>CM070874.1:141508296-142108296 GCA_036365515.1 Torymus aiolomorphi
GAGAGAGAGAGAGAAGTGCGAGATAGTGCACGCGAGTGCAGGGAAGTGCAGTTGAGAGAGTGAGCGCGAGCGAGAGAGCGGCGTAGCAGCGTAGCCGAGAAGCAGAGGGAGAGAGAGACGCCGGCCGATCCTCTGCGACAGCCGAACTGCCCGCGTAGGAGCAAGAGAGAGAGAGCTACGACGCGCGGAGCGTCCCGCACCGCTCGGCTTGACTCCCTGCATCAGCCGGGACTTCGCGAGGTAAGCCCTGGCCAGGCGCTAGCGCGCTCTTCCCGCGGACGACGGGCGTCCGGTGAGCGAGCCCCCCCCCCGTGCGAGCGAGCGAGGCTCACCGACGCGCGCGTGTGTGTCGATCGCGCGCGGCGATCGACCGACGTCGGTGCGAGCCGCTTAACCGGGTACGTGTGTGCGATCGCGCGCACACGTACATAGCATGCGCGGGCGCACCACCCGTATCGGCGCGTATAAAGGATACGCGCCGCGTGTATAAAACTTATTAAGCCCGCGGGGCAATAAAGTTACAGTCTTCTTTTAGCTTCGAGTCTGCCTATTATTTGGCGCGCATTCCCTTTCCTTTTCCACGGTATAGAATACCACTGGCCTCCGCGGGCGCGAGTACGCAATACTCGCGCGTATCTGAGCAGCCGAGGAAGCACGCACGAGAGAGACAGCGCGACATCGAAGTCGTGCGTTGTAACGCCGGTAGGTACGGCTGCCGACGAAGGCAGTTGACGGCGAGCGACGGCGCGCCGGCGAGAGCGAGGAGATTTCGCCGAGGGTTGGCACGAGTCAGTGCTCGCGCCTGTCAACTGCTGCGCCGTTCATCGGCAATTCCGCGTCGGGGATTTGCGGCACTGAGGGGAAAATCTACCCCGTTACAATATCAAATTTATATAAATTTTGAGCTGATAAATAAAGTTATCATTTGAAATAGAAGTAAAATATCTATATTTTATAATAAAACAAATAGCTATCACGGTTGTTTTGTTAATAACAAAAAATATAATGCATTCATAATGCATAATTCATAATTATAATAGATTATAATAGATATACTATATACTTTTATAATATACTGATGATAACATCATTGGACTTATGAGTTTTAAAAAAAAACACGTTTTTGTTTTTGATGATAACTAAAGAATCGTGATAGATAGAAAATAGATTTTTTTTTAAAATATAGGTATTTTAATTCTTTTTCGAATGCCACCCACCCCATTTAGATACATAGAGCCGTTCTCGAGAAATTACGATTTTAAAAAAATGTCAAAACATTTTTAACCTCAAATATCTCTGAAATTGATGGACCAATCATTTTGCCCAAAGAACTCGACCGAGAACTATAAAAAATCTACCTCTAAAAGGAATTTTGAAGCCATTAAGACAATTTTACTCTTGTAATCGTTGGACATAGAAAACTGATTTTTTTCATTTTTCAATTTTTTACTCAAAATCTAGCCTACAGAATGTATTCAAATTTTAAGATTATAGCTATTTATATTCTGTATTATCATTATTTTTCTCAAAAAAATTGACCGTTAAGTTTAGGAGTTATAAGCTTCTAAAAAAAACACGTTTTTGTTAATAACATAAAGAACCGTGATAGCTAGAAACTTTTTTTTTTAGAAAATATAGGTATTTTAATTTTCTTTCGAACGCTACCCATCAGATTCGAATAACTCGATCCTATCATTAAAAAAATCAAAAAACAGTTTTGAGAAAATCGAAAATTTGAAAAAAAAAACAAAAACGCATTGCCCCAATCAAAAAACGGATTTTTGACACGCCATCACGCAAAAAAAAAACGGATTTTTGACACGCCATCACGCAAAAAAAAAAAAATGAGACCTGTCCGGTCAAAATCGACCGAATAGAAGCTGAGATCAAGGGGTACACACACACATACACACACACACACACACACACACACACACACACACACACACACACACGCGCGCGCGCACACACACATCCATACAGACATTTTTCAAAAACCATGTATTTTGATTCCTAACACCTCGGAACACAATTATAACATGTTTTTACAACTCAAAAATTTACTATCACAAAGCTTCCTCTAGGAGGAAGCAATAGACGTTGTAAGTGTCATTCGTTAATTGTTCTTACGTGTTGCTTTATTTATTCATACGTATTGTATAAAATAAAATTGTATCTATTTTTTATTTATTAGTTACCTGAAGAGGGACATTCACTAATAAAAGATGTCCGAAACGTTGTTAATGTGAAATAAATTTGTTGTTTTATTTTTTACCATCTCGTACAACAAAATATTGGTAGTAACCTTGGCCACTAGATGCAATCAACATTTACTTATCCCTACTACCATTAGCGTCTTCATTAAATATATTTATCTTTATTTTTATATTTTATTTCTTGGTATACTTTGATGGAAACCTTATCCATATAAGTTAGAGAACTTGTGTACAGAATTATCAATGGATAGTATTAACTTCCAAAAAAATATTCGGCCATATAACAATGTTCTTGGTTTGCAAGTTTCGGAGCTAATTTCGAAAATTTGTCTAGAAATGGACCGCAAGTAATTAGAATTTGTGGGCAAATATATCATAATGTTTATGCTTTGCATCCAAATAAAAATAAAGCTCGAAAATATGGACAATTGTACGTTCTTGATAATGAAAAAGCCACAGCAGTAGTAAGGGGACCGGTATAGCGAGACGGCCCCCCGCGGTGCGGTGTGTAGGGGCCATGTGGCACCCCGCTGTGCGGCGTGTATGGGTCCCCAAGTGTGACAAGGTGATTAACTCAAGTGTTTACAGTAGCAAGTGTGGCCACAAGCTAATTAGTGTAAACAATGGGGGGTGATTTATTACCCCATAAATAATGGTGCACTTATGGCGCCCGCCATGACGTCATGCCGCTATATATGGCCCACGTGTGTTGCCGTATATGCCTTGACTCGAGGTGGTGGGGGGGCGAGCGCTTTGGCTGTCTGCGCTACACCATAAAGACTCATAGGGTGCGAGGCCTCTCGCAGTATAGATCGTGTGCGGTGTGTATGGGTCCCAAGTGTGAACATAAGTTAATTAGGGTAAACAATGGAGTGAATTATTACCCCATAAATAATGTCCCACTTATCGCTCGCGCCATGATGCTATGCCGCTATACCTGCCCGGCGCGTGCGGTCGTATATGCCCCGACTCGTGGTGGTGGTGGGGAGAGACCGTTGGCTGTACGCGCTACGCCATAAAGACCTCTCGCTGTATAGACCGCGTGCTGTGTGTATGTATTTCAAGTGTGACAAGTTCATTAATCCAAGTGTTTACAGTAGCACGTGTGTGAACACAAGCTAATTAGGGTAAACAATGACGACTTATCGCTCCCTCCATGACGTCATGCCGTTCTATCTGCTCTGCGCATGCCCCCCGTGTATGCCCTGACTCGTGGTGGTGGGGGACGAGACCTTTGGCTATAAGTGCTACGCCATAAAGACCCGTGGGGTGCGAGGCCTCTCGCTATACAGAAAGTGTGTGTGTGTGTGTGTGTGTGTGTCTGTGTGTGTGTGTGTGTGTGTGTGTGTGTGTGTTCGCAATGAGAAGTTGTGGGGAGGGAATAGGGAGTTGGTGTAAAGGAGGGGTCTACAAATAAAAAAAGCATGTTGAGGAAAAATAAATTTTTATTTATTTATTTAAACGGGGTGAAACCCCCTATTTTATGAACAGTTTTTTCTCATTAACATAAATGTTGTCCTTAAAGGGACCGTTTATTATTCGTTATATTTTGAATAACCATCTTTTTTTGGGAAGGAGAAGGAATTGGTGGAAAAGGAATGGTGTGGTGGAGAATTTTTTTTGTTTGTCCAAGAGTCTTTCTTGTCTGCCTTGTTGATGAGAGGTTCTTTGTCGTCTGGTTTGACCTGGTGCTTCCTGAACGGGGGCCCCATGATGTTGCCTTCTCGGTGGTCTTTCGACGAATGACTTATGTATAATGCTGTATATATAAATATATGCGTACTAGCGCAATGAGAAGTTGGGGGCGTAAATAGGAGTAGGTATAAAGGAAGGGTCCTTAAATAAAAAAGTGTGATAAGGTAAAATACATTTTATTATATAAAATAAAAAAAATTATTTATGTACATTTTTAAACTTTTAACGCACTAACAACATTTTTTTCTAGAATTGTTAAATACTCGGCATATACTTTCAAAAACATTATTTCGAGAGAACTCTCGCTAAAATTTGCAAACATTAATTGATTTAGCGCGAGTTCTTTCATTTTGTCTTCTAGTTCATTAAATACAACGCCGATGAATGTATGGTCTAGTAAATGCACATCGTTTTTGCTAATTGCTTCCGTTTTAATAACATCGATCATTATACCGAAAACCTTGTTCACAAAACCCGACATTTCTTCTAACTTTTTTAATTTATAGTCTATACACTGTTGGAACTGTTTCAATCCGTTGAAAGTTGTATACTGCATCATAATCTTCGGTGGTTTTTCAGACTTCTTCTTTTTTGTAGTAGGTTCGTCACTGGTAGTGGAGGTGGCTGCCTCCTGATTGGCGTTATCGTCTTCAAAGTCGAACTGTTGAGCCTCGTGTTCGTACTGAAGTGTGAACGATGGCGGTGTTACTTCGGGCTTATCGGTGATTAATAGGGTTCTATGACCGTAGGCTGTGGTCAATTCGACGTCGTGGTGCGGTAAATATATTTTTGCATATTTGCCTTGCTTTACAAAATCGCCTGATGCCCATAGATACTCTCCGAAGGTCTTGAAATGGGTTTTTAATTGTTCCCAACTGCCGATATCCAGAATTATATATTTATGCGGTGATGTATGCCCGCCGAACCTGATGACGGGTCGGAAATAGCCAGCAGCATAATCCAAGCCGACGTAAACGAACTTGGAGTACGAATAGTTGAGAGCGTAAGTCGAATTGTACAGTCAATTCGGCACTAGCTTTGTTTGAGACATTTTTAAAAAATACTGACTTAACGTTGGTAAAAATGTCACGACTTTGTCGAGGTAGAGCGACTGACTGACTGAGGGTGGCGCGGCTAGGCCCCGTACTTATTCTCTCTCTCCAGCGCGAATCCCCTCCTTTCTACCACGAGTTACGATTGGCTGGTCGATTGTTACGTAAAATCCGAGCGCCCAATCATGAACGTTTACGCGTATGTATCGGAGAGTGGGGAGAAGCGTTGGGAAACTCGCGGAGCCCTTGAGAAACAGAACCATAAATTTTCCCCGTTAAGGGTTTTGAGCCTCAAAGAAGAAGAAGAAGAAGAAGAAGAAAACGGCACATGTGCTTTTCACTACTTGAAAAAAGGAAACGTCTAATGTGTTTTTCACCGCTTGAAAATCCGTTACTCATATGCTTTTCGGTGACTCAAGCTACTTATGTTTCAAAGCCTCAAAGAAGAAAGCGCCTCCTGTGTTTTTCACCACTTGAAAAAAGGGAAATAGCTAAGGTGTTTTTCACCACTTGAAAAAACCGTTACGCATGTGCTTTTCGGTGACTCGATCTGATTATGTTTCAAAGCCTCAAAGAAGAAAGCGCCTCCTGTGTTTTTCACCACTTGAAAAAACCGTTACGCATATGCTTTTCGGTTTCTTCATGGAATAGTACATATTCGTTTCAAGATAAAAAAGGTAAGGAATTAAATTTAGCGGGCAAGGTCGTTAAATGAATACGATGTTTGTTTAACTTTTTTTTATTGTTCGATCAAATAAAAAAAAAATACATTTTAAACTTACAAATATATGAATAATATAAAATTACAAGCTAAAAAAGGCCAAGACAAACGTAGTATACAAAACCGTATAAACTAAGAAAGACGGATACACGCACACATTAGCTTTTACAATTCTAAAACTTACAATGTACATAAAGTGTAAATATACACTAAAAATTGAATGTGTTTCTGGATAAAAAAGAAATATTACAAACTAAAAAATTGAATGTGACGTAGGATTAAATAGAAATATTATAATAAAAATTATGTCACGCACTCACCCGCACACACACTCACACACACACACACACACACACACACACACACACACACACACACACACACACACACACACACGCACGCACGCACACACACACACACACACACACACACACAAAAGCACGCACATTTTATATAAATGCTTTACATGTTTGAACGAACGAGCCAGCGCCCTTGGAAATAATGCTGGGGAAATTGTTCGCACGACGGAGTCTTTTCTTTTGATTTTTTCTTTTTACATTTTCATAAAATTTTGCGGCCAGTGCGTCGTTTACATGTGAATCACGTGAAAAGACGTTACGAAACGCGCGTAAAGTGCGACTGCTACACATATAGCAAAGAAACATAATACAATATCCGCCGCAAACTTTAGAATTAACACTCTGCAGTTTCTTCTCGTTCCACTTGAAGCTTGCGCAATTTCTTCGAAGTCGATCGATATGATGTCGTGACACAGGGGCGACTCCATAGCTATCGAAATATGTTCCTTTTGCATTTTTGTCTATGTAGAATACCACCCAGTGGGATCCAGGCTTATCTGAGGTATCGACATTGGTTACAACAGCGGCTGGAAGACTCAAGCTTCTGGGGATGTGATCGGCTGCGTATACACCTATCGAGTTTGCTCTGAGGCCACTAATGGCCCTCGAGATTTGTTTCGTATTCATTTTGCGTTTTCGCTAAATCTGAAATATGTGCTGCTGTCGCTGTTACTTGCTATTTCTGGGGCCACATCCGTCTCGTCGCGGCCGTCGTCGTTCTGCTCCTCCTCCTCCTCCTCAGTGGACTGCTCGTTGCCCGGGTGAAAACGGAGTAATTTTTTGCGCTGCTTCTGCTGATACTGATGAAGTGCAGTGTAGAACATTTGACTTTGTACTTGGTCTTTGTTGATCAGCTTCCACTCTTCGGGTAGTATAGAGCGCATCCACTTTTTTAATTGGTGCGCCTTGTAGAGCGCGCAAAAATCTTGTTTATTTTTAAACCTCTGAGTCGCGTGCGTAGAACATACCAGCACGTCAGAAAACATGTTGTTGAGTTTACCGAACGTCGGCGAGTCATATTTTTCTAAATTACATATGTTTCAACCGAGTAAAGATTCCAGGTACCAGGCCTTCTCCTCGCCGCGAACGTAAATCCGTCTTGCTGCTCTTGCGATATTGAAGAGATAACGATATAGCTGTCTGAGTGATACTTCGCCCTCGAACCAGTTAATACCGTGAATATCGACAGCGCAGTAGGAATTTGTATTTTTTACGTCTTCGGGCAGCTCGATGAAATTGCACGGTGCTTGTACAATCCAGTGGTCGACAATGGGTTTCTGTAGGCAAATGATCGCCACCTCCTTTGGTAAAAACTACCTTTCAGTGTCTCGAAACCCTTGTATATCCACGACGTAATCCATTATACGTGTGTGCGTAGCGAGCGCCGAGAGAAAAGTGAGGCTTGAGGGCGCCGCCTGCTTCCTCTCGAGTCCTCGTCCCCCCACCTTTTTAACGACTAGGCACTAAAATCGGATAATATTTGGCGGGTGGAGTCTATTTCGAGAACGTTATCGTACTCGGCATAAACAAAGCAATTTATTGTGCTTGTTGGAGCCGACTCAAATCCCACCTCTATGCGTAAGCTACCCGAGCGAACGAGATTCCAATGCGAGGCGCAGTGGGCCGATAAATCGGGTGTGAGATCGAAAGCCGTGAGAAAGTAGCCCAGTGAATAGTTGAAACGGTTTATGCCAAGACCCTCGTTGAGGAAATGTATACCTGTGCCCGAGTAGAGGGTTTGAAATGCATCTATAAACATACTATCGTTAGCAGCAAAGCGCGGCTGTAACGGTTTGCTCGGAATTTGAGACCCATCGACGTAGAGGCAGAGGTGATTTATTGAAAAGTGTTGAAAATTAAACGGGTTAAATGTTCGATTGCCATTGAATGCCTTATTATCGACAAATCCTATTATTATTCTTTGGGCAATTGCCCAAGAATGGCATTATCGATGGTAACGCCATGTATACCTGCGCGAAGCGTAAAAGTTTTGACTTCTACTCTCGTGACGGGATACTTGGCCGTTGCTTTAGCGAGAGCGTTGGCGTGCGCAATTAAAATTCCCGGATTTATCTTCACGCGTCGAACGATGAGCGTGGCTTCCTTTATTTTCAGGCCGAATTTACCATCTTCGGAGCCGTCCATTAGGCAAAAGGCATCTTTGCTTCGTACTAGTCGTACTCTCATTTCTACACCATTGATGAGCATTCTGTCTTGATTAAAGACGTCGCAGTGCAGATGGCCAATCATGTCGAAGGTTTTTCCATTGAGTGTGAAATACTGACGATGGAGAGCACCCTTGTTAGATATTTCACCTTGAATGTGCGGCTGGGCTTCGAATAAACCAGGCGTATCATCGTACCACAATCCGGCCGTTAAGTGTGATTCTTTTGCGATTGGCGAGTAGTTGAGCAGTGACTCTATGTATGCTCTGTAAGGATATGCATTATTGGGTGGAGAAACGAGTGTTTGATTTATAAAAACGTCGATTTGATTAAACATTGAATGTAGTAAATTATTTACTGGGGAACTTTTAAGTTTTCAGCAGGGGTTTCGGCATTCGGCTGTATTCTAGCTTTGACATAGAGCATGGTGTGCGCGAAATCTATATAATGTTCGCTTGCGCTCGGGATGACGAACTCTATGGGCGCGTCTCCTTCGTCGCTGAGCGAGGACACCGGTTTATAGTGTAAAAAACTACTACTCTCAATCGACGTTTGTGTCGCCGGAAGAGTGAAAATGTCGAGCTCGCTCGACATGCACTCGTTAGAGTGCGAGTGCAAGAAGGCCATTTTTTACTTTGGACCAAAATATCGTTTATGTTGCGAAGGGCTTTCCTCTTCTTCTTCTTCTTCTTGCTCGTTCTCACAGCGGGCTTTCTTTTGCCGGGTTTTTTCTTACCGCCTGCCGTGCGCGTCCGAGTGTGTTTCTTTCTCGACTGGCGCCGCCTTTCCATTCACGCCTGTTTTATATCCCGAGCCTTTCATTATTTCCGATATTTTGTCAGCAGCTTTCCTTTTGAGGTTGCGTCCAGATTCTTTGGCCCGTGATTTTACAGCCTCCTTGAAATTGACACCGCTGTTGGCAACGTCGTCAACAATCTTTATACCTGCGCGTAGTGTCTCTTTACCTACAGCCTTGGCCCCGCTCCCGATGTATGGCAGGATGTGACGAAAAAGGCCTCCTAACCAGGCTCCTACCTCGCGACCTGTCTGAAAAGTCGAACCAGCAAAAACATTTCTCACGCCACCCCCACCTAGCTGATCGTCGTAGTAGCGCGCGTAATGACTCATCTTAACGTTTGCGCTTAAAGTGTAGCGTGCCGTACTCGAATGGTATACGTCGCTCATGTTGATCTCTTATATCGATAACGATGCTACGAAAATTGTGATAGAGAAGAGGTATATAGTGAACGGGTGCAAAACGCTGTACAGTACTGCATCCGTACTTAAATCTGGAGTTGTCTATAGAAACTATGTGCAGCAGGGCAGCTTGGGTGTCACCTACTGTATAAGGTTCACATATATCGGTATAGACGTACATCTGGTCGGGCAAGGCTCGAGAAAGCGAGGCAGGTCTGCTGGCTGCAATGTCCCGGTAACCCTCATTAGGCGTTGTAAACGAACCTTTTTGGCCTGCTTCGTCGAAGCCAAATACACGGGTGATTTTTTCGCTGAAATCCGTAATGTGTATTTGTGGGCAGTCACACTTGCGTCTTATGATGTAAGACCCCTTACGAGTTTTAAGTGGCTCGAGCATTTGATGCTTATAAGTGTCATTCGCCGCGTTTACAGCGTCTACTAGTTGCTCGAGGGAATCGTAAATACCTACGGGTATACGACACAGTTTTTGGTCGATGAGACTCCCATTGTCCTCAGCCGTGTAAAAAGTGTAACTCGCTTCGTCATCTTGAAAATGTACGATACTGTGTGGTATGTGAATTTCAACGAGGCCTACGTGCCACTCGCCGTGTAATTTGATCTCGCGTTGCAGCTGGGTCGTAAAAGAGCATGTTGTGTTTTCGGAAAAATACGTCATGCTGCTGTTACTAGGCAGTACCATATAAAAATCGTCGCTCGTTTCCATTTTTTTCAGATGTTTTCAAGCTCGCTTGCTTTTACCCACGAGTTACATTTAGCAGGATAACCAAGCCACTTAACGAGTGCTCTCTTTTTAGCGCCCCGGCCTTCTGTGCGTATGACGCGTTCGACTTTAAAACGCTTATCGGGCACGAGGCGTTCGTGACCGACTAACACGAGCTCCTCCGGATAAAAGAAACCGTCGATAATTTCTTCGTTCAAATCTTCGAGCACGTATGTATAGAGATTTTGACGCGTCGAAACGCGGATTATCTTGAACACTTCTTCGCTAAAATTTTTTTCATATCCTCTCTCAAAGGTGTTCTTGGTTCGACTGATGCGCACGAGGTTGCCCACCTTGAATTTAGGCAGCGCCGGTGGTCGCCTTCGATAATTGTAGCTCGCGCGTTTGGCTAAATTTTCGATCGTTGTCGGCGCGTTGTACAATGTGACATCGATAGGTCTCATACGCGTACCACTGTGTAGCGTGCGATTGTAAGCGTGTACAATCTTTTGCACGACATCGATGTATCTCTTTGTGTTACTATGAGAAAAGTATCGCCAGATTCGCTCGCGTAACGTTCTGTTGAGTTTTTCGACCACAGCTGCTTTAATGTCGGGGTTGCGAGCGACTCTGAATGTTATCTCTTTTCGGCGGAGGAGCGCCTGAAATGCTGAACCGGTAAACTCTTTGCCTCGATCGGTTTGCACGCATATAGGCAGTCGGGGATGTGCTCGGTCGATAATCCGTGTGAAGGCGTCGGCAACGTTGCGCGCGGTCTTATCTTTTATCGGTTCCACCCATGCGTACTTACCGAGTACGTCAATCACCACTAGAATGTAGTTGTAACCGTCGTTGTAATCTTTTATCGTCGTGAGCTGTAGCAAATTAGCCTCCCAAACATCGTCAATGTTCGTCACGTTGTAGCGTATTCGTGGAAATCGCCTTCGTATCGGGTGATGGAGCGTGTAGACATCTTGATTGCTCAGCCACGAGTAAATTTTTTTCTTTTCCTTTTTAGCGTTCAAGCGCACAAGATTGCGCGCCCCAGCGTAGCCTGCTTCATGCTCAAGGTCGTAGTATTGTTTTTCGTACGTCATTTTTTTATTTTACAAACCAAGTGTAAGCCACTTTTTTTTCCCTTGTTTTTTACTGCGAGTCTGTATAGACGGCTGGGGTGATTCGTGCTCTATTGGTGTGGATAGAAGTTGTTTGGCCGAGCGCTAAGGATCCGTCAATATTTGCCCAATTTTTAAAACTGCTGGATTATTAATTAAATTTCCCGGCGCACAGTGGGAAAAAATGGACAAAATTCTTGTGACAACTCAATTCTCTACGAAACTTCACCAAAATTGGTATACGTATTCAGAGGATACTACAGAACAACCTCTCACTGCGAAAATCATGTTTTTGTATTCATAAAAATTTTGAAGTTAGGTACGGACCTTATAACGATATTTATACAGGCAATGTAGACTAAAGACATAAATTACTTGATAAATGATAAACATAAATACATAAATCTTAAACCCAACAAAGCCAAGCCCACAAAACCCATAAACCCTAAACCCATAAACCCTAAACCCATAAACCCTAAACCCATAAACCCTAAACCCATAAACCCTAAACCCATAAACCCTAAACCCATAAACCCTAAACCCATAAACCCTAAACCCATAAACCCTAAACCCATAAACCCTAAACCCATAAACCCTAAACCCATAAACCCTAAACCCATAAACCCTAAACCCATAAACCCTAAACCCATAAACCCTAAACCCATAAACCCTAAACCCATGAACCCTAAACCCATGAACCCTAAACCCATGAACCCTAAACCCATAAACCCTAAACCCATAAACCCTAAACCCATAAACCCATAAACCCTAAACCCATAAACCCTAAACCGATAAACCCTAAACCCTAAACCTATGAACCCAGAACCCACAAACTCCAAACCCACAAACTCCAAACCTGCAAAACTATAAAACCCATAAAATACAAACCTACAAACCGCAAAGTCAAGTAAAATGAGGCTATAATATTTAAAAAAATATGTATAATTTGCATTTATTTTGAGGCAGAACCTGATGCAGAACCATAAACTTTTAAAAACATTACTTAGAAAACAACTCGAAAGTGGGGGTTGACGAGCGAATAGTGATAGAGTTAGAATTTTTCCGTTAAAAATTTATTATCGCCACTATTTATTTTTGGGAAATTTTATGGTAATTTTCGCAGTGACACATTATTCTCTAGAAGATTAAGAGTATTTAAAAATAAAAATTATCAAGATTCGTCAAAAACTGAGCTGTCACAAGAATTTTGTCCATTTTTTCCCACTGTGCGGCGTTTCGGAAGTTTTGAGAAATTTTGCAAATTCAATGCGGCCAACGGGCGCCTCCTCGTCCTTACTGTTCTTTTTTTTCAATGCGTCTATGATTAACTCTGTTATATTGGACCGAGCAATTACACGACCATCTATAGTAATGGTGCCTGAGTTATCCCAGTTGAGACGCTTGGGTACAGTGACTTTCCAATGGCGAAGCAAGAGACGCGCTTTGCGCGCGTGTACTTTCGGTACCCCCACGAGTATGTCGTCCTCGGACAGTGGTGCAAGCGCCTCTTCGACCTCGTCTATTTCAGCTCCTCACGTACAGCGCTATGCTCGTTATCACGGAAGAAAAGATAGCGACGTAAAATCTGTAGATATTTTACGCACTTCTCGTAATCGTCTCTAGCTGCTTTTGAGCGTAAAACATCGTACATTTCACCATCCAGACGAGAAAAATGATCACCTGGTGTTTGCAGAGTTTTTTCATTCGTATTCCTCGCCCCCTCCTCCTCCATGACTTTAGATTGCGATGTCTCCGGCGGCTCCGGCACAAGGATCATCTTACGAGCACGCTCCATGTTTCGAGCCAAATATTTTTGAGATAAGCGCTCCTACGATCGGAGCGAGTAAGAGTGGTAAAAACGACCCGCCGTTTTGTATAATGACACGTTCCTTCGATTTCCAAGTACCGCTGCCTCTATCACCAGTACGGATCAGCTTACGCAGCGTTTGCTTATGTTTACGCAATCGGACCTTTTCGAAATCGCTTAGTTTAACGATGCCCTGCAAAACGTTCAACACACACTCGCATATGCATCTGACGAGAGGTTTATCAGCTGTGCGCGCTATAGCAACACGATGTCTTTTGTCCCCATGACAAAGAGCGTTCAAGAGAGCAAGGTTTCTTTTCGAGAAATGTTTACCGCAGGCTATCGCTTTACGACCTATCGGCGCCATAGTTTTTTCCCGACTGATTAACGCACGCCTCATTCACCGCGATTTAAAGTACTTGGGAACGTAGGCAACGTGCGTCCCGGCATTGGGAAATATGTTTGCTCGAAATCTAAACTCGTCTAAGCAGGCTTGAGAGAGATCGATAAAAAGATAGGAGTGAGGTTCACGCGTGGCGTCTAGATAGGCCTCACGCAAAAAAGCCGAATCTTCCGGAAAAATTTGTCTCGCGAGGTGCTGTATTTGTGCTCTGTCGCGAGGATTTTTGAACAATACCAGATACTTGGTATTTAAACTAATGTCGCGCTGTGCCCTACCTTTGTGAAATACGTTTTGCGTAACGAATATTACGCTAATATTTTTGTGATGACTACCCTTTGTAAATAAATCTAAAATAACATCGCTCGACGATTCACGCATGAGGTCGTCGAGAATGAGTAACTTTTTTTTCTCATTGTCACTCGAGTAATCCGCCATCTATGGAAGGCCCTCTCGAAACTCGATGGGTGGCCCGTTGTGTTTAAAATCTCGTCTGTACGCGTCTTGCCATTCGGTGTAATAAAATAAGACACGGTCGAAACGTGCGTCGCAGACCTCTGGCAGGTAGGCGAGAAAGCTTTTAACGAATAAAGTTTTACCGCAGCCTGTGGGGCCGCACACGCAACAAGTAAAAGGATGCTCCATCGCGTGTCCATGTTTACGACGCGAATAAAGAAAATTACACGCGTGCAGCCTTTTTTAAACCCTTAACTCGCTCACGCGCTCAGCTGACGATGAAGTACGTGAAAAACATCACCGCATATAGCTATGCTACGATATTTACGATCCCCGCGGCCGGCGGCGGCCGGCGGGCGCGCGCGCGCGGAGATCACCATATCACCGCGGTGGTGACTTCCGCGGTGGTGACTTCCGCAGTCATTAGCATACTCCGGCCCTCGCGCGGATAAGTATATTTACCGCGTTGATCAGGTGACTTTCGCGGCTATAAGCAACCATCGCTGCGTGTTTAATGCATTGTTCCGTTGATCTCGGCGGCGCGCGCGCGCGCGGGTTAGCTGATCTCCGCTATAAATAGGTACGTGGGATGAGGGGATATGGGGGAAAATAATTAACACATAAAAAAAGTTTAAATATCTACAATACATTTTTATTATTTTTATTATTACAATTATTCAATTCCGCTTATAGCCGAAAGGAAGTGAAACGTCGTGTTGGAAATATCTTCGCTTTCTCAGAACTATGGAACAGGATTTTTTTTCGCTGCGCGTAATGACCTCGTGCGTGCGAGTGCGTCTGATCGCATTGTATTTCAAAACCATAGGCGAGCTCTCGTCGTTATCGAAATACTGTGCGATCAAGCGCTCGATACTAGCGAAATTGATCTTGCTCGTATTGGCGCTATTAAGAGAAATTCCCTTTACTTTACAGCACTCGTGAGTGATGCCGGTCGATGGGACGAACGCACGAAGGGCATAAAATTTCGGACCCCCAGAGAGAAAGCTGGTAATATAAGCTCCCTCTCCGTAGCCCTTGAGCTCGTCCGTCATGCTGCCGAGAAGAGTGCCTAAAGGAGGCCTATACTCTGAAGGGTCTTTTTCGCTGCACTTGAATATACACGAATCGGTATCCAGGTAGAGAACGCGGTTGGCCGAAAGCTTTTCTATATACGAGTAAATCTCGAGACGCGCCTGCTCGGTGGTGTAGGCTGCTAGTACCACATTTGTATTCGGCGACGACTCTACAGCGTCCTCTTTATAGCGCCAATTTGCGTACAAAAGATCCTCGCTAACCGGGAGCACGTCGAAAACTTCCTTTTCAGGCGTCGTGAGCAGTTTCAGTAGCCCCTCGCGCGTTTTGACCACTTCCGTTTGTTTTAAATTCGAGCGTTGCCCAAACTTTCCCCAAAATGAATTTAAGCAGAGTTTTGCGACCGAACGTAAACCCGAATTTTTTTCAATCTTTTCCCGGTCTAACCTTATTCCTTCTTCGCGCTCGTACTCATCAATATAACGCTCCTTGGTAGTATCGTCCGTACACCAAGACGGCCACCCGCTCGCTTGTTGTTTCAACCGAAGGAAGGTATTTACGTACGCGGCAAACAGACCACCCTCATCGCTGCATTGGTCATACTGTGTGCTCTTATATTGCCATATGACAAATATCTCAGTCACGCTGTAGCCCAATTCGATTGCTTTCTGTAACTCGTGCACTACGCATGTCCCGCTAAACTCACGCTCGGCGACTTGTTCGTGGTTACAGTCGTCCTGACGCATTTCCTCACAGCAGGAACGACAGAGACCAAAAATAAGGCGCCCGTGCATTTTTACCGGTAATACGGGCAATAATAAATTTCGCGGTGGCAAAATTTTGCATTTGACGAGCCCTTCGACGCGCGCGAGATTGTTATTCTGGCCATTCGTTAACGCGGCGCATTCCGAGCCTATGTAAATGTGCGGGTGACCGATAGGAAAACGGCCTCGCTTACATATATACGGGTAAAGAGAGCAAATATCAGTTTATTTGATCTCTTCACCTGGCACTACAGTGCATGAGGTGACTATATTTTCAGTTCGCCCACCGAAAAACGCATCCCGCGGATTGAGCGTTATTCTACTCATTATCGGGTGAGTATCCAGATACCGTACGAACTCGGGCTGTTGCCTTTTTATCCCATCGAATTCACACTCCCACATCTCGCGCACTTCGTAGCCGAGACTCCGCATTCGTCCGACTTTTACCTGTACACTTTCGTACGCCTGTGCATACGTTTGATTAAACTTATTTTTTACCGATTCTCGGTTATTCGTAAAACATCGCGGGCAACCGTGCACGTAACAACCTTGAAATTCAAAAACGATTCCCTTAGCTGCTTCCCTCTCTCCGGGAGGGAAAGCAGGTAGGTAACCGTCCACTAAAAATCTCTCGGGCAAGCGAAATTCACGCGTCCTCCCTGCATGTACGATCTCCCGACCGATCTCGCGCTCGCAATACAGCAACCACTCTATTGATTTTTGCGAGTGTTTGTCAGCGCGCCTATAACCGTTCGATGGAATTATTCCTATAGTATTCGGAACTAAAAAATTTTTACGAAAAACGTACGAACACGCCGACGCGATTGTACACGCTGATACGAACGGGTCCGTTTCGCCTACCTCGAGAAAAATTTTTCGAAATTGTATACACGCGCGCCTCAGTATTTCCACGTCCATCTGGCAATATTCGACTATCTCTTTTTGAAAGTCGAATATATAGCCAGGACTTGTATTTTCATGCCACTCGAGAAAAACGGCCCGCTCAGCTAGCGACATAGTGTCAGGGCAATAAAACTCTAGCACTGGTAGAGGCCCGACGTACCGCTGGTTCTCAAGGGTGTTAAACAGATGTGGAAAATAGCCCTTCTTACTACTTTCGGGTAAACCGAAGGTAGCTGGTAGAGCACTCAATTTCATTTGAAAATAGTTGATGCTGTCGATAAACTTGGTTCGGCCGTACTTCAACATTGTAATATTTTGACCGTTCAAAATGACGCTGGGGGCTGTACGCTCAGAGTTTTCGGCCAATTCTTCTAAAATGAATTGAGCATCAAAAGCCTTGGCATTGCGCGCGATGCATACAATTTCGGAAAATTCAGTGCTTTCCCGAATGCACAAGCTCAAGAGCTGTTTTACTGGATCGTCTGTGAAAATGAACTCGCGCACGCCGCATTTGCTACAAATGATTTTAAGGTCGTCCACGTCTATGCAATCCGTGCAAACCTGATGCGCGACACAGAGATTCGACACGTGAATTCGGGCGTTTTCTCCATACGGCGTATCCTGACGGGTCTCAAAATCGTAAAAATGTATAAAAATTTTTTTTCCGCTTTCAAGTCACCACCACCAATTGGTTGCATGAAACATGGATGATTGAACGGCTGCCGCTTCGAACATTGTTTGCAATAACTAATACCACACTCGTGTTGACTGCTGAGTATTTACTATTTTTAAACAATTTTCGCATAGCCGCACGACGTCACACACTTTGCGATTATTTTTTTGTACGAACCCGCGCGCTTGTGATTAACGAAACACCATACCCGAAAAATTTACGTCCACACTCTGTGCACTCTATCATTTCTACACCGTCACTCCTACGCAGAGGTGTAACAAAGCAAGATTCACAAGTTCGTTTACACTTGTGTTGCCCAATACGATGAAAACCCTTGTTACAATAAGAGCAAAAAAATTTTTACCCGGCCGCAGCAAATAAATTAGTGATCACGTTAAAGTGTCTAGACTGCTCCTCAAAGATTAAATAAATAACACCGTGAAGCGGTGCATTTAAATCTTGAATCTTGTTTCGGCCGTCAAATAACGGGGGTTCGCCGCTACCCAGGTTACACTTTTCAAATATAACCCTAGCAATACCCTTCGCAGCAAAAAAATCTTGAAACGCCGTCAACTTGCGGAATCCAGACCCCTCTAGCGGTAAAATTACTCCTGCATCCTGCACGAGTTTCTCTGCGCGCTCTTTCTGTAATTTTCGCCGGCCGTCGCGGATTACGCGCCACTCGTCGCGCGTCGCCGCGCATTCGGATGTTTTAAGAGCTAAGTGTGCTCTCGCTACTACGAGCGCGCGCGGTAAACATAGATTGTCCTCGTTTTTTATTGTTACAATCGAGCGTTTACGAAGACTACCTATGCTTAGCGCTTGTTTTGGTCATGGTCTCCCTGCGCCAATAGGCATTTCAACGTAATATATTTGTAAGGCTAGTGTGTCATCGATACCCAAAACTGCGTTACTTTGACTTATAGAATTTATCAAATTCCATAAATCTAAGTAACTGAAATTTTCAATAGGCCTGAACGACAACCCTCCGGGCCAGCGCGCAAACCGATCACTACGAATACTCACGCCGATTAATGTGCTAGGTGGAACGTTAGATGTAATGTATTCGTAAATGTCTCTAATGCTTTCCTCGAGCCATAATACAGGGTTTTCCCCGGCAGGTGGGTCACGTATATTAAAACTGACCGTGCGGCCGTGAACAGCAAACCTACGCATGTACTGCTCTCCCTCGGCAGCTATAATAAACCGCTCGGGCCCTGCGTCAGCCTCGTCGTCGCGCGTGATGCTGCTACTGCTGCTGTGGCTGCTGTTGCTTCTGCTACGACCTTCACCAGCGCCTACCTGAAGAGGGAATTGACGGGTCTCTAAATGAATAAAATGAATTGTCGTCAGCTTTTAATATTATTTAAACATTTCTCTTTTTTAGTAATTTTCTATTCTTCCGGTGGCCCGCGAAAACTTTCGCTTACACGTACTAATAGATCCGCGAGATCTATTTCCGTATACAACGGAGAAAATATATTTTCCGCCTGGTCATGGAACCAACGCAACATCTGTGCGTGTAGTGAATGGAGTATATTCAAAAACCGTTCGTAAACCCCAGGTATATCGGGAATGTCATAGGGATAGTGGTACGATATACTATCCCGATGTCTTATGACTAAAAAAGAAAAATATTTTTTTCAACAACATGCTCTTTTTTTTACATTACAAAAAAGAAAAATTAATTTAACTTACGCTCATTTATACGCAGATGAACTTCGTCCCACGGGTTAACGTTATTATCGTATGCTCCGGGATCTCCAAGGTAAAAATTGCTCAAGATGTTGTAGCGATTTTCAGCGGTATTCGCGATGCCTACATCTGCTGACGCCTGAGGAGGATCGCTCAAAATCGCCCGGTGAACGGCTTCCCCCAGCTCCACGTATGATGATAACGCCTCCAGTATATACTCTCGCTCACTTTCTACCGCCTCCATTTCTAGATTCGTCCTTTCATGGTCCTCCGCATTAATAAGGTTCGGGCTTACGGGGCGCTCCTCTTCGCTGTCAGACACCGTTTCTGTAGGCGGATTATCGTCGGAAAGAGGTGCGTTGTGTACGTCGGCGACCCAGATTTGCTGCTGCGAGCTACCGGCATTAGCCGCATCGCTATCAGTGTCAAACGATAGCCTGCGAGCTACAGGACTTTGTCGTCCATCAGTGCGCGCCGAACCGCTTGCCACCCCCGACGGGCCTGGTTGAGACGGTGTATCATCGGCATTCCATTCAAAGTGAGTGGCGTGTCGCTGCTCTCCTCGTCATCAGCTTCGATATTTTCGCTATCAGAATCACTGTCGCGCAATAAATCTTCTAAGGCTGGAAAAAAATGTTTTTAGAGAACTAAATTTTTAAAAAATTTTAGGAAAAATATTAAAAATTTTTTGACTTACCCATTAGCTCCTCGTACTCGCTCATGAGCTTTCTAAAAACAGGCAATCTGGCCAAGTTGCACTCGACCACAAATTCCCCGATGGTACGCTGTACATCTCGCGAATGCCTGAACGTACGAAATAATCTTGCTATCGCCCGATAGCCAGTCAGCCGTAACAAGCGTCGTAACTGATTGACAAGTTCCGTAGAAGACAACGTCCTCAGTCGTGTACGCCACGCGCCGCCTCTACTATAGCGTGATTGCGCTGCGAGACGCAATACGACTTCCCGTAAACTTTTACAAGCGACAAAATTCTCCATGGTGACGCTTTTCGTTCGAAAGAAAGACTGGTAAGACCGTAAGTGGCCCTCACCGCTTTTATAGCGCGACTTTTTCGCGGTGTCAACGGCGTTGAGTGTTTTGAATACAGTATACACGTGGTATCAGAAAATACCTTTCCCTCGGGGTTTTTGAGCATCTGTTTACGTTATGTATTCGTGCCGTCTCTGCACATATATAATTTTTAAATATGTATATTTCATAGATACAGTCTGTAGAATTTGAATTTCTAATTAGACACCCCGATGGAAATGGAAAATGTATATAAATGTAAATAAATGTATATAAAAGTTGTAATTGGAACATTTTTTACATTTATATACGTTTATATACATAAACGAAGGTTTGACCGAAAAACAAAAATTAGTTGTAAAAGGGATTGGGTCATGTACTGGTGATGAATCTATGTTAAATGATGAACATATTTTCGAATTTAATAATATACTTAAAAATTGTTCATCTTTCAATATGTAATCGTCACTATTGGTTCAAAAACCTTATAATATAATTTCAATACCAATTAATTGTGAATAAATTACTATTCTCAGGTAATTCTAAAAAAAGGTCATTGGATTTGTATGTACTATAGCAATAACATTGTTTATTGCATTATACATATTTATGATAGTCTTAATGCTAAATGCTTAAAAAAAGAAGATAAAGTTTTCGTCAATAGATTATTTCCAAACAATTCTGAATTAAAAATTACTTTCGAAACAGTACAGTCACAAACTAATTCTTATGATTGCGGAATTTTCTCAATAGCTTTTGGGATTTCTATTCTCTTTAATATATGTCCATGTAGCTTATCTTTTGATATTTCTCAAATGCGACTACATTTGCTAAAAATATTTGAAACACGTACCATAAGAATGTTTCCACTTTCTCAAAATTCTGCCTATGAATATATAAATTATGATTTTTCATTGATACCGATACGAAGATCTATCATTCATAAATATGTTTTTATCGAACAAAAATTACATTTTAATGCTGAAAAAAATATGATAGAAAGAAATATTCAAGCACGATTAATTTTTTAACAAAATAAAATTATGAACTTGTATAGTAGACATAATAAATCTTGTACAGAGTCCATTATTCGAATGGAAATAGATGATGGAAATGCATCTTTCAATTCATTGCATTACAATGATATAATTATAAGTTTGAAAAATACTGCTTCAGAAAAAGTGTCGTTGCCAAGTAAAAATGAAATTTGTAAAAATAAGGATAGGAATATAGTAATAAATAATAGCGACTACGTATACGAAGATGAACCTGAAAAGATTTTATTGCACAACAAAAATGTTAATTGTGAAAATATGAATGAACAAACAGAAGATGATAATAATTTAGAAACAAGAAAACGGGCATCAGCAAAAATGCAAAACATGGGGAGTGATGAATTTAAAAAATTTCATGAAAAAGAAGCATTACGGAAAAAAGAAACTTACTGGAAAAATAAAAAGGAAAATTCTAATAAATTGAAAGTAATAAAAATAAAAAGAAAAACACGAAAAACAGAACAAATGAAAAATATGAACAAGGATGAATTAAGAAAGGAACGCGAAAAAGAAGCATTACGTAAAAAAGAAGCATATATCAAAAATAAAAATAGTGATAGTAGTAAAATACTTGAAAAAAAACTAAAGAGAAAAATGCAGAAATTGGAAAAAATTCAAAAAATGAATTGCGATGAATTAAAAAAGGAACGCGAAAAAGAAGCGATACGTAAAGAGAAGCATATATCAACAAAAAAAATAGCGATGATAGTAAAATAGTCGAAAAGAAACTAAAACGAAAAATGCAGAAATTGCAAAGAAGGCAAAAAATGAATAGTGATGAATTAAAAAATGAACGCGAAAAAGAGGCATTAGGTAAAAAAGAAATTTATTGGAAAGCAAAAAGTGAAGAATGTGAAGCAAAAATAAAAGAATTCAAAAAGAAAACGATAAATAATAAAAAAAATACGAAATATGAATGAATTAGTTGAAATTCGATCAGAAGACAATTTAAAAAAAAGAAAGTATTCTGAAAGTGCAATGACAAAAGAAATAATAACATCAACTAAAAAATTAAAAATTGAAAATAAAGAAAGATATTTCAACGTATATGATGATTCAAACATAATAATAATGGATAAGAAATTAGAAATCATGAAAAAACGAATTCAAAATAGAAATGAAAATAGCTTAATATTAATTAGCAAATCAAAAATTATGGGTCGAATAGCAAATGTAGAATTTGAAGAGAACCTAATTAACGAAAGTTATTTGGGTTCTATGTTTGAGATCTGTAAACATTGTACTGCTAAGCATTATAGTTTTGAATATACTCAAGATAAACAATATAGTAAATGTTGTCATAAGGGAAAAGTATCTTTACCAGAAAATCCACCTTATCCATATAAGTTAGAGAACTTGTCTACAGGATTATCAATGGATAGTATTAACTTCCGAAAAAATATTCGGTCATATAACAATGCTCTTGCTTTTGCAAATTTTGGAGCTAATTTTGAAAGTTTGTCTAGTAGTGGACCGCAAGTAATTAGAATTTGTGGGCAAATATATCATAATGTTTATATGCTTTACATTCAGATATAAATGAAGCTCGAAAATATGGACAATTGTACGTTCTTGATAATGAAAAAGCCACAGCTCAACGAAAAAACCACAAAAGTAATTCTGATATAAAAGCAGAATTACTTAGTGAATTAGATAGCTTATTAAGAAATATTAATCCATATGCTAAAGCCTACAAAATGATGTATGAAGTAGAAAGAAAAGAATTAGAACGGTGTGTAAAAATTGGCAGCATGCCAAGAGAAGTTACTATGATTATAAAACGAAATGATAAATTAGATAAAAATAGATATAATGAAGCTTCTTGTAATGAAGTTGCTATGATATTTGTTGGAAAAGATGGTCAATCTCCTATAGAAAGAGATATTGTTGTATATTCAAAATATGAAAAACCAATGAGTATTCCTCAAATAAGTAAACACACAGATCACATGACATATCCACTCATTTATCCAAATGGAGGTTACGGATGGATGCCTAATATGAAATGTAAAAATAGTAGTAGCAATATATCAAATTTACAATTTTATAATTATAGAATGTCTATAAGAAATGGATTTAATCCCTATCTTAATTTAGGAAAAATATCTCAGCAGACAATAATTGATGCATTTGTTAAAGTTGAAAGCTCAAGATTATATTTTATAAGAAAAAATCAAACTATTTTAAGAAATGATTGTTACAAAGAGGTAATGGATATTTACATAAAAAAAATAGAGTCTGAAAATATGAAAATTGGGAAAATGTTAATTTTACCGTCAAATTTTACAAGTAGTCAAAGATTTTAAAACAAAATTATATGGATTCAATGTCCATTGTAAATCGTTACGGAAAGCCTGATTTATTTATAAAATTGACTTGTAATTCAAATTGGAAAGAAATATCAGAAAATTTAGAACATTATGAAACAGCAATCGATCGACCTGATATTGTTGTCAAAGTATTTCATCAAAAAGTACAAGAATTTTAAAAATTAGTAAATAAACGAGGTGTTTTAGGAAAATGTATTGCTTATACTTACGTAATTGAATTTCAAAAGCGAGGATTACCTCACATGCATTTGTTGTTATTTTTAGATGAAAATGATAAAATTAATACTTCAAAAAAAGTTGATGATGAGGGTCCGGGGAGCGAGACCAGTACGGAAATTCCAAATGAAGATATTTATCCACATTTATGTGACATTGTAGTAAAACAATTTATGATTCATGGACCTTATGGAGAACAAAATATGGGTTCTCCTTGAATAAATAAAAATACGCAAAAATGTTCTAAAAATTTTCCAAAAAATTTTAATAACAAAACATCTCTTAATTCATCAGAATATCCATTATATATGCGAAGAAATGATGGAAAAATATATAAGGGTAAACATTCTAATAAAGTTGCTGATAATCGATTTGTATTTCCATACAACCCGTATTTGTTGTTAAAATTCAACTCTCACATTAACGTAGAAGTATGTTCAACTGTACAATGTATTAAATATTTGTTTAAATATTGTTATAAAAGTCACGATTGTACATTTATTGAAATAAGCAGTATTGATTTAAATTTAAAAGACGATAATAACAGTAGTAATGGAAAAGATATTAATCAAAATGACGAATATGATTATGATGAGATTAAACAATATATTAAGACAAGATATTTATGCCCACCAGAAGCTATGCATAGACTGTTGGAATATGTATTACATGAAACATCACATACTATAAAACGTTTAGCTGTACACGATGAAAATGCACAAGAAGTATATTTTAAAGAAGGTCAAGAAACCGAAATACTAAATAAAAATGTTGAAACTACTTTAACGGCATATTTTAAATTAAATCAAATTGATTCAGAAGCACGTAATTATTTATATTCCGAAATTCCAATACGTTATACATTTGATGAAAACCTTAAGACATGGAATAGAAGGAAGAAACTAAAAAACCTATATTAAGTAGAATGTATTTAGTTAATCCAAAAGATCGACAAAGGTATTTCATTCGATTATTGCTTTTACACGTTAAAGGAGCTACTTCATTCGAAAATTTACGTACCGTTAATTGTGTAATACATCCCACATTTTATGAAGCTGCTGTTGCAAAAGATTTAGTGAATGAGGATGAAGAGTGGGATAGATGTTTAAAAGAAGCGACACAAGTACAGTTTCCTACGGCACTTTGTGAATTATTTTCATTTATTTGCATTTATCATAATCCTATTAATGCAAGAGAATTATACGAAAAATACAAAGTTTTCGTCTACAATCCAAAATATGAAAAAAGTATTGGTGAAAATATTGCATTGAATATAATGCATAAAAATTTACAAATAAATGGATATTCTTTAACTGATTTTAAATTACCAGGTATTTCTACGTATATAGAAGATGTAATGGCAGGCGCGTCTGTGTGTGTATATGTGCGCGAACACGGAGTTCGGATCGAGCCGATCTCCGACACACGATATACACACAGGTAGATGCTCGAAAACGTAAACATGCCGCAGCCTTGGAGAAGGCAAGGCCGGCGATTTCGGCATGAGGCTTCGCGAATCTAGTCGGGCTTGTCCTCGTGTTTCTGCAGAGGCTTTCGTATGTGTATGTAGTTGCGCGCGCGTGTAGATGTGCGAAAAGTACTGAGCGCAACTACGATACACAATAAGCCCCGAAAAGAAAACTCGCAGCGACCTTGTGCGAGGGGGGAAGGGGAGCGAGAGACAGAGCCCGGCAGTGTCGCTTCTGCCGTAGCCGAGGCAGCTGCTCGTCCCCCGTGCGCGAAGACTTGGAGAGAGAGAGAGAGTCGGAGCGTAGTGTACGAGGATCGCGGCAGCCATAGTGCAGTGTAGTACACGAGAGGGAGAGAGAGAGGGCAAGTGAGCGGTGCAATAGTGCAGCGAAGGAGAGAGAGACGCAGCACGGCGCCGAGAGCCGCGTTTCCTCGTGGCTGAGAGAGAGGGAGAGAGAGCCACGCTCAACCACGGCCGAGAGCGCAAGTGAGAGAGAGAGTGAGCATCGCGGCCGAAGCCAGCTACGGCCGAGCCGACTCGCGGGAACGGAAGAGAGAGAGAGAGAGAGAGAGAGAGAGAGATAGAGAGAGAGAGAGAGAGAGCCCCGCGGCCGAGAGAAGAGGAGAGAGAGAGAGAGAGAAAGAGAGAGACGCCGCTGCGCATGGCAGCCGACACCGCCGAGAGGGTCCGCTCAAGTCCTGACTAGGCTACGGAGGTAAGCCCTAGCCAGGCGATCGCGTGCTTCCCCTGCGGATGACGAGCGTCCGGGGAGCGAGACCAGCGTGACCGAGCGAGGCCGCCGACGCGCACGCGAGTGTCGATCGCGAGCGGCGATCGGCTTACGTCGGCGCGAGCCGCTTTTGTGCGTACTTGTGTGCGACTGCGCACACACGTACTTCGCGTGCGCGGGCGCACCACCCAAACCGGCGCGTACTAATAGCTTGCGCCGCGCGTGTATTTAATGAATAGCCCCCAGGGGTAATAAAGGCGACTTGTTGATTTTACTTGTTCGCGTATTATTTCGCGCATCCTGATTTCGATTCCCTATTCGGTGGCACGGTGAAGAATACCGCCAGCCTCCGCGGTCGCGAGTACGTAGTACTCGCGTGATAGCTGAGTAGTTGGAGCAGCACGCTCGAGAGAGAGAGAGCGCGACGACGAAGTCACGCGTTGTATTGGGCCGAAGTAAGTGCGGCTGCTGCAGAAAGCAGCCGACGGCGAGCAACAGTACGAGGCGGCGAGGCCGCTGTTCGCCGAGGGTTGGCACGAGCAAGTGCTCCCGCCTCTCAATTGCTGCGCCGTTCATCGGTAAGTCAGTGTTGAGATATAGCGCACCGAGGACAGCTTTTAGCCCGTTACAAAGAATATAATGATGAGCCATTTTATGAAAAATGCAATACACTGAATGAAGTACATCTTAAAATAAATACACTCAAAACCAATCGAAAAAATATATTCAATACTGTTTTAGAAAGTTTGAAACAAAAACAGAAAAATTGTATTTTTATTGATGGACCAGGAGGCAGTGGAAAAAGTTATTTACTTAGTATTCTAATAATAGATTACTTGAAATTTTATAATATACCTTTTTATGTGTAGCTTGGACGGATATTGCAACGAATTTATCGAAAAATGGAAAAACAGTACATACCACATTTAAATTACCTTTGAATATAACCGAGAGTACCACATGTAACGTGAAACATAATTCAAATGATGGTAAAAAACTTACAGAATTACAAATTATAATATGGGATGAAATATCCATGACATCTAAATTTGCTTTTGAAGCTGTTGACCGCCTTCTTCAAGATATATGCAATGTCAAACAAATTTTTGGTGGTAAGACTGTACTTGTTTCAGGAGATTTTAGGCAAATGTTACCAGTTGTTCGGTATGGTAGTCGCATTGAAGTTATTGAGAATTCAGTCAAGTCCAGTTATTTATGGCCAAATTTTATACCCATGACACTAAATGAGTATTTGATGAAGATAATAATTTTAAAGAATGGCTATTAAATATAGGAGAAGGGAAACGTTCAAATTCATATGAAGAAAAAAATGAGTTAATTCACATCCCTGATGAAATAATGACCAAAGAAGAAGATATTATTACAGAAATTTATGGAAATGAAATAAAAATTAACGATAAAAATTTAAATGATAAAATTATTCTGGCACCTAAGAATAATGATGTTATTAACATTAATAATGAAATTTTAAACAGAATGGAAGGGGATACTATTGAATATTTAAGTATAGATACAGCAGAGGATGATAATGAACAAAACCTCGATGTTATTTAACCAACGGAATTTCTTAATTCATTAACTCCCAATGGACTTCCACCACATAAGCTGAAATTAAAAGTCGATGCAATAGTGATCCTTTTAAGAAATTTAAATTTAAATGAAGGTCTTTGTAATGGAACAAGGAATCAGTGAAGAAATTGTTAAAGTATTCAATTGAAACACAAATTTTAAGGGGCAAAAACATAGGAAAATTAGTGTTAATTCCAAGAATATGTTTATCACCATCCAAAGAAGAAATTCCATTTAATATGCGTCGCAAACAATTTCCAATACGATTAGGTTTCGCAATGACAATTAATAAATGACAAGGGCAATCATACAATGAAGTCGGTGTCTACCTTCCAACACCAGTCTTTAGTCATGGTCAATTATACGTGGTTCTGTCAAGAGTTAAAAGTAGAAAAAATTTGAAAGTGCTCTTACTAAACAATGCAAAAATAGAATGTGATAATATAAAGCATAATAATTAATATATAAAACAATGAGTTACAGTATTTTTGGAAATATATTTTTGACTGCCAGCCAAGGAAGTCATGTTATCAAATGATCTAAAAATTGTCCTAAAATTGTCCCAAAATTATCCCAAAATTGTCCCAAAATTGTCCCAAAATTGTCCCAAAATTGTCCGAAAATTGTCCGAAAATTGTCCCAAAATTGTTCCATAAAAATCCGTCAATCTTATTAAAGAAATTATGTACTTCCAGACCGGAGATCCGGAGAACCGGAGAATCGGAGAACCGGAGAAAATAGTGATGTCACTTTAATATAATATATAAGATAAGATTAATCAATAATAATATAAAATATTTATTACAATAATAATAATATTTACATTAAGAACAAATTTATTATTTTTAAATAAAAATTACGTTTAAACAGTAGCATAAGTTTAAGTACACGAATGGAATACACGTTTTATTTCTCGCATTTTTAACAAAATACCATTGCGAGAATACGTTACATATACATTATCTTACAGAACTGTTCTATTATGGATAGTAAAATTTGTTTTATGCTCAAAATTTACAACAGTTCAATCTAATAATTATCAAGCATTATAAATATTGATAACATTAAGTATAATTTGCAAAGAATTAACTTAGTTTACTTATACGAATCGAATCATGAACGAATCACAAGTTCAAATCTTACACAATAATTTTTTTTTCATAAGCTTAATATTACATATTTTAATTGGTAAATAATACAAAGCTTAATGTGTTAATTATCACATTTTGATTGATTGTAAACAACTGTATTGAATTTGAATATTAGTTCCACTGAAATAAAAGCTTTTTTACAATCTCCGCAGTGTTATCTTACACAATTTTTCTATTATTTATTTATTTACCAGAAATGATACAAAAGATACATAATACAGCTAGTACCAGAATATAAAAGACTATATCCGATTTAGCTGTCATTCTACAGAGGTGCACAAAACACCTATATATAGGTCTGGTAGCTGACAAACTAATACAACACTTATACTAAACTTACATGCTAAAATAAAGTTGATTTTCGGCTATACGCTGTATTAAAATATATTAAAAATTCAACTTTTACATACACTCTTATAAACTTTAAAAAAGAAATTAGCTTAAATTAAACTAGAATTTCTGGGTATTTCATATATGTCAGTAGTTTTTATCCATTGATTTTACAAGAATTATGTTATAAGGTATTAATTTTTTTGCCTAGCGGGCCGAAAGTACCACTTTTACTCCCGGCGCACTATCGCAAAGGTTGTATTTTCGGCCTCGCCAGGCAAAAAAATCGCATATGCAACACGAGGATAACTCTTTACCTCCCTAGTTGCCTAATATACTATTTTCTTTCTTTTTCTTTTTACCAGTTGGTAATTTTTGTCTTTATATTTTTATTACTAAGACTAAACGTTTTTAATTCATTTGGGAATTCATTAAATACTTTCATAGCAACAATTACATTATTTTTGAAGTTTATTGACTTATTGATTTCAGGCATTAAAAGACTTTTATTTTTGGTAACGCTTTCTGAATCTATAAATTTCTTCCTTAAATCATTGTAATGAAACATAACTGAACCTATTTTAAACTTATCTTTGATTCGTAAAGGTTGGAAAGTATGGTTTTTTGATTTGTTAATTATTTTTATGATTCTATCTTGTAATAATTCATGTTCATTAAGCACATTATCGTAAGCACCTCTCCAAGCATTATTAAATACAATAGTTAGCCGTGCTGGTAAAAAATGCTTAATATAGAGTTATTAAGTGTTTAGATTCGAGAATTGGTCTTAATTTATTAAATACAAAAAGTAGATATTTCGTTCTTTTAGCAATATACGCTATATGTTTATCCCATTTCATATTACTATCTATTATTATACCTAGATATTTGGTGTAGTATACTCTATAACGGGGGGATTTAGTCACGTGGGCAGCAACTAAATACTCCCCATTATATTTGGTGGAAAAATAACTTGAATTGATTTGCTATCCAAGGCAAATTCAACGACGACTAAAGGTAGTTGGCAAAATAAACTTTGATTTAAATAAGTCGTAATGCAGAAGGCATATTACGACATTCTGGGCGCCAGGCACTGTTAATAATCAAATCTACAGATAAATACAGTGAGCAGTGCCTTTCACTATTCGAAATACCAATTAAGATTAATTACTTACAAACTTTTAATAGTTGCTCGACAGCTCGGCGGCAGAGGAGCGAGTTCAGAGGGCAGGAGTAATTCACACGTTCAGACAATCACAATAACAGCACAAATAACATTCAGAATAATTCATGTAACATAAGATAAATAAATAAGAACCCGAAATTCTGAGTAAATATAAAACTAAATCCATTACTTTAATTTCTAAATTCTCGTACTTTAACAATAAGTCTATTTAAGGCACAGATTTAATTACTATAATTCTTAGCAGTTATTTTAGCATCAGGTAGTCGGTGTGCGCTCGCTGAGGCATTAAAATTATTACAATAGAGTTTAAAGCGCAGCAATAATTAGAATTAACCTATCTATTTTATTCACAACTTACTTCTTTTTGATTCGCAAATTCACGTTTACAATTTTGATATATTCCGAGTCACACGTGTACAGTAAAGATTAACTTAAATAAATCGTGTGACAATGTAAAAACCGAATTTAGAGTTGATATGAAATAACGCGCAGAGTGAAAGGCATCCAAGCGCAGATACTACGGCCTTTTATAGGCAATTACGAATTGTTACAATAGATCAAGCTTTGCAAGCCTTACCGCTTTACAATGTCTAGTTCTCCGACTCCAAGCAGGTAAAATAAACGAGATACGGTCGCGGCAGCTAAGTGATGCTAATTAATTAAACACAAAATTTATAACTTATTATACAAACTAAATTACGTGAGGCAGAAGGCACTCGCTGGATTTTTCCTATACGGCAAACGAAAGCACGGCGCAGTAGATTGGTACTGCTCTGCTGGTTCCACGATGTTACCCCGTCGGTGGCCAGGAAGGGAATCGCCGAGCGTCACGTCGTCCTCCATGATGATGCCTCGCTCGTCGTCGACGTGGTTTGCGCTGATTGGCCCTTGAACATCACCTCAACTGACGCACGGTAGCCAAGGCCGCATTTGTTGTGTCTGGATCTTCCATCTTTCTCTATGTCGATGTACAAGTCAGCTTCCGTAGTTTCTGTCGAAAGTGGAAAATTCCATATAATTTCGACTAAAATAATTTTATTTTATTGAATTCAAATATTCTGACTCAGCAAATTTGAGTGTGCAAAGATGGAAAGGCATCATCTATGTTTGCACTTCAATAAATCTTTTGCTTAAATTGAAAGAGAGTAAAAAGGCGAAGTTAAATTATTAATTTAATTAGCTCGCGAAGGTAAACAACAGAAAATTTACGTAGCTTCGGCAATTCATGCGGGCTCCCATTGAAGGTGCTGGCCTCAGCAACCTTCCACAGCTGAAGTCGTCGCCGTGCGAGGCAATCATGCTTCGGAACGACAGACGCTTACGGCAAAGAACAAGGCAGCTTCTTCATTACAGTTCACTGGAACTCGTAGTATGCTCATTCGATACAATAAAATGCATGAAAAAAATAACAAAATAATAAGCAATAATACAAAAATACGAGTGACCCTGGACGCTGAGTTGGGGACTCTCCTCCTGGCTGCCAATTGAGAGGATTTAATAACATAGATTCACTCTCGTATACGCGATAGTAACGTGGTAAAAATCCGCCACATTACAACACCCCCCCCCCCCGTTCGACAAGGCATGGGGTTTCATTCGACTGAATGAAAATGGCAGGGCTTGCTTTACTGTACATCGCGGTTTAGATAAGGCAGCCAGAATACCTTCATGCCTCCAACGTCTGTGAGTACTCATTTTGCTGAAAACATAAGAAATAACTTTAGAATATGTCATAAGAGTGCATTTTTGGAAAACTTCATTTATTTCCGTATGAGTGGGCGTAAATGCAAAGGCATTTATAATAATCTACCCACTCTTAATAATTCAGTAAAGCACCGCAAGAACATTGTAAACTGAATCCATTTAATTGCCTATGCATGCGTGCGCAATAACGGGTCCTCAATTTTATCCCTCATATAACGCGGCATTTAGATCAAATCCGGTGTAACTTTAAGTCGAATTATTATTACTCTACATTGAATTTCGAAGACTGTACTAACTATCATTCAGAGGCCAATACGAAAATAAAAAAGATAATATCCCATTCTAGTATAACAACATCAGTTCGTGGTATCAAAAATCAACATCTGGAATAAGGCATTCTATAATAATACCTACTAGGCGAATATCTGATCAACCTAGACAAAAGAAATGCATCCCGACTAAATACGATGACGTACACAAAGACAAAGCTCCAATACATCGTGTACACGGTAGCTGTCAGTTAGGCAATCTAAGTCCGACAACCCTGAAGAAGGCATATACTCATCGAAATCGAAAGAGATACTTCACGACGATTGACTAACATCTCATAAACAGGTGCGAAGGCCAGGAACAACCTACCAGTCGAAAAGCACACTATACAGGAGTCGCATTTGCTGAAATTCACTAATCGTCGATATTATCCACGAGAAGATACTTACAGAATCAACTAGAGCTTTATGCGTGATGACGTAGTACGTTCATGCTTCAGAATACAAAAAGGACATTCAACATTGCAACCGGATATTGAAGCAGAATTACACTAAATAAGCACCGTAACCAAAAATATTTATTTCTCAGAGCTCTTCATGGATTCGAAAATAAATCAAAACCTCTATAAGCAATTTAATAATAAGAACAGAGTATGATATATTTTAAAGTACATGGGTTCGATACCTAATCAAAATAGATTTCCAAATTATCGTACCCAATTAACATTTTACATCTCCACCTGAGGCAAAAACATCTCAAGCGAAGAAAAGGCATAAGAAATATTACGCTCCTGATATTTACGTTCTCAGCGCGAGATTAGTGAATCTCAAGCAGAGAATTAAAGTAGAAGATGTACTAGTTGTTCCAATCTTCTAAAGTATTCTAAACTTTAAATATCATTCCTCTCAACGCGAGGCAAAACATCTCAAGCGAAAAAAAGAAACAAAAAACAAAATTAAATCATTTCGTAAAGTTGCATTAGGCAATCAAAATAATTACAAAATGGCTTATATAGAAGATAAACCTTATTCACACCTGCAGAGCATCGAAATGAATACTAATTAAAGCCTAAAGGCAAATAATATTTACAATATAAATGCCGAAAGGCAGCAAAAATGCTATTAATACCTATAAGCAACGTAAATATATTCAACTATGTTCTGGTTAGACCTAACTCCAAGCTCGCGGATAATAGTTCTTCGCCGTGTAGGTTTTCCCGGCAGTGACTTCGGCAATACTTCAGCTAATCCTCAATCTTAATAAGGGAACAACGAACGCGGCTTAAAATCAGTTTCGAAGTACTATCTTCGTTCAAATTCCTGTCTCGACGACGCTTAATTCGGTTACATCTAGCTTTCACAGCCCTATGCAAAAAAAGGAATGAAAAGATTAATTCTCCTACCATGATCCAAATCTACTCGGGTCATTAAAATCAACGTCAGAAGTAGGACACCCTAACACAAAGCCTACTATGCGAATTCTGTGATCAATCTAGACCGGCACAAGGTGTGTGTTTGGCGAAATAGTGCGCGAGCGGAGATCGCTTACGCGTTGAGGACGAGAGTGAGAGAGAAAGGGAGAGTTGAGCGGGGCTAAGTAGAGAGAGAGAGAGAGAGAGAGAGAGAAAGAAGAGGGTGACGGCGTGTCGCGTCGCGAGAGGCCTTGCGCGCGGCGATTGTGGAGGGAGAGATCGGTACGCGTGGCGATTCCTGGAATTGCGCCGCGGTAGTTTGCGCCTTTGCGCTTGAGTACACGCGTGGCCTCGTGCATGACGACAGGGTAAAGAGAGAGAGTTGAGCGCGGCAGGTGCAGAGAGAGAGAGAGAGAGAGAGAGAGAGAGAGAGAGAGAACAACGAACCGGTGGAGCAGCGTAGCGACGACTCCGGTCTCGCGGACGTGCGTGCTCGCGGCGTTGCTTCTCAGCAGTTGGAGAGAGTGAGTGTGAGGGAGTTAGCGTCGCGGATAGAGAGTGAGAGTGAGAATGAATGAGCCTTAGCGAGCTGTAGTTAGGGTTATGGTTAGGGTTATAGTTTAATAAACTGAGAATTAGTTTGAATTATTGTTTGAGTACTTATTTTACGCAATCACCCTTCCCAACATTTTCAACATCGCAGCTTGCCCAGGTATACGACGTCACAGCGGAATCTCTTTTTGGACGGTAAGTGTGTCGAGAGAGGGCGAGAGGAAGAGAGAGGAGGTTAATAATTATTTTATTTGCGAGTGTTGGGGCTCGGCGTTCATCGCCTAAGTACACTGTTTCAAATTGGCAACCCTTGTGGGGAGATCTGCTGTGACGAAGGTTGGGAAGTGTAGAGTAGGGAAAGAGAGTGAGAGTAAGTGTGTGTGTTGTGGTGCAGTCGTGGCGAGTTAGCGATAATTGCGGCGTAGCCTTAGTAGGGGCGTGCGAATAATAAATATATATATTAAATATTTTAATTATTTTTTCTCCCCTATATTATATATAATTCTTGATTTTGATTATTTCTTTGTGGAGAGTTGGTGGCGTAATTGCTAGTCGCACAGGTGGAGGCCGTGCGTTCGGAGATAATTTGTGGAGTAAGAGAGAGTGTAGACGGAGTAGAGTTGAGAGAGTTGGACTACTCGGCTATCTCAAGCGAGTAGTAGACGTGGAGAAACCAACGCAAGTCATGGGCAAGCACGCCACGAGGATGGCGGAGTTGGCTCAATCTCGCACGGCCAGGCGCTGGACCCGGACGGTGGCCCAGTTGCTGCCGGCGGAGTTGATTGCGGAATTGGAGGAGCGGAGGGCAAATAGCCGCGGTAATGTAGAGAGTCTGCGAGACCGCTTATTGCGTGCGATCTTGCGCGAGGAGTTACCAGGAGTCGAGATCCTTTGGCATACTTGTGACGAGGCAGGTTCTGAAACCATTGGAGATATCATAGGAATAGAAGTGGAGAAGCGAGAGGGGGGAGATGAAGCAGTCCCACGGAAGAGGACTTCGAAAAAGAAAAGAGCGACCCGTTTCCGAGCTGATACGTACAGTGAAGGCTCACGGATGGTGAGCGACGAAGAGAATGTGGAGAGGGCGAGCAAACAGACGGTGGGGGTTATGGTGCATCAGCAGGAGGGATCAACGCCTTCGACGGTAACTGTTACAAGTTCATTAAGGGCGAGTAGGAACAACATGGGTACCGTCCTACAGATGACCGGGAGTCGAATGGCAGTGAAAACTTCTGTGTCAGTCCTGAGCGCGCCTAGAGTGACAGCCACGTATGATGGGAGTAGGTTTGTACTTCCCATGGCATCGACATGGGAATATTATTCGGCTCGCTTATATCGAAGGCTGACCTCCAATAAACCATTGCCGCCTCCGATAATTCAGCCCTCGACACCATTTAAGTCACCGTCAGTCCCTGTTCCGGTGGAGACACCAGCAAGGAAGAAGGGGTTGGACCGACGAGAATGGTACACTCCAGCCCAGAATTGGGACGAAATACGTCGAATTTATGACGTGGAAGATAGTAGTGCTGAGGAAAGTTACAGTGAACAAGAGACGGAGTAGAAGAGGAAGAGGAATCAAAGTACTCGCTCGTCATACTCCGGGAAAGAAGGTAGCGGGACAACATACAGGCCGGTAGGAAATCCCAGGAGGACTGTGACACCGAATTACAAGGAGGTTAGCCGGTGGTAGAAGGGAAAGTCGCCGCGGCTGCTGCGACGAAAGCCTGTCGATACATCTCTCGATGATCGACAAAGCACCGAAGAAGTAACAGAGAAATGCCGCAAGAAATTATCAAAGAGAGCAGGGGCGGTGGAGAGTGGATTCCGATCCAGAGGGAAGTCCGGGAGATCTACGAGGATGAAGAAATCAGCCGTGCGCAGCATAACAATCTCGAGTAGTAGCGAGAGTGAAGAGGGATCGGAAACAAGCAGTTTAGCCAGGCGCGGCCGTTGAGTCTTAAGCGAAACAGAAGAGGAGCAGGAGGAGCCATGCTTCTCGAGGTGAAGAGCCAAGCCTGCACCAAAGCAGAAGGTCCACGCTGTCAAGCTATTGAAGAGTCGGGGCATCAGGTTTAGTGGAGAGGAGAAGGAGGACACTGAGGAGTTTCTAGAGCAGTTAGAGGATTGTCGCGAAGGTGGTGGGCTACGAGATCAAGAGTTGCTTGGTGCACTACCGTGCATTTTGGCTAAGAGAGCAGGGCGGTGGTTCCAAACTAAAAGGTTGGAGATCCATTCGTGGTTGGGATTCCGCAAGGCCTTTAAACATCAATTCGTCACGGAGTATGACCGTGAAGATTTGTTGGATGATTTGAGACGGAGGACTGAAGCTAAGGGCGAAAAGAACGCCACCTACGTCTCCAATTTTAATTATATCATCTCCCGCTTCAAACGACCACCGTCAGAGAGGCACCTGGTTGAGATGGTTTACCGGAACATCCTTCCGAAGTATAGGAAGGCAATGTCCGACAAGATAGTGGAGACTTTGGAGGACTTGGAGAAGTATGGGCGTCGTTGGGAGAGGCAGAAGGAGTTGGATAGTCGCTATCTTCCGCCGCCTCCGGCCGAGAAGATGAGGGTACCTGGAGCAGCGTATACGAGCACTTCTGGCCGTCAAAAAGCCGTAGCGGCGGTGGAGAAGGGAGAAGAGGTACAAGGAACTTCCTCGACATCTGTGAAGACAGGAGAGACGAAAGAGACAAAGAAAGAGGCTAAAACAACCTGGCCTACGGGCGGAAAGACAAGTGACGGAGAATCAAAGCCCGGGACTGTGCAGCCGAAAATGACCGATGAGCAGATGGTGGAGAGAGAAAAGGCGAGGACCTACGCTTCTGTGGTGCAGGGTGGACCTGGGATCTAATGGGGCCTGGAAACTCCAGGCCTTCCTATGGAGCAGGTCGAGATTATGGGGGCGAACCGTGGAGAGGGGCTCCGCCCCAGAGTCAGAGCCCTAGAGAATGGCGATCTGGTCCTCCGAGAGGCGGGTATGGGCGATCATTTGGACTTGGCCAAACCCCGACTGTAGGAGGAGAGGACAGATCATTTATGGGGGTTTGCAACCTCTATCAAGCAGTGGGTCACAAAGCTTCTGTGTATCCTGAAGTGGTTTGTTATTGGTGTAAACAGAAGGGACATACGGTACGAAGTTGTTCGACATGCAATCAGCCTGCTCAGCCTCCGCGAGAGTGCTGCCAGAACTGTGACGCGCCGAATGTAACCTTCAAGACCTGTTCCAACTGTGCGTAATTACGAGCGAAGTTGGAAAACGGGCAGGCTGGGAGACGGGCAGCTTAAATGTGTTTGTTCCCCAGCAACCTTCAGAGGAGTCAGAAAAGACTCGTGGAGACAGAGAAAGTGTAGAGAGTAAAGAGAGAGAGAGAAGAAGGTAGAGGGAGATGTAAGTGTAGCAGTGAGATGTGAAGTGAGTCCCGTGGAGGAGCGAGAAGTGCAGAAGGAGAGTGGAGAAAAGAAGCAGAGGTTAGCGACACCGGAGACACACGTAGAAAACGAGACGAGGAAAAGAGAGGAGACGAGTAAAGAGGAGAGAGGCGCGCCCAAGGCCAGACAGCCGGAGTTGGTTGAGCCAGAAGTCCGTTTGTCAGTAGACGGATGGAATGAGGAGTCCAGTGACGACAGTTGACTCGAAGACATCATGGTTGAGCTGGAAAATGTGAAGGTAGGGGAAGAGAAATTACCCGTTAACTTATTGCCGTTGAAGGAGGTCAAAGATCGACGTGGAGAAGAGAGAGGAGAACGAAGTAGAGGAAAAGAGAGAAGAAAGGACACCAGATGGTAGTGGACAAAAGGAGTTAGAGGAGGATCCCGATGCAGTCGCAGGATTATGTGGGGAGTATTGAAACTTCATTTTAATGAAGCTCGGTGGACAGGTTTATAAAGCCTTGTTCGACCCGGGGGCGATGTTATCGTTAGTTGGACCCAGCGTAGCAGAGCGGTTCGAGGATCGATTAGGACATAGCACCACGGCGGTACGCAACGTCACTGGAGGAATCACCAAGGTCATGGGCGTGCTGAACGTGATGTTGGAGATTGATAATCATGCTGCGTCGTTACCAATGAAGGCTCTGCACAATCTAGACCGGGAAATCATCTTAGGGATGGATTTTTGTAAGCTGTTCAACGTGGACGCGCAGCTCGGGAGAGGGGTCTGGAGAGTGAGAAAGGGGCGTTGGAGACCTTTTGCCAAGACGGGCGAGGAGAAAAACGCAATCATTCATGCTGAGTGTGCAGGTATTTCTGAGTTGGAGGAAGACGAAAGAGAGAAAGTGGAGAGATTGGTGGACTGCCTGCTAATTTATCCGGCGGGGGAGCGAAAAAAGGGGGTGACAACTCTGACAGAACATACGATAGACGTGCAAGGATCGAAACCATTTAAGCATCATCTTCGTCGAACATCACCTATGATGCAATAAGTGGCAATTGAGGAAGTGGAGCGGATGTTTAATGAGGGAATAATCGAGAGGTCGGCCAGCGACTATAGTAGTGCTCCGGTGATGATCAAAATTTCCGACGGCACGTGTCGGTTCTGTGTGGACTATCGAGACTTGAATAAGGTGACACGCCGAGATGCGTACCCCATTCCGTATATGGATACAATCTTAGATAAGTTGAGACGAGCGAAGTATCTGACGAAAATTGATCTCAAGCACGCCTACCTTTGGAGAAGACGAGTAGAAAATATACGGCCTTTTCTGTGCCAGGGTCAGGTTTGTGGCAGTTTCCAGGGATGCCTTTCGGTTGATGAACGCGCCAAGTAGATTTTAGCGACTGATTGATTCCTTATTCGGTCCAGAGATGCAACCGAATGTCTTCGGTTACCTTGATGACATAATCATCGCTACGGAGTTGTTCGAGGATCACCTTTACTGGATTGAGGTAGTGTTGAAAGAGTTAGTGGGAGCTGGATTGGAGGTTAATCGGAAGAAGTGTGAATTCTGCTGCTCGCAGGTGTCGTACCTGAGTTTTCTGTTGGATCGCGAGGGTTTGAGACCGGATCCAGAGAAGGTGGCGCCAGGGGCTAACTACCCCGCTCCGAAGAATGTGAGGCAACTACGCCGGTTCTTGGGGATGCTGGGCTGGTACTCTCGGTTCATAAAGAATGAATCGGGATTAAAGATTCCATTGGTCAAATTGTTGAGAAAAGGGGGAGAGTGGAGTTGGGGAGAAGAGCAAGAGGAGACATTTGAGCAGCTGAAGAGGGCGCCTGCGTTGGTCCAGGTCTTGGCGAGGCCAGATTTTAGCAAGCCGTTCAAGGTGCAGTGTGACGCTAGTGGGTATGCGTTAGGAGCGGTCCTAACGCAGGAGAGTGAAGACGGAGAGCATCCTATCGTGTATGTAAGTCGAGTCTTGACGCCCGCTGAGAAGAACTACACGACCACGAAAAAGGAGTGTCTGGCTATGGTGTGGGCGATCAAAAAGTTAAGACCTTACCTGGAGGGCTACAAGTTCACTGTGGTGACGGATCACAGCGCACTGAAATGGCTATGTAACCCCGAAGAGCCCACCGGAAGGTTGGCGCGCTGGGCTTTGTAGCTGCAGCAGTGGGATTTTGACGTCGTTCACCGCAAAAGAACACTCTACCAGGTACCTGATGCTCTCTCGAGAGCGCAAGAGTCCGATGAGGTGAAAATAGCAGCGTTCGAAGAGATTAAAGATCCGTGGTATTTGAAGATGATAGAAGATGTGGGGAAATTCCCAGCCAAATATCAGCAGTGGAGGGTGGAGAATGGGTGTTTGTATAGGGTTAGAACGGACCCATTATTGGATCCCGTGGAGTTGACAGAAGAGAAGTGGAGACTGGTGGTGCCGACGGAGTATCGGGAGAGGGTGATGCAAGACGCCCATTGCGCTCCCTCGTCTGGCCACCTATGGGTGGAGAAAACATACGACAGAGTGGCGCGAGAGTACTACTGGAAAGGGGTTTATCACGATGTGCACACGTTCATGCGAGAGTGTGAGTCCTGCCAGAACTATAAAGTGCTACAAACGAGTCAGCAAGGTCTCATGGGGACACGAATAGTGGAGAGACCGTGGGCGGTAGTAGCGGTAGGTACAATGGAGTTCCCGCCGAGTAAGAGTCAGCATCGCTACTTGCTGGTGTTCCAAGACTTGTTTACTCGTTGGATTGAGGTGAAACCTCTCTGCAAGGCTGATGGAAAGTCTGTGGCGAGAGCGATGGAGGAACTGATCTGGTTCCGTTGGGAGACCCCCGCCTATCTGCTTAGCGATAATGGTAAGGAGTTCGATAACAAGTTCGTAAAGCGAATGTTGGAGGAATACAGGGTGCGGCATGTGACCACACCACCTTATCACCCTCAGGCGAATCCGGTAGAACGAAGTAATCGTACCCTGAAAGCGATGATCTCCACGTTTGTAGGCTCTGATCATCGCAACTAGGATTTGCACGTCCACGAATTCAGACACACAGTTAATACTGCGGTGCAGGCGACTACCAAGGTTTCGCCCGCATTTCTGAACTTCGGACGGCACCCCTGGCCGGTGAAGAGTTTGCGACGCAAGGTGGAGAGTAAGAGATTAGTGGAGAAAATAGATCCGTCGGTCTGGGAGGATTGTATGAAGCGTTTGGATGCGTTGAGAGATTTAGTGGGCAGCCACATCGATAGACCTAGGGAAGTCCAGGAGAAACATTATAATAAGGGAAGGAAAGAGGTGCAGTTCGTAGTGAGAGATAGAGTGTTGAGAAAGGCGCATCATTTATCTGATGCGGCGAAGAAGTTCAACGCGAAGCTAGCGCCGAAGTATGAAGGCCCATTTGAAGTGGTCGAGATTCTTTCCCCCACGGTTTATGTACTCGGTCAAGGGGAAATATCAAATCGGCGGCTGGCAAAAGTGCATGTTTCTGAACTTAAGCGTTATGTCCCAACAAGAGCTGCTGGGATCCCAGCAAGGCTCAAAGACTAATTTTCTTTTTGTTTGTTGGATGAGTTAGTTGAGTAAAGAGAGAGGATTGAGCGGATTGTGGAGAGGGAGAAAGAGCGCAGTTAAGGCAAGAGGTAGGGTTAATAGAGAAAAGGGAGTGGGGTCACCAATGCCGCTGTGGAGAGAGAGAGAGAGCAGAGGAATTCGGGATTTTCGAAGACTACTCTGATCACCCAACCCCAAACGTATGTGAGATCAAAGTGGAGAACCGAGGCCAAGTGGAGACAGGAAGTGGGGGGAAGTGGATTCCCCGGTAAGTCATTTAACTAGTTACTTTTTGGTTTGGCATGGTATGCTATGGGAGAGAGAGGGAAGGGGGAGGCGGCAGAGTGTCTCTAAATTGTTAAGAGCGGAATCTGGGGGAGTGTTCCGTCTTAGGGGTAGGGAGTTTGTAACGTTGTATTTTGACTCCTGATTTCCTTTTCTCTCCCGACTCGTGTCGTCCGGACAATTATTGATATCCAGGCCGAAATACTGATAGGGCCTTTTTCCCTTTATGATTTTGTTGTTACATGTGTTTTGCCCCGGTATATGGGCGACAAGACTTTGGTTGGATGTGGTTGCGGTAATGGTTGCTATGAGCTGGTTACGGGTAGGTATTTAAGTAGAGTGGTGACGGAGAGAGCGGGCAACGCGTTCGAAATTTGCGCGTTCTCATGCGGCTGTCGCGTCGAGCGAGTTGACAGTACCTCGCGGCGGCGGCGAAGCGGCAGCATCGAGCAGGCAGGCAGCGGTTGCTACGGAGACGACAGTTGTTTGAAAAGAGTTGACGGCACGTCGCGAAAAACGGGAGTTTGGAGTAAGCGGATGGAGAGAGTACGTTAAAAAGAAAGAGAGAAGTAGAGAGAGAGAGAGTATTTTATCAGGGAGAAGGTTTGAGCGAGTAAAAGTGAAGGAGGAGCATTACTGAGGAAAAAGTGAGAACGAGAGGAGGAGCGAGTGGAGAGCAGTGACGCGTGAGTAAGAAGAAGAGAGAGAAAGCGCGTACAGGAAGAACGCGCGGAGGAGCTTTCGAGGTCCCGGTCAACGGCGAGGAGACATCGCGGCGACGAGTGCAGCTGTTCCAGGGAGACGGCACAAGGTGTGTGTTTGGCGAAATAGTGCGCGAGCGGATATCGCTTACGCGTTGAGGACGAGAGTGAGAGAGAGTTGAGTGCGGCTAAGTGGAGAGACAGAGAGAGAGAGAGAGAGAGAAAGAAAGAAGAGGGTGACGGCGTGTCGCGTCGCGAGAGGCCTTGTGCGCGGCGATTGTGGAGAGAGAGATCGGTACGCGTGGCAATTCCTGGAATTGCGCCGCGGTAGTTTTCGGCTTTGCGCTTGAGTCCACGCGTGGCCTCGTGCATGACCACAGGGTAAAGAGAGAGAGTTGAGCGCGGCAGGTGGAGAGAGAGAGAACAATGAACCGGCGGAGCAGCGTAGCGACGACTCCGGTCGCGCGAACGTGCGTGCTCGCGGAGTTGCTTCTCGGCAGTTGGAGAGAGTGAGTGTGAGGGAGTTGGCGCCGCGGATAGAAAGTGAGAGTGAGAATGAATGAGCCTTAGCGAGCTGTAGTTAGGGTTATAATTGAATAAACTGAGAATTAGTTTGAATTATTGTTTGAGTACTTATTTTGCGCAATCACCCTTCCCAACCTTTTCAACATCGTAGCTTGCCCAAGTATACGACGTCACAGCGGAATGTCCTTTTGGACGGTAAGTGTGTCGAGAGAGGGCGAGAGGAAGAGAGAGGAGGTTAATAATTATTTTATTTGCGAGTGTTCGGGCTCGGCGTTCATCGCCTAAGTACACTGTCGCAATTTCAGTCACGAAAAACAAAAAGTTATTTTAAGCTGCAGCAAATGAATGAACAAAAGACATACGAATCGAATAAATTTGAAAGGCACTTCCTTGGCCTTAATTGATAAGCTTCAAAGTCAAAAGCACAACGAAATTCGAACTTTTATCCAGAAAAATGTTTCACTTTTATAAGGCTTTATTGGTTCGGAAAGAGAACAAAACCTTTAGTCGGCAATTGTATAAGAGCAGATAATTTGAAATAATTTAAAGTGCACAGGTTCGATACCTAACCAAGATAAATTTTCAAATTGTCGAACATAATTACCAGTTTGCTTCTCCACGTGAGGCAAATACATCTCAAGCGGACGTAGCTAAAATCACTACAATTTTTCGAAATACTTAATGCTATTAATTAATACTTAAGGGGATGCCTTACTCGATTGTTACCGACCCTATTAAAAATAATCACGTGAGTACTCACGTGAGAAGTGAAAAAAATAGTTAAAAAGAAATTAGTAATCAATGTTTTTTTTACTGAACTATTACATAAATATTTTAACTTTAATTTTTGCGTATACCTTTCAATCCTTAAATAGTATAGGGAGATATCAAAAGCGAGGCCAGCCTCGTAATTACAACTCTTTGAAAAGAGTCGCGGTATTGACTAAGTCTTATGGCTTTATGTATTCTTGCCGGTGTTCATTTGCCTATGGAAATCGAGAAAGGAGTTGCCGCCTGGCGGTTAAAAGAGTTACTAGACGTGGAGTTCAGACGGGTCCTATCAGTTCCGCCGGTGACCGACAGGCGGCAATCCATTTTTCGATTTCCATAGGCAAATGATCACGTGAGTACTCACGTGAGAATATGGTCGAAAAACTCACGTGAGAGCTCGCGTGAGAGCTCACGTGAGCTCTCACGTGAGTATTCACGTGAGTACTCACGTGAATTCTCACGTGATTATTTTTAATAGGGGACCGAGACAATATGATTGGTTTTTACTTAATAACAATAAAAATAGACCGAATTATGCGAAATAATGAGAACTCTCTTCTGTATTTTTTTATTCTCTTTCATTCTGGCAAAGTTTCAAGTGAAAATATGCTTTAGTTTTTGCAAAAACTTTGAACGAAATATGAGATTTGAGCTCGGCATCATCTCGGAATTTCGTTCAAAGTTTGTACAAAAACTAATGAATATTTTCATTCGAAATTTTGCACAAATGTATAATATGCTGAAACTTAGAAGAGAATTCTGATCATTTTACATAATTCGCAACAAAAAAAAATAGATTATTGTACTATTCGGGTAATGTGCAGCATTGCTACAGAGTCATAAACATTAAAAATAAAATAGATGTGTCGTGCGTGTGTATGTACAGTGTACACTTGCGTGTACGCCCAAGCGTGGCCCAAGCGCATCGCGCTGCGCGCATGTTTTGTGTATTTATAGGAAGATGGCGCCACAAGCGTACCGTCGGCGGTCGTGAGTCCGCCGCGTCCCGCGGCGCCGCCGCCCCGGGTCACCCGAGCCGGGTGCCTGCCGACCGGGCTAGTCTTGCTTGGGCGTGTGCGTGTATACGCCCTTGGGCGCATGCGCTGTAGCCTGCGGCACAGCTGTGTCAACGTGTCGTCGAGTTACACCGCATCGCGGACTGCGCTGTATATCCTAACCCCATAACCGTGCAGCTTGGACAGCTTGGCCGCATTGGAGGACCTGACCTGGAGCCTGAATACCTTAGTGGAAGAAAAAAAAGTTTGGACGCATGCGTGCTGCAACCTCCAGGCTGTAACAGCTGTCGTTGACTGTGCCGACTCTGCACAGTCTGCACCGTGCGGCTGCATATTAGGAGGCCGACGACAACGGCGACAACTACGAACACTACGATCGGAGAAGCAGCAATAGAGCTGCAGTGTAAGAAACCCATGTGGTTTTTTCATCATTGGTGATCCACAGAGAAATGCTGGTCTTACTGGTCAAGTTACAGTCAACTGTTTTAAGAAATGAGCTTCCTCTTCGCCTCTGAGTCCGTCGGCGAGGACATCCAGACAAAATGTGCAACCAGATTAGTGATGATATATTGGAGGCTAACTGCAAACAAAATCCAGATGGCAAAGTTGCTTGTGAAACAGTGACAAGGACAACAGTAACAAGAAATCAGTTTTATAGCCATTGTTTACTATCAAAAAATTGTTTCGACTACAAATTGTGCAGCATTTTACTGCTGTTTGATGCTCAGCCTGCAAATTCGATATGCAACTGATCAAAACGGATGAATGTATAAGTACTGTAATTCTTGCACACAAATTAATTCAAAAGATAGCTGTACTAAGACAAAGCAGTGAATTGCGGGGGGCTCGCTCTTACTCCAACATGTAAGTAACTTGCAAATAAGTTATGGATCCGTAACTCCTGCAATCTATCAGAGTTAGTGCAGTTCTTGTTTATCTGCAGCAAAGTAAATAAATTACAATTGAAGAATTATGCAAAGATTTGTGGAGTATCTGTATCTGTAACCTCAAGTACCACGAGGTAAAGTTTAAAAGTCCAAGACCAACACGCAGCTAACCATGATGAAAGCCCCCCAAGGACCATTAGAAGATCAATCACAAGGTGATAAATTATGCTCATGGTTACACAGCCTGTTTCTTTAAAAATGACAAAACATGAAGGACATGATCGCATTGGTGATTGGACTTCAGAAGTAAAAATGACACAGGATCTTGATGATGGATTATATTACTATAAAGAAGACCTTTGAGGAGATGACAGAAAAGTAAGTCATTCAAAAATTAATTTATTTATTTATTTCAACCAGAGTACATAGTTAAGTTCAAGACGTACCTCATACGTCTGAACCAACTTATACCCTATAAAGGTAGATGTAACTGTAGATTTGATGATTATAAATTAAACTGAATCTTGAAATAAATATATTTCTATTCATAGAGAGTGTGCTTGACAATACTGTCACGTTGTCAAGCTAATTTGAAACTTCAACAAAACACTCATTGTACACTACTTCTATTAAATATTTTCATAAACTTATTAAATGAATATACTTTATTAAATATAATATACTAAATCTTTACTTTCAAATCTACTTTAGAGTGCAAAAAGTAAAAAATCAATGAGAAACACCGTATAAAGAAATTATAAATCATAGTATTTACTATTGTGATGACAGCTGTGTCTCCATTGATGCTAGCAGTCAGTTATGTGTAGAGGTATTGTAGTTTATGGTTATGGTACCAACCCATAGGTGACCGTGTAATAATTTATTCTAAGCAGAATGTTTCGAAACATATTATTATTAATCTAATTCTTTAGTTTTTTCTTATTTAATATAATTACTTTTTATATTGAATCAAAAAATTTCTATTATTGTTTTCCTTTTGCGGCAAAAGAGACCATGTTCATAGAAAAATTTTGATTTTCCTTTTTCTTTTCTACACGAGTCAGGGTATTCAAATCTAAAATAACAACCGTTATTTACTAAACCAAATTTTTTTGCCAGTACAGTTCTTCAGCATCGATTGGAAGTTATAATGGACTCTCGATATGACTATTAATATGACCATCATAAGGCAGGAGACTTTTAAGAAAATAGCACCAAATTGGGAACTGCAACTTTGAAAAAACTACACAGTGGCATTACAGTGGGCAACCTTAAGTGAAGGGCTTCCTAATACACGCATCTGACAGCTTCATCTTTCAGATTATCCATGGAACCAGATCTAGTCTGTAAGTATTTTAATACTCTATGACCACTTTGTGGTCTCTTTTAACATATTTGATATTTACTTTGAGGTTACGTGTTTTGGAACTTAATTTAAAAGAGAATAAGAATGATAGAAATCTGCTTCTTAATGCATTGCATGGCATCATTTTTAAGCTGATTTTATCTTTTTGTAAGTAGGTATAATTTAATAAAAAAAAGAATGAAGTTATGCAATTTTTCAGATTTAGTAATAAGGCACTGCTTGTTTATTTTTTAGAACTGTCAAACTGAAAAGTTACATATTTTCATTTTTTTATTTATGTTTAATAAAAACATTGACTAGTACTCACAGAAAGATAAAGTCAACTCAGACATACATGAGATGTCTGAGATTCATTACTGGAGCGGATTTCTATCATTCTTATACTCTTATGAATTAAGTACGGTAACATGGCCTCAAAGTCAATATCGATCAGCAAGTGTTGAGTTATTGCCTTTTTTGTGTGTTTTTCAGGGAATTTTCAAGAAAAAAAGTTATTTCCCCTACACTGGCTGATTGAAAAGGTCTTAAATTGGATATACAATCCCTCAGCATGTATTGCATTGTGTGAGGACATTTTGGTAAACTTTGAGCAAGGGTCTGGTGGTTTTAGTTGGAAATGCACATGCGCCTTTTCGACTTTTGAGTCCAAAAGATACATTACCATTCTCTCAACATATTTCTAACATTACACACACCATGCAATACATGCTGAGGGACTGTTTATCAAGTTTTAGATCTAAATAATCAGCAAGTGTGGAGATATTGCAATTTTTGTACTCTCGTCAAGAAATTTTCAAGAAAAAAATTTATCCTACACTGGCTGATTGAAAAGATTTGAAATTAGATATACAATCCCTAAGCATGCATTGTATTGTGTGTGAACATTCTGGTGAACTTTAAGAGAGGGTCAAGTGGTCTCAGTTGGAAATGCACAGGCGCCTTTTCGACTTTTGAGTCTAAAAATCCCTTTCCATTTTCTACAAATATCTTAAACTTTACACATACTATGTTATACATGCTGAGGGATTATATATCAGGTTTCAGATCTAATTAATCAGTAAGTGTGGAGATACTGCATTTTCTGTGTGTTTTTCAAGAAATTTTCAAGACAATAGTTATTTCCTCCATACTGGGAGATTGAGTAGATTATCATCTATTCAATAAGCCCTCTTTAAAACTGTTAATAACTTTTTTCATGACTGTACAAATAAATGTGTTTGAAGTTATGAACGTTCACGGTGAACGAAATATCGAAAATTTCCAAATTCGGTTTTTTTGATATTATCTCTTAGAGATATGCATAAAACTTGTACAAACTGCAAAATAAGTTATTTCCAAAGTGATTATCCCCCAAATCATCCCTAAAACCACCCCGACTAGACAATAAATGACAAAAAAAAATTGGTATCATGAGAGTTTATTAATTTAAGACAAATTTTATGGCTGATATTTCTTTGAGATGCTGCCCTAGCATTGTAAAAAAATTGGCGATATGAAATTGGAACCGGATCCTTTCGCTTAGGGGGTGTAAAGGGGCTAAAATAGCGTAAAATACACGAAAAATACGGCGAAAAAATCATATCTCGTGAGTTTATTCATTAAAGACAAATTTTATGGCTGATATTTCTTCGAGATGCTGCCCTAGCATTGCAAAATAATTGGCGATATGAAATTCGAACCGGATCCTTTCGCTTGGGGGATGCAAAGGGGCTAAAATAGCGGAAAATACACGGAGCGTACCGAGAAAAAATCATGTCTCGTAAGTTTATTAATTTAAGACAAATTTTATGACTGATATTTCTTTCAGATACTGCCCTAGCATTGAAAAAAATTGGCGATTTGAAATTCGAACCGGATCTTTTCGCTTGGGGGTGCAAAGGAGCTAAAATAGCGGAAAATACACGAAAAATACGGCGAAAAAATCATGCCTCGTTAGTTTATTAATTTAAGACAAATTTTATGGCTGAAATTACTTCAAGATATTGCGATACCCTATTAAAAATAATCACGTGAGTATTCACGTGAGTACTCACGTGAATACTCACGTGAGAGCTCCCGTGAGCTCTCACGCGAGCTCTCACGTGAGTTTTTCGACCATATTCTCACGTGAGTACTCACGTGAGAAGTAAACAAAATGGTTTAAAAAAAATTAGTAATCAATGTTTTTTTTACTAAACTATTACATAAATATTTTAACTTTAATTTTTGCATATACCTTTCAATCCTTAAATAGTATAGGAAGATATCAAAAGCGAGGCAAGCCTCGTAATTACAACTCTTTTAAAAGAGTCGCGGTATTGACTAAGTCTTATGGCTTTATGTATTCTCGCCGGTGTTCATTTGCCTATGGAAATCGAGAAAGGGGTTGCCGCCTGGCGGTTAAAAGAGTTACTAGACGTGGAGTTCAGACGGGTCCTATCAGTTCCGCCGGTGACCGCCAGGCGGCAACCCCTTTCTCGATTTCCATAGGCAAATGAACACCGGCGAGAATACATAAAGCCATAAGACTTAGTCAATATCGCGACTCTTTTAAAAGAGTTGTAATTACGAGGCTTGCCTCGCTTTTGATATCTCCCTATACTATTTAAGGATTGAAAGGTATACGCAAAAATTAAAGTTAAAATATTTATGTAATAGTTCAGTAAGAAAAACATTGATTACTAATTTTTTTTAAACTATTTTTTTCACTTCTCACGTGAGTACTCACGTGAGAATATGGTCGAAAACCTCACGTGAGAGCTCGCGTGAGAACTCACGTGATTATTCTTAATAGGGTAGCTTTTTGAAAAAAATTGCCTTTACGAAAATCGATCCGGAACCTTTCGCTTTGCGGCTGGGGGGGGGGGGGGGGATAATCCATTACGACTGAAAAAAAATCAGCTCTCGGGAGTTTATTAATTCTAAAATTTGTTTTTTTTTTTTTTTTTTTTTTTCATTATATTTTCTGGATGGTAGATGAGTACAAAGATATTTGAAATGTACATTTTTTCATAGTTTTTTCAATCTGCAGTTACTCAAGAACGGTTTCATGTGAAACTTTATAATTCATATTGTATATTGCACCTCATTAATTTTTCGATTTTTATTATTATATTTTTATCTTTTTTTTTTAATGGCAATATTGCTTCGATTTTATTAATGTTATAATAGCCAAATAAGATTTTGAAAATATGGCTTATTGATATAAGGTAAAGTATGCAGATGTAGGACAGTTTCGAGCATATTTTTTTGTAATCTTTTGTAGTACAATATCGAAGCATAATACATGAAAAGTCATCACCTCAGCAGACAGCTCGTGTTTGGAGATTTATTTAAAAAAAACAAGTTTTTTTCGTTGCTGGTGTTTTGAAATAATCGCATTCAAAGAAATTAACTATTGTCTGATGAGAGGGTCACACTAATTTACTTGGGAGCTGTAGTAGGACGTCCGTCCAGATGCAATAATGGGACTATACTTTTTAACGTGTTTCGGACTGTCCCACTGGTGTGATATGGAAATCAAGAGGTACCTTATGTGGGACAAGGATTTTGCTATATGCATTCGGAAAATTAGCCTCGAAAAGTTGGTACCATGTTATGCACTATTTTCATCTGTGAAACCAACAAAATAACGAAGTGATTACATAGTAAACACCATAAATAATGCTAATAAATTAATGACATTATCGTCTGAAGTGTTTATTGTAGATTTTTTATTGCTGTCCTACTACTGGTCCGAAAATTGTCTTTGTCCCAGTACTGCTTCCTTTCTTAGTTAATTTTCAGTTATTACTGAAATCGTTTTTTCCGTAAACAGTTTGTATCACAAATATCGACTTTTCGATTTTTAATACATTATTTTTCCATTTTACTTTCTAGTAGTATTATGTTTTTCACTATTTAATAAAAAAACAAAACAATTTTGATAGCTATAATTTGTCCATAACGATTATTGATTAATAAGTGATTTGCTGTCCATAGTTCATGTTTGAAAAACATAAAGAGATATCTTAATAAAATTAAACTATTTTGAATAGAACAACTCTCTTGGTTAGCATGTTAATCAAATGGAGGCATTTCTAGTTTACAGGTAAGTTAGTACTGTAAGGACTCGTGAGTCAATGCAGCGATCATGAAACAATAAGTATTATTTAACATTTTAATTAGTCAAATCATGTGTGAAAAAATTATTTATGAACTTATATGATTTTTTAAGTTAAGGGATAATTTAAGCATAGAGTAGAAAATAAATAATTTCTAATTGCACAAACACGTGATTCCCGTACTAACGAAAAATAGGTTAGGAAAACATCGATTTTTTATTCTCAACAATAAATACCGTTTCAAAAAGGTCGTCGTAATACATTTTATTGTACTTATAAGAAAGTGCAGAATTTCTTGTTTAATAACATACTTTTTTATTTTTTAAAACCAACTTTTAAAGTAACAAACTTTATTACTTTTCATCACAATTGATATGATTCATATTAACTGTAGTGTAAAAATGACTAATTTCAATAATTTTTATCTCAAAAAATAGGTTGGCTACATATATTTTAAAAAATTAAAAAAAAACTCCCTAGAATTTTGTTACTTTCGAAACCCATTTTTTGATACATTACAGAACTACCTTAAGATTTAAATTGATGTTTAAATAAAACTATTTAAAATTATGATTATATTTTAAAGCGTCTATAATATAATATTTCCATATTTTCTTTGTTGGCAGTAGCAACACATGTTTTCAATTTAAAATTTGGTCTGTTACAGGATATACAAATTTATAATTTGACTATAATATTGTACAACGAATGTTCATTATTTACGTAAATGAAAAAAATGACAAAACGTTAATAACTTGTTTGAAAATTAAACTCTCACATCAAGGAATAGGTAAATAAATCCGTAAATATCGATAATGTAATCAGTCTGTTAAAGAAAATAAATAAATAGGAATCACGCGCGTCATGTACTTAGAGACGCTCGGCAAATAGAAACTATATAAATGCTATGCAAATAGAACACTTGCCAAGCTGACGTTTCCCCCAGCCTTCACCAGCCAGAGGCAGTGTCACACGTCATACTGATCGCGATCATATAGTACCCATAATGGGAGACGCATATTTAGCATAAAATACACTTTGTTCAATTCGCATATAATCGTATGCTAAGTCTCTAAGAAAAAAAACGAAAGACATTTATCGATAGATTTTTTCCTGCTCTTTCCAATGTTCCTATTGCTTTTACTCCGAAACAATACTTCCTTCTGGTCAAAAATTTAAGTTGTCAGTTCAGAGTCATTTTTCTCAAAGTATGTCATGTTTTTGTTTGAAAATGCATTTTACCATTCGAAAGTACAATTCTTAAGCTACAAAACCCACATTTTTTGAGTTCGAAAAATGAAGGGTTCAACAGTAACAAAGACAGCGACGAGCGGCCGCACGCGTTCTTCACGCTGCGCCCGAGCGAGCTCTATACTAATAAATGTAGTGAACCATTTCGGTTTTTCATACTGAAAAATATCATTAAACAATAAAGCCTCAAACATCATTTTTATTAGTAGGTCACAAATTTAACTTTCAATCCTTTTAATTTCTAATTTTTTTTTATTTTTATTCGAATAGGTATGATACAATTGGGAAGTTCCTGATACTGAAAATCGTTTTAGATCTAACTTTCCAGTATCTGATAATAATTTGATATGTCAAACGATGGAGTTTCAGGCACTGTTTTTGCTGAATCTAACCGTTGTTTTAGTTTATGTATAGTTTTTAAATATCCATCTTTTAATGAAAAGAAGCAAACAATATTTTCAAAATATTGTTACCCTCTCGTAAAGATCTTGTGGCGTTGGTATATAATTATCGGATACTTCCCGCAAACTTGCCCGCCTAGCATTACTTTTTACGAAAGCACCAATTCTATCACATCCATTTTCTCCGTGAGCAGTCCGATGACAATACCACTTTAACAGAAAAATCTTCATAGTGATGAAGAAGATTCTAGAAGTTGTGTATATTTTTTAAACATTTACTTCTTTAACGAAATCAAAAGATTTTTTAATGTAATTAATTATTATTTCTTGGATTAGGTAAAGTGTTACGGCATCATGAATTAAATTGTCTGAAAAAATTATCATTCTTTTATGTTCAATTTTAGAATCCGATCTTTTATGGTAAATGACTATTGTCGTCAAACTACATTGATTATTATTATTATAGTAAAATTATTGCGCCACATATTATCCAATGAAAGCATAGTTTTCTGAAAAACATAGAGAAATTAAAAATTCTAAAAAAGTGAAATATATAACCTATATTAATAAAAATGATGTTTGAGAGCCCGATGGGGCGCAGCGCGAAGAGCACCGGCGGCCGCTCGCCTCTTTTTTAATCTTATTACTTTTGAATCCTTCATTTCCAACTCGAAAAATTAGGGTCTTGAAGCTTAAGAGTTGTACTTTCCAATGGTAAAATGCATTTTGAAAAAAGAACATGATTTACTGTGAGAAAAATGACTTTAAACTTTCAACTTGAATTTCCGACCAGAAGAAAGCGTTTGGGAGTAACAAACATAGCACCATTGGAAATAGCAGGAAAAAGTCTATCGATATATGTCTTTTGTTTTTCTTTTAGGGACTCCGCATGCGATTATAAGCGAGTTAAGCAGAGCGTATTTTACGCCCAAAAATGCGCCGCGTGCGCCTGCTGGCCCGCTTCTGCGGCGGACGTTCTCACATGTTCGAGGTTCGAGCGCAGCGGACTCACGCAAGCCAGCGGCGGCCGTACGGCCGTACCGACTCTCTCCGATTTCCCCCGCTCCGCAGCGATTCCAGGAACTGATCGCGCGCTGTATACAGTTTTGTTTGAGCGCCGCCGTCTCTCGTGAGCTGCGTCAGCCGAATCACCTTCTACCGCTTCCCCATTCCATCTCGACTCAAGTCGCACTGATCGTGTGTATATGAATGGATATCTATATTATGTATTCGATCGTAGCGGAGTCGCGCGAGCCAACGCCAGCCGGGCACAGGCCATCTCTTCCCGATTTTCCCGCTTCGCTCCAATTTGGCGCACTTATAGCTCGTAATTTAATAGATGAGTAAACAAAACGCTAAAATCAACTTTGCAATAAAAGAAATTATAATTAATGGCAAAAAATTTGTTTTTTCGTTTAAGAGTAATTTTTCAAATTTTGTTTATTTCTTTTTTTGTACATTAAAATTAATGTTAGTTATACGTTAAATAATTAACGTACTTAAAGCCAAGTGAAATTCTTCATAGTGTGAGAAAAGCGGCGTTAATAGTTATATTCTAGTATAGACTAAAACGTGATGTTATGTAATAGATTAATCTAAAAAATAGAAAGAGATATATGGTATTGAAATATTTTTGATGTATATTATGAAAAGATTTATAATTTGTTAAATACTGTTGATCTTATTTTTTTTCAGAGAGAAAATCCATTTGTAAAAATAGTCGAATTTCTTTTTGTATGGATAGGTGGAGTAAATGAGATTCAAATGTAATATCAATTTTGTTAAGTGGGAGAGTTTACACATCTATCGCACTAGTTTGTTCGCTGCAAAGATTGGTTCATAAATCCTAAAGATATTTTAGATGTGAATTGTTCCATTGTTTTTTTCAAATCACAATTTTCCGTGGTGATATTATATATACGATATACGTGTGTACAATCGCATTAAGATTCGGCAATGAGTTTTCATATTATTTAAAATAAAAGCGACTGTAAAATCATTAGTATCTGATGAGTAGATTTCAGGATTTCAAAGAAATTTGAATCAGACAGAACTTATTGTTTCTGCTGCTGCATACATTATTAAGAATAACACCGTTATATTGTTAAATCTGATTTTCAATTGTAATTTTTCGTTTCTATAATATTGTATTTTTCGAAAAACCTCCAGTCATTGACACGAAATTCCGATCTTTATGCACGAGCATTTTTTCTTTTTTAGAAAAACTAACAGGAAAATTTTTCGCCGATGTAAATGATTTTCTCTGCTTGAGTAACGTACGCTAAATTCCGTAACGTATGCGAAATGCATCTCGTAGGCCATAAATCTAATGGATGTAATCAGTGCATGCATAATCATATTTTTTCGATTCAGCATGCCTAAAATGCGATTTTACATATACATAAACTTTTAAAATCGCTTTTACTTCCCCTGTATAGATATATCGTTCGATACACGTGCGAAAGATTGTTCTACACTCGTGTGCTAGAATCAATACTTTCCCACTTGTATCGAAATATACTATTAAGTATAAGGAGAAACTATATTTTGTAAACTTTAATTAAATGAGAAAAAAAATTACATTAGGCGCCCCTAACAGAAGGATTGGTGTTACTTTACATGATACCATGGTCTTATACTTGTTCGCGTCAAAATAGTTTTTTTTTTGACAGTTGCTTGAAACATGCATTTTTTCACGACTAAAAGTCGCATAGGAAATAGCGTATTCCGAGCGTTTTTTCAAAGTTTAGCGGGAAAAAAAATTCTTTCCCCGCTAATTTCAACGTAATTTTGTAAAATTGTTCTCTTAGTGTGAAATTTATATATTAGGCCGAATCCATTTCAAATCAGGTGGACCGTGTATGCCTATATCACCGATCATTTTGGAATTAAAGTATTCATGTTCTTCTCCAAAAATTATTTGACCCGTATATTTTTATTTTTTTGTTGCATCAAAATTTCATGCGTTCAGCAATGGCAAAAAATTCCGAGAAAAACCTTACTTAGAAAAAAATTTTTTCAATGTAATTTTCAAACCGCTACTGCTTCACCAGTTTTTAAGCTTTTAGCGTGTAACACATCATTTCACTAAGGTTTGAGCCCTCTTTCACGTTCTTTATGTTATTTAAAAAAAAAATAAAAAATGCACGAGTTATGTACTTTTTACTGAAAAATGCACTTTTTAGAAAAGTGCATTTTTCTCAAAAACGCCATTTTTTTTTTGCTCAATTTTTTTTTGTCCCGATAGAGGACCTAAATAGCTATCTAGACGTATTTGTGAAATTCCCGACCCGTGCCCAGGAATAGCGATCATTAATGAGATAATACACAAACAAATTTTTCACGCTTAACCCTTACATATAGTCAATGGTATAACAGTCAATATAAAGGTTTTTACTATAAAATGGCTAAATTGATCTCCACGAGCAAATTCTTTTACAGTTAGTTGTAATACTTTTCCCAAATCGAAATAGTGTGCTACATTTTTATAGCCCGCACTATTTGATAGAAAATTTTAGCACACGGCGACACTGGTAAGAGAAGTATAGAAAATACTTTAATAAAACTTACAAATTTACAAAATACAGGGAACTGAAATGCGTTTCGTCCTTAGTCGTACCGGGTGGACTCATCAGGAAGATCTCGGTAGACTTATCTTCGACGCCGAAAATAAATGTTACTTGGATTTATTTAAGGAAGTTGGAAAGTGATTTTATTTGTGGAAGCCAAGAAGTGGCAGCCACCTGGTGGATAAAGTAACAAAGATACAGATATAAATAAAATTTAGGCATGTTTGTGATCCAATGCCCTTTATGTTTCTTAATAAATTTTATACGCTCGTAATAATATAGTTCTATAAAATGGCTAACTTGATCTCCACGAGCAAATTCTCTTACAGTTAGTCGTAATACCTTTCCCAAATCGAAATAGTGTGCTAGATTTTTATAGCCCGCACTATTTGATAGAAAATTTTAGCACACGGCGACACTGGTAAGAGAAGTATAGAAAATACTTTAATAAAAATTACAAATTTACAAAATACAGGGAACTGAAAGAACTAAGGACGAAACGCATTTCAGTTCCCTGTATTTTGTAAATTTGTAATTTTTATTAAAGTATTTTCTATACTTCTCTTACCAGTGCCGCCGTGTGCTAAAATTTTCTATTAAATAGTACGGGCTATAAAAATGTAGCACACTATTTCGATTTGGGAAAGGTATTATGACTAACTGTAAGAGAATTTGCTCGTGGAGATCAATTTAGCCATTTTATAGAACTATATTATTACGAGCGTATAAAATTTATTAAGAAACTTAAACGGCATTGGATTACAAACATGCCTAAATTTTATTTATATCTGTATCTTTGTTACTTTATCCACCAGGTTGCTGCCACTTCTTGGCTTCCACAAATAAAATCACTTTCCAACTTCCTTAAATAAATCCAAGTAACATTTATTTTCGGCGTCGAAGATAAGTCTACCGGGATCTTTCTGATGAGTCCACCCGGTACGACTAAGGACGAAACGCATTTCAGTTCCCTGTATTTTGTAAATTTGTAATTTTTATTAAAGTATTTTCTATACTTCTCTTACCAGTGTCGCCGTGTGCTAAAATTTTCTATCAAATAGTGCGGGCTATAAAAATGTAGCACACTATTTCGATTTGGGAAAGGTATTACGACTAACTGCAAGAGAATTTGCTCGTGGAGATCAATTTAGCCATTTTATAGAACTATATTATTACGAGCGTATAAAATTTATTAAGAAACTTAAACGGCATTGGATCACAAACATGCCTAAATTTTATTTATATCTGTATCTTTGTTACTTTATCCACCAGGTGGCTGCCACTTCTTGGCTTCCACAAATAAAATCACTTTCCAACTTCCTTAAATAAATCCAAGTAACATTTATTTTCGGCGTCGAAGATAAGTATACCGGGATCTTCCTGATGAGTCCACCCGGTACGGCTAAGGACGAAACGCATTTCAGTTCCCTGTATTTTGTAAATTTGTAATTTTTATTAAAGTATTTTCTATACTTCTCTTACCAGCGTCGCCGTGTGCTAAAATTTTCTATCAAATAGTGCGGGCTATAAAAATGTAGCACACTATTTCGATTTGGGAAAGGTATTACGACTAACTGTAAGAGAATTTGCTCGTGGAGATCAATTTAGCCATTTTATAGAACTATATTATTACGAGCGTATAAAATTTATTAAGAAACATAAAGGTTTTTATCTTTGTGCGTAAGCAATATACAAGTACACATAGTATCTGTTGTATTTTTTATTTTTGTCTTTTAGATTTTTTATTTTTATAACTACCTTTGTTTTTAGTAGTTAAGTAATACATATATGTACATGAGCGTAAGTAATACATATATGTATACGTATGAGTTTATGCACTTATACATTGGTACGCTAGATGGCTATCGTTAGATCTTTTATGTACCAAGAAAAGTTCGGTTTCTGTTATAAGTACACCTCCAGTATTTTTTAAAACTATCATATTTTTGAAAATTATTATGTATTTCACCTGATTAACTTAACTACGATGTCTCAAAATTATTCAACGAAGAGAATCAAATGTGCAGATTTTTTAAATAAGCACAAAAAAATTTTTTATGAACCTAATTCCGTGCGTTTTAAACAACTTGAAAATCTGGCTCATCCATTGAAGCTTCTGTATCCTGATTTACCTTTGACCCCCTCTACATATCTGTGTAGACGTTGTTACGAGCATGCTTTAGAATTGGTGACTAGCACTGACAAATGAATTTTCAACGGATGATAATTTTATCGACAACGGAATCGATAAAGATGAAGATTTTTTGCCAAGTACTCCAGAACGCGTGGAAGAATTTAATAATAAAATAAGTACATTTTTCTCAGGATGTGTATCGCCTCTTAAGCGGAAAAATCTTATACGTGAAAAATCAATTGAAAATTACGTAAAAAAGAAAACGAAAAATATACTTTCAACATTGTCTAATCCCCTCGATGTGAAGTTGAATAATGTTTATGACGTTTCTATAAAAGCAAACGAATCAACTGCATGCCGTTGTACAGAATGGGTACAAAATGTTGGTTTAGCCTTGCAAAAGTATTCTACGGTATCAGAAAAAGTAAAAATTCTGACTTTGCTACCCTCATCCTTAACGAAAAATGAAATTTTATCTTTATTTCCAGACATAACATTGTACATGATAGAAAGAGCGAAAAGTCTTGCACAAGAAAAGGGAGTTTATTCAGAACCAGAAGCGTACACAGGCCATCCAATTGACGAAAGGACCGAACAAATTGTTATGGAATATTATATAAATGACGATTTTAATTGTTCAAGACAGAGTCCTAATAAGAGTAACGTTATTACCGTTAAAATACATGATAAAAAAGAGAAGAAAGTTAAACGTTTTCTTACTCAAAGTCTGAAAGCAACGTATAAAGCATTCAAAAATGATTATTCGGAATTAAAAATTGGTAAATCGAAGTTTTATAGTTTGCGACCAAAATATGTTTTACTTAGCCCCATCAAAGAAGTTTGTCTCTGTATCTATGCGCAAATTATGATTTATTTCTTACGAGCTTGATTAATTTCAGAGGGAGTAACATTACAGAGTTGGATGAACTTCGGTCAGAAATAATAAACGCAACAAAGTGTTCTGAGCCATCTGATTTATGTTATTTGCAGGAATGTAAAATTTGTCCAGGCAATAACGGAATTACGTTTCATGTTCTAAAACTGCAAGATGTAGAAAGCACAGAAGAAATTACGTATGCTTTGTGGGAAAATGGTAACTTGATTAAAAAAACAGTGCCAATTTCTGCTTTTAAAGAGGAACTTTCGGTTTGGACCATGAAGATTAGTACTCACATGTATGTAAAAAATATACAACGCAAAGCTATAAAAGCAGAAAGAGAAAATGCTAAAAAAGACCCACATAATTTAGTTCTTCAAATAGACTTCGCTGAAAACTGGGCTGTAATTCATAATAAAGCTGTTCAAGGAAATAATTGGGTTAATGATCAAATTTCTATTTTCACAGCAGTATCTTATCAAGGGGATTCGACACAAAGTTTCGCACTCATAAGTGATGACCGAAAACATGATTCAGCGTATGCTTTGCTAGCAATAGAAAACATTATAATCTATTTGAAAGACAATTATCGTGATTCAATAAAAAAAATTACCATTGTATCAGATGGCGCCGCTAGCCACTTTAAAAATCGCTTTCAATTATATGAATTAAAACGAGCACCATTTGATATAAAATGGTTGTTCTCTGCTACTGGGCACGGCAAAGGAGCTGTAGATGGTGTGGGTGGACTTATAAAGCATTATGCTACTTCGCATAATCTTCGAGGTCCCCATGAAAAATCCATTCAAAATGCTAATGATTTTGTAGAGCAAGTTCAAAAATATACAGATGCAATTAAAATAATACATTTACAAGACGTTGACGTAGAAGAGTTTAGAAAAGTAAAAAATGTTGATTGGCTTGCTACTCCTAAGTATCCTGGAATTCAAAAAACTCATTTATGGATTAAAGAAACGTGCAATGATAAAGTACATTGTTTAACAGCCAAGATCACTGATTGTTCCCCTACTGAAGTAAGAACAATGAAGCAGAAAAAGAAAGGTAGATATAAAAATAAAAAATCTAAAAGACAAAAATAAAAAATACAACAGATACTATGTGTACTTGTATATTGCTTACGCACAAAGATAAAAACCTTTATATTGACTGTTATACCATTGACTATATGTAAGGGTTAAGCGTGAAAAATTTGTTTGTGTATTATCTCATTAATGATCGCTATTCCTGGGCACGGGTCGGGAATTTCACAAATACGTCTAGATAGGTATTTAGGTCCTCTATCAGGACAAAAAAAAATTGAGCAAAAAAAAATGGCGTTTTTGAGAAAAATGCACTTTTCTAAAAAGTGCATTTTTCAGTAAAAAGTACATAACTCGTGCATTTTTTATTTTTTTTTAAAATAACATAAAGAACGTGAAAGAGGGCTCAAACCTTAGTAAAATTATGTGTTTCACGCTAAAAAGCTTAAAAAACTGGTGAAGCAGTAGCGGTTTGAAAATTACATTGAAACAATTTTTTTCTAAGTAAGGTTTTTCTCGGAATTTTTTGCCATTGCTGAACGCATGAAATTTTGATGCAACAAAAAAATAAAAATATACGGGTCAAATAATTTTTGGAGAAGAACATGAATACTTTAATTCCAAAATGATCGGTGACATAGGCATACACGGTCCACCTGATTTGAAATGGATTCGGCTATTATATACTTTTTTGGCTTATTTGGATGATATAAGATAATTTTTAAAGTTTCAATCGTAAAATAACAAGAGTTATTACCACTTATACAAACAATTGAAAAAAATTACATTTCGATTTAAAATAAATATAAGAAAGACGCATATATTTGTAATAAGCTATGCAAATAAAAACAGAAAATGCAATGATTTGTAACTGCATAGTACATGACTCGAAATGCGCGATCCCCTATGCCTACACAACTTTTATGCCTACAAAAAGGACCTCTCATGCATTCGTTAAAAAAAAGGTGTGTATTCATCACGGAAAGTAGAGCTATTTCAGACTCAAGTGAGGAGTTTTCAGCTCATTTTCTCTCCTTGTTGCACAATATGCTATTTGGATATGCTTGTCCGTCATTCGATTTTATGGACTCGTTTCCAAACGTACAAAATCAGGTATATTATGGACACGTATATCAAAAACTAATTTGCCTTAGAGTTTTCTGAAGAACATTTTCGAGGACGTAATGGAGGTATGAAAAAATACAAAAACCAAAACAATTTTTGTTTTTCAATTAATTTCTTACAAATAAAGTATTATGGCGATGGAATAAGTTTTGGCATACTAGAGAAAAAAATAATTTTTCTCACATACATTTTACATTAGTCTATTATTACGAATATATTCCTCTCTTAAAAGAATGATGGAGGAAATGTGAAGCCGAAATAAAACCATTCCGATTGGCCAAGTCAGTTTAAAAGGAGCGCCCGATTGGTCGACGGTGACTTCAGTTTTTCGCTTACGGCCTTGACTAATAAAACGGCCTTGACCGAATAAAACCCGCAAAGTTTGGAATAATGAAATATTTAAATAAAAAATATAAGTATAAATAGTATTAATCATTTGAAATGTGGTTTTGTATGACAAAAAAATATTAAAAGTTATCTGTAGTTAACAATGAAGGACTATGAATATTGTTCTGATTCTAGTTAAATTTCTAACAAACCAATTGCTTCCTCCTAGAGCAAGCTTTGTAATAGTACAATTTTTATAGCAACATAATGAATTATTTTCATCCACAAAATTTGTGTCGAGTTAATAAACTCTCTAGAACTGATTTTTTTTGGTATTTTTTGTGTATTTTTCTCTATTTTAGCCCATTTGCACCCCCCAAGCGAAAGGTTCCGGATCCAATTCCATATCGCCAATTTTTTACCATGCTTGAGCAGTATCTCGAAGAAATATCAGCCAAAAAATTTGTCTTAAATTAATAAACTCACGAGACATGATTTTTTCTCGCTATTTTTCGTAGATTTTCCGCTATTTTGCCCCTTTGCACCCCCTAAACAAAAGGATCCGGTTCGAATTTCATATCGCCAATTTTTATTTAATGCTAGGGCAGTATCTGGAAGAAATATCAGCGATAAAATTTGTCTTAAATTAATAAACTCACGAGACATGATTTTTTCTCGGTATTTTTCGTGTATTTTCCGATATTTTAGCCCCTTTGCACCCCCAAGCTAAAGGATCCTGTTCGGATTTCATATCGACAATTTTTTTTCAATGCTAAGGCAGTATCTAGAGGAAATATCAGCCATAAAATTGGTCTTAAATTAATAAACTCTCATGGTACCAATTTTTTTTGTCATTTATTGTCTAGTCGCGGTGGTTTTAGGGATGATTTGGGGGTATAATCACTTTGGAAACAACTTATTTTGCAATTTGTACATATTTTATGCATATCTTTAAGAGATAACATCAAAAAAACCGAATTTGGAAATTTTCGATATTTCATTCACGGTGAACGTTCAGAACTTCAAACTCATAGGAGGAGGTCTTAGTTGGAAATGCACATGCGCTTTTTCGACTTGTCATTCCAAAGATCCCTTTCCATTCTCTACAAATATATTAAACTTTACACACACTATGTTGTACATACTGAGGGATTATATACCAGGTTTTAGTTCTAAATAATCAGCAAGAGTGGAGATACTGCATTTTTTGTTTGTTTTTCAAGGAGTTTTCAAGAAAAAATGTTATTTTCTCCATACTGGCTAATTGAGTATATCTGATATTGGATATACAATCCCTCAGCATGTATTGCATAGTGTGTATGTAATTCTGGTAAACTTTAAGCGAGGGTGAGGAGGTCTTAGTTGGAAATGCACATGCGCTTTTTCGACTTTTCATTCCAAAGATCCCTTTCCATTCTCTACTAATATCTTAAACTTTACACACACTATGTTGTACATGCTAAGGGATTATATTCCAGGTTTTAGTTCTAAGTAATCAGCAAGAGTGGAGAAACTGCATTTTCTGTGTGTTTTCAAGAAGTTTTCAAGAAAAAAAGTTATTTTCTCCATACTGGCTAAATGAGTATATCTGAAATTGGATATACAATCCCTCTGTATGTGCAGCGTTGTGTGTGGACATTCTGTTAAACTTTAAGCGAGGATCGGGAGGTCTTAGTTGGAAATGCACATGCGCTTTTTCGACGTTTCATTCCAAAGATCCCTTTCCATTCTATACAAATATCTTAACTTTACATCTATCTACTCCCTCTGTTCCTGGCAGGTCGATACTGCTATCCTCATTCCTATACTGCTTAACACTTTATTAATATATTTTGTTTTGCCATAGGCCAAGAGCTCCTGTAGAAGACAACACGTCTTCATATAATTCTACTCTCCTCCAGGGCAGCCAACGCAACTACCAAGTCCTGAAGACATCAGCTAGATAAACATATCGTAGAAGTGAGAGCGAAGGTGTATATAAATATAGTTTGATCTGTGCCAGACTCGAGTAAGTACTTCACTTCGGATTTGGACTTTATCTTGTAGTACAGCCGAACCTAGTCTCCAACATTCCATCGGTCTACTCCTCTGTTCCCGGCAGTTCGATACTGTTATCCTCATCCCTACTGCTTAACACATTATTAATATATTTTGTATTGCCCTAGGTGAAGAGCTCCTGTAGAAGACAACATGTCTTCATATTATTCTACTCTTGTCGAGGGCAGCCAACGCAACTACCACTTCCCGAGGACATCACCTAGGCGAACACAACGGACAAGGGAGGGCGAAGGTGTAGTTGAATGTAGTTTGCGCTCCCGTGACAGACTCGAGTAAGTACTTCACTTCGGATTTGGACTTTATCCTGTAGTATAACCGAACCTAGCCTCCAACTTTCCATCTATCTATTCCTCTGTTCCTGGCAGTTTGATACTGCTCTCCTCATCCCCACTACCTAAAACATTATTAATATATTTTGTTTTGCTCTAGGCGAAGAGCTCCTTCAAAAGACAACACGTCTTCATATCATTCTACTCTCCTCGAGGGCAGCCAACGCAACTACCACTTCCCGAGAATATCACCTAGGCGAACACAATGGAGAAGGGAGGGCGAAGGTGTAGTTGAATGTAGTTTGCGCTCCCGTGACAGGCTCGTGTAAGTACTTCACTTTGGATTTGGACTTTATCATGTAGTATAGCCGAAACAAGCCTCCAACTTTCCATCTGTCTACTCCTCTGTTGCTGGCAGTACGATACTGCTCTCCTCATCCCCACTGCTTAACACATTATTAATATATTTTGTTTTGCTCTAGGCGAAGAGTTCCTGCAGAAGATAACACGTCTTCATATAATTGTACTCCCCTCGACGGCAGCCAACGCAACTATCACTTCCCGAGGACATCACCTAGGCAGACACGACGAAGAAGGGACGGCGAAGGTATACTTGAATGTCTGCGATCCCGCGACAGACTCGAGATGTAGTCTAGGCGCCAGGGGGGTTTCCGTAGCCGATGGATGTCCGCACTTCCACCAAAGCTTTTCTTACGTATTTTTGTCTGCTGATTCTGAGTTTCGAAGGTAGACAGTCGCCAGTCTGTTAGTTTTTTGTTATTAACAATTTAATTGTTTAAATTGCTGCCAAATCAATATGATTAATTGTAACTGAATCCTAACTGCCTAAAACTGTAGTAAATTGATCTAGAAATATGCTCATTTTTTCAGCATTGAAAAATTTTTATTAGAACCCGAATTATTGCAAATTTAGTGCAATAACTCGCGAATTCGAGCGCAATCGTGCATAATTCTAGATCAATTTACTACAGTTTTAAACAGTTAGCATTCAGTTATAATTAATCATATTGATTTGGCAGCAATTTAAATAATTAAATTGTTCATAACAAAAAAACTAACAGTCTGGCGACTGTCCACCTTCGAAATTCAGAATCAGCAGACAAAAATACGTAAGAAAAGCTTTGGTGGAGGCGTGGACATCCATCGGCCACGGAAACCCCACTGGCGCCTAGACTAATGTCAGTATTTAGGGCACACCTGATTTTTAGGTATGAATTATACCTCCCCAAAAAATAATAGTTTTCTGCGGGTGCACACGGAAAGAAAACTCTTACTGCTACAGTTAAAACGGCTTACTCGTGGAGTATAGGAGTTCCTTTACTATATAAGAGGCGCTTCAGGTCAGCTCTCCAGGCGTGGCGCGCGAGCGCGAAATCATCCTATTTTCAGCTTGTGTTTGAAGGGCTAAGATGTATCTAAAAAAAATAATCCCCAAGTGATTTCGATGTATTTTTTCCTCAGCTTTCCGATGGTGCTATTAGTTTCTCAAAAATTTTCAATTCTAACCTCGAAAAAACATAAAACGTGTTATATCTCAAAAACTATATTTTTAATATTTTTTTTTACCTGCTAGATCGAAAGAGGAGGAAATTTTACATGGATATAGCCTTTTTCTACATAGGGGTTTTTTTATTTTTTCGAGATATTATTCAAGAAATACTTAGAATAGAAAATTTTTGAGAAACTAATAGCACCATCGGAAAGCTGAGGAAAAAATACATCGAAATCACTTGGGGATTATTTTTTTAGATACATCTTAGCCCTTCAAACACAAGCTGAAAACAGCATGATTTCGCGCTCACGCGCCGCGCCTGGAGAGTTGACGTGAAACGCCTCATAAGTAAGGTGGTTTTAGCAATCTTGGTAAGGGACCCATACTTTTATGTTATGGGTCGCTTACTTTTAAAGTATGTTGCTTTTCATACTACAACAGTTACACAATTATACGATCGTTGGATCAGCAGCATACCGTCGTAACAGCGTCACGCGATTTTAGTATACATTGCTTCCACCTTCAATTGTAAGGGAGAAATACTATAGCGATAACGGTTGCTACCTGCTAATACGGAAATCACAACTATTATAAGGAAGTGTTACTTATCGATAATTGAAAGCATCGAATGCGTCGTCTAGGTCTTTGGGGTGGTCAATGATGGATTCTAGGTGGTTCGCTCCGTAGTTTTTTGCATTAAAATATCAGGGTGCATCTAATACGCAGTGCAGGTGTTCAGGGTAGCCGATGACGAGGTCTAGGTGGTGCGCTTCATAGTCTTTTGCGTTTAGATATCAGGGCGCATCTAATACGTGATCCAGGTCTTCGGGGAAGCCGATGACGATATTTAGGTAGTGCATTCCATAGTTTTTGGCTAATAGGTGTTGGACATGTCAAAACTTAAAGTATTACTAATCACGTAATTTTATACTATAAGTAAAAATCGTGATTGTAAATAAATACTCGAACGTAATTACGTTCAAATTGACATGTGTTTGTAATAAAAAAAAATAGTAAATAAAAAAATGCGTATAGGCGAAATACGCACAGTTGTTTATAATGCAAAAATGCGTATAGACGAAATACGCACAATTATTAGTTATAAGGAAAGGTGTATGGGCGAACATATTTAATTATAACAGAAAAGAATTACAATTACATGAGTTTATTTAGTTATCTATTTATAAGAAACTAGATGTCTTGACACAAAATTAATTCTTTTCCGTTTTTTTTTCAACAAAACTCATAAAATTTGAAAAGGAGCTAAAGAAACTTATGAACCTAGCTCAATGAAATTATAGTAGCTCTACTTTTGCCAATCATTCAGTAGCATGACAAGTATAATGCAAAGTAATTATTAATGACAATACTTCTAAAAATACAAATTTTGTTAAAATGTCCAATTTGCAGTTATGCGTTTATATGATGGAAGGTATATATTTTAAAATGCCGATCAACTTAAATACCATACTCAGGTTCATTTGAAGTTCAACCCTTGGTCTCAAATTTTGTTACACCTTCCTGTTGTTTCAGGTATATGGGATATTTCACGTGAAGTCAGCAGCTCAAAATTTTAAAATCGCTCAAAACTCGTTTTCTTTTAGTTTTTATGAACAAAAATTTTCCTCAAATTTTAGGTCGATATTTGCAAAAATAAAAAAGCTATGCAACATTGAAAATTCAAAGTTTTTGCAATTTTTGGTTAAAATCCAAGTTTATTCATTTTTTTACTCAAAATCTTGAAACTTTTTATATAGAACATTGATTGGGAAAAAGTTAGCATTTCATTTGTAGAATACACCAGTGTTTTTCTTGACCCTTTTTGAAAGTCTCTGATTGGTTGGTTTTTGGTATACCTTCATTGAGCAAAAGTAAGGACTATGCCAGTACCAAATTTCTCCACCAAAGTTTTTTTCAATTCTTTGGACAAAATACTTTAATTTAAAAAAAAAAGTTTATGGCTGGAGCTAAAGAAAAAAATCTACAACACATTGAAAGTTAATAGAAACCATAAAAATGTTAAATCATGTAACCGCAAGCCATTCTGTGCTTGAGTATCATTTGAAGACTTCATGTCACTTATCTTGCTACAAAATTTTGTATTAGCTGTAAATGTACATTAAAAAAACTAATTTGATTTGTTGAATACTTCATACAATATATTTAGCAATGTGCTCAAACCTCACTTACTTTGAATTTTCTGAATAGATATTATAACTGATTGACATCAGAGTTACCGGTACCTGGATCAAGAATTCATTCTAAACTTGAATCACTACTTTCTTAATATTATATAAGTATTTCTATAATATACTACAGTAATACTATATAAGTACTTTTTATAATGATTCAAATTATTTAATACTGAAAGTCAGGCATGTTGCGGATAAGCCTTTGCATAAATTCCATAAAAATAATTGTATGAAGACTATTGAAAAATAATTGTTAATTGCAACCAGCCAAAATAATGTAACAAAACAGAACATTGAAAGCTTACATTAAAAGAGCTTTGTAATTTATATGATTGATATGAACTTTTGAAATAAAAAAAAAATAATTATACAAAAACACTTCATACAAAAGAACCATATGAAAAATTATTCATTTTGATATCTTATAACTGAATTAAATACCTGTACTATCGCATTCTAATCACCAGTTTCATAATTCGAATACGAGTTAATTCATTATCAGTAAGCAGTAATTTTAAATTTTAAATTCATCTAAAGTAGTACAAAACATGATTTTTAGTGAATATCCAATAAAGATTAACTTACTATAAGATTTATCCGCAACATGCCTGACTTTCAGTATTAAATAATTTGAATCATTATAAAAAGTACTTATATAGTATTACTGTAGTATATTATAGAAATACTTATATAATATTAAGAAAGTAGTGATTCAAGTTAAGAATGAATTCTTGATCCAGGTACCGGTAACTCTGATGTCAATCAGTTATAACACCTATTCAGAAAATTCAAAGTAAGTGAGGTTTGAGCACATTGCTAAATATATTGTATGAAGTATTCGACAAATCAAATTAGTTTTTTAATGTACATTTACAGCTAATACAAAATTTTGTAGCAAGATAAGTGACATGAAGTCTTCAAATGATACTCAAGCACAGAATGGCTTACGGTTGCATGATTTAACATTTTTATGGTTTTTATCAATTTTCAATGTGCTGTAGAATTTTTTCCTTAGCTCCAGCCATAAACTTTTTTTTTTAAATTAAAGTATTTTGTCCAAAGAATTGAAAAAAACTTTGGTGGAGAAATTTGGTACTGGCGCAGTCCTTATTTTTGCTCGATGAAGGTATACCAAAAACCAATAAATCAGAGACTTTCAAAAAGAGTCATAAAAAAAATACTGGTGTATTCTACAAATAAAATGCAAACTTTTTCATAATCAATGTTCTATATAAAAAGTTTCAAGATTTTGAGTAAAAAAATGAATAAACTTGAATTTTAACCAAAAATTGCAAAAACTTTGAATTTTCAATGTTCTATAACTTCTTTATTTATGCAAATATCGACCTAAAATTTGAGGAACATATTTTTTTCATAAAAAACTAAAAGTAAACGTGTTTTGAGCGATTTTAAAATTTTGACATGCTCACTTCACCTGAAACATCATATATATATATATCCCTTCTTAAAAAAGTGATGACTGGAAGAAGTGAAGCCTCTATAGATTTGATCTGTGATTGGCTCTTGGATAAAAGGCGCGAAAATTTAGAATTAAACATGCATTTTTATTTGATAATTAGGTATTATTTATTAGAATATTTATTGGAATGCAAATCATCAAAGTAAAAAGTATTAAATAAATAATAATCAAAGTAATGTTGGTTGCTTAAAATAAATAACATGTTTTAATTATTTGTTAAAGTGATGGCCAGAAGTAGAAAAGTATTTCAAAACACAATATAATTACTTATTGAATTGAACAGTAAAATTCAAAACAATAAGCAATGTTTTAATCTTAGAAGAATTAATTATGTTAATATTAGAATAAATTATGTCAATAATATATAAAATTTTATATTCGTTAAGAGTAAATGTACTACAGTATTATACCAATTGTTAAAGATGCATAAAAATTAAAAGAAAAAGATTTCCGGCTTGGAAGTTATAAGGAATAAATTGAACGTACATAGAGCGCGCACAGCACGCATGGATTTGGCTAGTATATAATTATAAGAAACCTATAGAAAAGGCCAAAAAAAGGAAAATTAATGTGTTCGTTATTTTAAAGATAGTATGATATTTTAACGATATCATTTTGAATTTTTAATTTTTTATTCAAACCAGATTTTTTAGATTTAGAATAACATATATAATTAAAAAATTCAATAAAAAAATATGATTTTTTCAAAATTTTTAGGTGTAAGACCGCCTTAAAAAAATTTATTTATAGTATTTTTAACTTGTTTGCAAAATATTTTTACATCCGTGTTGTAAACCCGGAATGGGGAACCGATGTATTCGTGGAGTTTGTGATTGACTGCTACAACACATTTCAAAATGTTTTGGCATATGTTTGTGCATATTCAACGAGCGTGCGATTCTTTCGCTCCGCCATCCTGTTCTGCTCCGGTGTATGATGCAAACATAGTATAAAATTTTTCGGAAAGATAATTGCATGTATGGCAGGTAGACAATAATAATTATAATAATAATAATCCCCTTTATTAAAATTGATCGGTATGTTATTTCACGTTTTATTCGTAATCTGATTGGTCAAAAGCGTTGCCATGTTGTAGCTATGTGCTTGGCAACGTAATATTGTTTGTTTATATTTTTATTATAAGGTTATTTCTCCATTTTCGAATATTGTATTTAAAGCATAGTAGGTCATCTCCGCGCGCGCAACGCGTGTTTGATCTAGTAATATTATTATTAAACATGATAATTGATAATAATTGTAAATATACTAATTGTGGTGGTATCTCATTTTCACCAACAATCAATAATTTAATTATAATCCTTATTTCCACTTTTAGTTATAGCTTGGCAGCTGTATTAAAAATAATAATAAATAATAATACCCTATTTATTGCTAATGTATATATGTTGTCACGGTCTGCCGTACCGACGTCGATAATTAGTAAGTTCGTGGTAGCGAACGCTAGAGGGCGCGTCGAAGCAGTATTGGAGCTGCATCGATGAGACGAGGAGCGGGCCGGCGCGAGAGAGCCCGGCTTCCATGTTGTTGTTACCGCTCGTGAGAGATATACGCGTGCGAGTTCGCGGATTTTTTTATCGCGAATTTCGCGAGTGACAATGTGTTTTATCACTCGTTCAACCTCAGTAAAGAAGTAGTGTGCTTTACTGAGGCCATTTACTCTGCCGAAAAAGAGTGACTTCACGTACTTACGTGGGAAGTACGTGAAGTATACCGAGACTGTAAGGCAGGCTGATGCTACCTGCCGTACTGTGAATAAAAGTGACTTCCGCGAGCAGAACAGCCGATCGCCTGGCATTGCTACAGTTCGAGAGGTCATGAAGAACCGAGCTACGATGCCAGATGAGTCGAGAGGATGCACGCGAGGATGCTAGGCCACCGAGTCAAATTCGCCGAAGACCTAACATGGTAAGCGTGCACGCATCATCCGCGACGCGAGTAATAACGCGTAACCGCTCATCCAGGCTCGTCGTACCTGGACATCGGCTTCGAGTAGGTGTTCTCGTGCGGTGAGAGCAAGTGCGAGGAGAGAGTGTAGGCATCGGGTTCGCACTTCATCAAGGTTAAACGCGAGGTCAAACCACCGGCTTTTTCAAAGCCGGTGAGTGCGCACAACAGGTGCGCACACGTGTAAACCCGCCGTCTACCCTCTCTCTCACACTTATACGTATGTGCGTCGCGCGACGATCGCGACTGCTCTCACACTTCGTCGCTTTACTTGGTGAGCGCGCGCGTAGAGTACCGCACACGTGAGGCGTATTTATATCTCACGTGCGCGGCGTAAATTATCGCGAGAGTGACGCCAGTCTCCGAGGCAGCTGATGTCAGAGGTAACGTGCTGGCGCACCAGTTAGATAGGGAATACGCGAATCTAAATTCAATTCTTTTATATTTCTGATCTATTATCAAACCACAACTTCTTTTATTTAATAAACAGTAGTCTTTTATTATTAACTTTAACTGCTCGAGTTATTATTTCGCGACCTAGTCATTCTCCGTTCCCCGCCGCCTCCGCGGTCGTTACGTAAGAGAAAACGTATCGTTTCATCTGAGCAGCCGGCACACGAACCAGTGAACGAGAGGAGAGTTCGAGTCACTGGTGAGAAACAAAGCGCAAGTCTTCGACTTGCGTGTTGCACGGTAAGTAACCAGATTAGGTGAACATTGCACGACGTTGTAGCGTCCGTTGCTTAATCTGGCTATTACATCTCCGGGAGTTGAACCGAGAGATATGGATTTGAACCGCTAAGTACAAAGGTGAAACGTGCCTTAGCCCGAAAGTCCACCCCGTGACAATGTATACGTAATATAGTATACGTAATCAGAATAGTCAAAGTGCTATTTAGTAAGCGTATTTATTGCTCTTTGTTTTGTTATATGTCTATGAAAATATTGAATTATAAATATGGCTCTTGCTATTCGTACGTCAGATGTAACGTGTATATTGATTCAGAGAATAAGTTTAGAAACATCTCGCTGTGATGTTTGTTTTATTTTGACATGTGACATAAAGAAATCATATCCGTTATATATGTATATACTTTGTATGTACAAATCTGACGTACAAATAGCATAAGCGAATTATAAAGTATTATTATTAAACTATATATTTAATGCACGTAATAGCGATAGTTTTGAATCTATCGTATACTGCACGCATATTGCAGTGCTAATATATATTTGTATACGTAATATAGTATACGTAACCAGAATAGTCAAAGGGCTATCTAATGGGCGCATCAATTGCTCTTTATTTTGTGATATAATTATGTCTATAAAAAATATATAATTATCAAGTATAAAATATTACTAAACTATAAGTTTATTGTACGTAATAGAGATAATTTTGAGCATATCACGTATTGCAGAGATGTTACAGTGCTAGCATATATTTTTATACCTCATACTGTATATGTAACAAGAATTCGCAATATATTTATTCAAATTTGAATATTTATTCAAGGAAAATTCATAACATTATCAGTTATGTTAAAAAAGTACCATGATACTTTCATGAGCTCCTGCGCCATCTGTCAGTCAAATTTTATACTACTTTTTGATAGTTATGACTTATGACGGAAGGGGCGCTAAACATCAATTCTATTTTTTATATCATATATATATATATATATATATATATATCGGTCGGTAAAACAGATTGACCTAACCTCAATCAGTCGTTTTTTTCCACTAAGGCATCCCCTTAGCTATTTAATTGTTAATTAATATCAAATTGAGATTTGTCCTTGCAAAATAAAATATCGTAAGCGTATATAGAAGGTAAATGTCATTTTATGCATCTAATAATTCTTAGTCTCAACACAAGTTAATTATATCTCAAGCGCAAAAGTAAAATAAAAGATGTACTAATTATTCCAACCTTTAAAATTAATAAATTTTAGAAGCTACCTCTATTTATATGGGACATTATTATCTCTTAATACTGTTACAATCACACAGACACATAATAAATAGTAACAACTATTTATAAAAACAAGGATATAATTTATTCAAGATAAATAATACAAAAGGTTAAATGTGTCATCAGCAAGTTCTCGAATCAACTAATTGAAAAACTAAATTGAATCGAGAACAACAAACTATTCGCTTAGCAACGCTTTCGTTCTTTTCATGTTCGATGATAATAGACTCATACATAACATTATTCCCCCTCTTTTCAGATTGTCGTCCCGACAATCTTAAGATAAAAATGAAAGAGAAGGAGTCTTCTTCAAGCGGGCTGATCCTTGCCTCACCAAAAGGGCCCGTCTCTTGAAAAATAGTCCTCCTCATCCAAAACCGAATCAAAATGGCATCATCTTCCAGCGGGCTGATCCTTGGCTCATCGGCTAAAGGGCCCATCTCTTGAATTGGTCCATCTTGAAATCATCTTGAAATCATCTTGAAATTTTTTTGGAATCGTCTACTTTTTAAGCGGGTTGATCATTGACTCATCCGGTCAGAAGACCCGTCTCTTAAAATGTAGAATCGTCATTTTTATCATCATGTCATCATTGGTGGGTAAAGTCTTGTTGGTAATTCTTGGACACAAGTGGGGAGTTGGTACGCCGTGGTGCCTCACCTCTGTCCCTGCTCTGGTATTTGCCCTGTGTCTCACGGGAAAAACCACAGCTCAAAATAACCGTGAGTAGAGCAGAAGAAATTACCTATCGTGGTAGGTTGCCAAATGTTTTTTCGTGCTGATTGGTGAATTTTATTGATGTTGGTTTTTAGTCTCTGGACACAGCTGCCATTGTTAAAACAATCTTCTTCTTCTGAAGAATATCCGCGTATCAAATCCAGAGGAAGCCTCAAGTCTGTACCGGTGTACATCTCCGCTCGTGTGGCCCCAGTTGTTGCGTGTACCGAGGATCTGCAAGCTAAGAGATATAAGGAAATCCATCGATCCCAATCTTTTTGGTCATCTGTTATGTATTTGAACAAGTATTCTAGTATCGTTCTATTTTGTCTTTCTACCTGATCATTCGACTGAGGGTGTAATGGTGTTGCCCTAGTCTTTCGAATTCCTAGCAACTGAGACAGTTCCTTAATTAGCTTAGACTATTCTGTTGTGAAATTGAGTTCCTATTCTGCTTTTTAATAAGTTTTACTTCTAAAGCTCGCGTAAGAGCAACCTTAAGAGAGGTTATGTGCTTTAATTGAAGAGTTTCCCTAACTCCCGTATTGTAAGCGAATTTTCAATAAGTGATCCCGTGTTTTCAAATGAACTATCCCTAACCTAATTGGCTGTGTGTTCCTGTTGCTTGTGTAAACTATGTTTGTTGTTGGTGTTGTTTGTGTATTAGAATGTGGAGTTGTACTCATCTGCTTTAATTTCTGTCAAAGTTGTTCCTGGAGAGAGAGAGAGAGAGAGAGAGAGAGAGAGAGAGAGAGTCGCTCTGCCTGCAGGTCATCAATGATACGCTGACGCTTTAATTCAGCGTCGCGTAACCGTAACTCCGCCGCGAGGTGTTTCTCCTCGGTGCTGTGCTGTTGTAGTCTCGCTTCAAGTTGTTGACGTCGTTGATGTTCAGCCTCACAATCGGCTTCCAACTTTTCGAGTCGTTGTCGGTAAGTATCCATTTGAGTCCTAGCCTCATTAAGTTCCAAGAGCGCTTGACGAAGAAGAGTAGGCTGGAGTACACCGACCATCGGTGAGACATCAGCCACCATCGATGAGTCATCGGTCATCACACGCGCATCAGTCACCGAGCGTGCGCCAGTTGTCGAGCGCGAGTCATCAGGCGAACTCATATCGACGAAAATCGGATCAGAAATTGCGGGGTTAAGTGTATCTATTTGATTTTGACTTAAATTTTCAGTAGCAGCAATGGTATCGGTGTCGGTGGTATTGACCGCAGCAGTTTCGGCAGTAGAAACTTCGGCAGCAGTAGGAGCAGTCTCGGGAGCAGTCTCTGCTCTGGTCCTCGTCTGGAAAGATCCACGCGTCGTTTTCGCTGACTTCTCAAATCCCTTCATTTCGTCTTCAAAAATTCCGGACGAACCAAAATGTTACAATCACACAGACACACAATAAATAAAAAATCGTGAAAATTCGATATTTGAGGGCGAATCCGTGGAATATGGAGAAAAATAAAAAATCCATATAAATTACATTCAGCAACGTTTCGCCAGCAAGGTTCGCTGGCCTCATCAGGCAGTAAATTTAATTATTAATTATATAACATAATGATATTCAGAAGTGGAAGGAAAAACGACTTCCACTGCCACCGTCAATGTTTTAAACTGCACAATAAATAGTAACAACTATTTATAAAAACAAGAATGTAATTTATTCAAGATAAATAACAGAAAAGGTTCAATGTATCATCAACAAGCTCTCGAATCAACTAATTGAAAAAACTAAATTGAATCGAGAACAATAAACTAATCGCTTAGCAACGCTGTCGTTCTTTTCATGTTCGATGATAATAGACTAATACATAAAAATACAACAAATAAGACTTAATATATGTTTTTATATTGTTTAACTCAATGAAATTAATATAAATTAAGTGTTTCGTCTGAAAGACTGGAGGCTGTTTTACGTCCATCTCCTCCTACAGGACGAAAACGCAGACGTACTAACCCTTCCAGTTCTACATTAAATCACCGAAAGGCAAATAAAGAAAATAAGTTACTAGCACATAAAATGGGCATAGCTAAAATTAAATGAGAGGTAAATCCTTCTCAAATTCATCTAAAAGACTAGGGGCTGCTTACCGTCCATTTCCTCCTGCAGGACAGAAACGTAGATGTACTAAACCTTCCAGTTCTACGTTAAATTGCCGAAAGGCTATTAAAGAAAATATGTAGCTAGCAAATAAAAAATGCATAGCTACAATTAAATGGAAGAAACAATTCTCACGAAGATCGCCTAAAAGACTAGGGGCTGTTTAACGTCCATTTCCTCCTGCATGACAGTGCAGCGTGGACGTACCAAAACTTCCAGTCTACGCTGATTTGCGACAAAGGCAAACATATAAATCGGGCATAATTTGGCAGTATTGCATATTTTTAGCAATAAATGAAACTGCCTGTCCAAAACTATTTCCTAACGCAATAAGCATCTCGAACAGAAGGTACAAACACGAATGTGAGAACAACTACTACGCAGAAACATACGTAACTCAACGCGAGACATATCTCAAGCGGAGTTATAGAATAGTACATCACGGCCCTACACGCGTCCGACGGCAAATGAATGATTAGTACGCGCGATACATGAGCCATAGCAGTAACCTGCTCTATCGACCATAATTCATTAGCGCGCGGCACTCTAATTATGACTAGTGTAGAGGCACTTTTAAATTTTAAGTGATACCCTAGAAAATCATGGAATGAAAAACAATTAAATGGTCTCATTGTTATAGGCCAGGTTCTCAAACGAAAAAGTTTTAAAAGCACGAGAATTCACTTGCGCATCTAATATTCACCGAAACCTATTGTCATCACTCCACGCACAACTATTTTCTTACGAAAAAATTATAAACACTATTTTTCCGGTACTAAAACGTAAAAAAGCTAACTAGCAAATTCGATATATTACGATTCCATGTTATCGCCCGTATACAAATTTTGAGCTATTGGGAACTACCTTACCGACATCAAGCAGCCAGGGTCATGGTTCAACATCTATCAGTCTATTTGCAGAAAACAACACTAATCCAGACGAAAACAAGGAGGATCATTATCAACTCGTCAAGTACTGCCAAAAAGGCAGAAGGCAGCGGACACAATACAGCAGAGGATCTATCTAAATCGATTCGAACACTCTAAGGCAGCAACTACCGTTTTCTCAATAATTTGTCATCGGCCGAGTGCTTTTCGGCAGCGACGAATGTCGTACTTAGCTCTCGGTAAGCAAAGAGGGAGAAAGAGACTGACAAACCGGCGAGTTCGCGGAATTCAACGCGATGTTTACGTTTGCACGTGTCTATGTTTCTCGTATACATGCTTCGACGTAGCTAGAAAAATAATAATTGAACTAAGTTTTTCATTACAAAATTATAGCAAATAATCTAGTAGCAAATATTATAGGTAAATTAAATTTAATTTTTAAATTACCTATACAAATTTTATGCGTTTATTTTTTTTTTACAAGCACGCGATTTACGAAAATTATGTCGCGATTTTTATATTTTCTTAAAGTTTTAAATTTCGGCACAAACACTTAATCTTAAATTGACCGAATTATCAGAAACACATAATACGCTCTAATAAAATCGCGCCGAGTACGCGGTAAACTAAAAACATCGCAACTCAAGACAACGATATATATATATATATATATATATATATATATATATATATATATATATATATATATATATATATATATATATATATATATATATATATATACATTTCGGAAACCGGTACTTTTGAGGATCTATAGTTTTTTTTCTCCAGAGTTCGTATATGCTTGACTAAAGAAATAACTCCCTCTCTGCGTTGAAGGTATTAATATAAATCCTCAAAAGTACCGTTTCATACCGAAGGAATTTTGAGGATGTCCTCAAAAAACCGAAAAATCCTCAAAGTATCGAATCCGTGCTGACATGGATCCTCAAAAGCTGCATTTGATATATATATATATATATATATATATATATATATATATATATATATATATATATATATATATATATATATATCAAATGCAGCTTTTTTATATATATAGACGCATCGATGATCACGAACACTTCCTCGAAATTTTACAACACTTACAACGCTCAATTAAAATCACGCCGAGTCTGCGGTAAAAATATAACAACGCGACTCAAGGCAAACAATCGCGAGTATTTAAGTTAAGCTTCGCCTAGCACGTATTTTACCCGTATGCCATCAGACTGAGACGCGGTAAAATACAAACACATCGTGACAACCGGCAAACGATGAACGGCACAACAATTTAAATTAAATTTCGAATACTTCACGTTAAATTTACTGCTACACTTCTGCTTCATAACTATTGTATTTACACCAAAACGAGACACTTACGGCACTTCAAATTTTCGGTATTAACACACGCAGAAGGCCAAATGACGTCATGATAATTCGCGCACAATTTCGGCACACGCGCGCGAGAAACAAAAACGAACGAAACGCGCAAAGGCATACACGGGAGCGAGAGATGCGCGACGACACACACGGCATCGGGAGCCGCACAAAGCGCGAGGTTTGCAAGCGTCGAACACACTGAGCCGTCACGACAACGTTGTCGGTCATTCGAAGGAGTCGTGGCACTGCACAATACAACGTTGCGATTGAGACTCTCCCTCTCCGTCGCAACTCGCATGCCCTTTAGACGGGAGTCCTCGCGCGGTACATTATTTCCACGCTCGAGGGTACTCCCTGCGGGTATGCTCGTGAACCCCGTTTTCGCGCTTCTCGCGAAAATCGACTGCGCGTATGAGGACCACGTGTTGCCCATACGTGATTACCGGCGCTACAGATCGCCGAGTTATCGATGCTGTAACTAAAACACTGCGAGGTATTTGCTATAGGCAAATATTTTCTCGCTGAAGCGTAAATAATGCTTCTAAATTAGAGATAATAAAAATGCTATGTTTTATAAATTGTATTTGTTGCATCATGGTCTGAACGCGGTTAATCCCACTACTCCTTTTAAATTTATTAACTTTAAATACGTTGAGGCAAAAATTAAATTTTATATTTACAGGCACTCAACGAAATTTATCTTTTTAATTTTTAATATTTTTATAGTTAATAAAATGCTGTTCTGTGCCACACGTTGGCTGCGCCATTTATAACGGGGGGATTTAGTCACGTGGGCGGCAACTAAATACTCTCGATTATATTTGGTGGATAACTTGAACTGATTTGCTATCCAAGGCAAATACAACGACTACTAAAGGTAGTCGGCAAAATAAACTTTGATTTAAATAAGTCGTAATGCAGAAGGCATATTACGACATTCAGGGCGCCAGGCACTGTTTATAATCAAATTTATATATAAATATAGTGAGCAGTGCCTCTCACTATTCGAAATACCAATTAAGGTTAATTACTTAATTACTCAGATAGGGAGGGGAGAAAGAACTAATACACTTCTGAAAGGAAACGGTTTATTATTGTCGAAATGAGCATGAATGAACATAAGGAAAATGCATATATGAGAGAAATGTAGATATAAACATAAGACGCAACTATAAAATATATAATTCATATTAACGCAATATCTTGAATTGGAGAATCATCTCCGTAACCAAGTGACCCGAGACACACTAGTTTGATACACTTCCGAAATACACTGGTTGATACACTTCAGAAATACACTGGCTGCTCCTTGAGTCCGCTCCTGGCCACGTGTTGATTGTCAGTGCCGCGCCGCGACCCGCCAAAGCGCTGTCCCGCCATGACGCGCACCCCCCCGTGGGACGCAGCGGCATGTCTAGTTGCGCGCGCGCCGGTAAGGCGGGCTTTTCAAATCGCGTGCCGCGGAGAGCGCGATTCACAGGGGAAGCACGATCGCAACATCCTGCCCGCCTCGTTCTCGGAATAAAAAAATGTTAGGAGCTTCTTGATGGACCGCTCGCCGTGGGCGAGGACGGGGCCGAGACCGGAAGACGAACCAACTTTGTCACGGGTCTTAGTAAGTACCGGTAGATGTTTGAATCGTTGCCGCGCGAACCAGCGCATCTCTGCCCGGTTGCACGCTGAGGATTTTTCCTAATGGCCAGCGACCCTTCTTAAGCAGCGTGGAGTCGGGAACCAGCACCAAGTCGTCTTTCTTGAGGTTTTCTCCTGATCGCTACCATTTCGTCCGCTGTTGGAGTGTGTAGGTAGTCCCTCGACCATCTCATCCAAAAATGATGGAACATCTGCTAGACGAGACGCCAGTGTCGAAGGGGCTGAGGAGAATCATCAAATTCTCCTGGGGTGGGCACAGCCAGCAATGAAGAGCCTATCAGAAAGTGCCCTGGGGTGAGTGCATCGAGATCCTCCAAACAACCTGAGAGGGGTGTGATGGGCCTGGAGTTCAGACCCTGTTCGACCTGGATGATGAGAGTGACGAATTCCTCGTAGGTTAAGGGGTGAGGACCGATGACTCGCTTCAGCCGGAACTTGGCAGACTTCACCGCCGCCTCCCACAAACCCCCGAAGTGAGGTGCTGCTAGAAGGATGGACTTCCATTGGATTCCTTGAGTAGCCAAAGCCTCGGTGACTTGACCCCATGAGATTTGGGCTTCGCGGAACATGGAGCGCAAGGCAGCATCGGCACCGTGAAATGTCGTAGCATTATCACTCCAGATCTCAGCTGGGAGTCCGCGATGACCGGAAAAGCGCCTTAGCACTGCGATGAACGATTCGGTTGTCAGATCGCCGATCAACTCCAAGTGGACCGCTTGGTCGCCAGACAGATGAAGAGGGCCAGGTACCCCTTGGTGGTGCGTATCCCTCGCCCCTTTGAAGACTTGATCTGGAACGGGCCGGCGTAATCCAATCCACACCGGGCGAAGAGTCGGCTGGGGGTCACGCGAGGTTCTCGCCGAGTGCCCATCAGTTAGGTTCTGGGATAGGCTGTGGCGCGGACGCACGTCACACAGCGGCGCACATGTGCTCGCACTTGGTTCCGCCCGCCAATGACCATGCCTTCCGCAACGCGCAGGCACAAGTAAGTGTCGGTCCTCCGTGGAGACTTACTTGGTACGCACAATCGACGACCAGATTGGACAGCCAACCATCCTTGGGCAGGATGACTGGGTGCTGTTCGTTGTAGGGTAGATGGGAGGCTTGAAGGCGCCCTCCCACCCGAATGATTCCATTGACATCCAGGAACGGGTCCGCAGTCCTCAACGGGCTCCGTTTCGGCATCGGTTTGTGTTTTTTGAGCATTACGATGTCCTCGGCGAATGCCGTCTCCTGAGACAACCGCACGCCGTGCAGAAAAGCTTCAGCCAGTTCTTGGCGTGTCAGCGGTTCGGCCCTCTTGAACCTTCGGTGCTTCCAACACCGAACGATTCTCAGACATTGTACGATGATCCTCTCCAATTGGCTGAGGGACGAGAATCGCTGTAGAAACTCGTCAGAGGTTGGTGCGGTCGTCAGTGCATGGCATCCAGTTTGTTTTTCTAGCTGGGTCACCAGCACATTCGTGGAGTTTGTGGGCTCCGTTCGGGTGAGCCAGCCGGGGCCGTGCCACCATAGCGCAGAGTCTCTCAACCCTCTGCAAGTCATTCCTCTGGTGGCCAGATCAGCAGGGTTGCCGCCGGAAGGAACGTGATGCCACACGGTGGTTGGTAGTTCTTGCTGTATCTCGCTGACCCGTTTCGCCACAAACATCGACCATCGAGTGGGCTCTGAGTTGAGCCATGCAAGGACAATTTGCGAGCCCGACCAGGCGTGGACAATCCGGTGCACTGGGGGAAACTCGGCAGCAATCCGCTTGAGAAGTCTGGCCAACAGCAGGGCCGCGCAGAGTTCCAACCTCGGAATAGAAAGGGTCTTCACTGGAGTGACCTTGACCCTTGCAATGAGAAGGTGGCTCATGCCTTGGTGAGGAAGAACGATGTAGACGGCGGCCGCGTATGCCTGCTGACTCGTGTCTGCGAATCCATGGAGGGTCATGGCGTTAGTCTTCATGACACCGAGCCAGCGTGGGATCCGAATGTCGGAGACCCGACGAAGTTGGTCACAGAAGGAAATCCACTTGTTCAGCAGAGGCGGCGTGAGGGGCTCATCCCATGCCACGCGCTGCTTCCAAAGTTCTTGCATGAGTACTTTCGCCCTGATGGATATCGGGCAGAGCAAGGCAACCGGGTCAAAGAATCGAGCAATCGCTCCTAATACTTGACGCTTGGTGATGTGTTCCGTGTCATAGCCTTTGGGAGCTTGGAAGCGAAAGTGATCGGCTATCGAGACCCACGAGACGCCCAGCGTTTGGATTGGACCCTCGGCTTGAAAATCTCTCCACGCCGGACGGAGACGCTCCGAGGGATCGAGATCTTTGAGTAGACCTGGATGGTTGGAGGCTCACTTCCTTAGCGGAAACCCTCCTGCCTTCAGGAGCTCACGCAGTTCGTTTCGTAATTGCAGACCACTGGGCACGTCAGGCGCCCCCGTGAGCACGTCGTAGACGTGGGTAGAATGAGTAAGCGCGTCAGCCGCGGCAGGGAATCGAGCGCCTTCATCTGCGACGAGCTGCTTCAGTGTACGAAGAGCCAGATAAGGCGTACAGCTCATCCCGTAGGTCAGCGTGCACAATCGAAAGTGTTGTGGACTTGCGTCATGCCGTCCTTGCCAAACGATGCGTTGCAGATCTTGGTCGGACGGGTGGAGGATTTGACGGTACATCATGTTGATATCGGCGCAGAGTACGATTCGATGTTGACACCAGCGGAGTAACGGAGTAAGATGGTGATCAGATCCGTCTGCAGAGCTGGTCCAGCGAAAAGCAAGTCATTGTGGGAGCGTCCACTGTTGGAGCGACGGGATGCGTCGAATACCACTCGGAGTTTTGAACCTTTGTCCGCGTTCTGCCAGATGCCGTGATGGGCGATGTAGCAGGAGGGACTTCCGTCTGCGTTCTGCCCCGGAGTGTGGAGGAGACGCATGTGGCCGAGTGTCTCGTATTCTTCCATGAAGGATTCGTATTCTTCTCGATAATGATCATCACGTGCCATCTTCCGCTGAGTGCTCCTGAGGGCCTGTTGGGCGATGACCAAGGTATGTCCCAAATTTCCCACTCCAATCGTAGTTTTGCGAGGCAGCCGGACGACGTAACGGCCGTCACTGAGTCGGCGATGCTCGTTGACGAACAGATTTTCGCACTCGGCATCAGCCAGTGAACGTTGCGCTCGAGGCGTGGGTTCATCAAGTTCCCAGAAGCGTTGCAGCAATCCTGACAGGGACGGGCCATCTTGGCCGATGGTGGAGGAAGTCATCGCGTTGCAGGCAGGCCTACTCGTTTCGCCGCCTTGAGATTGGGTGTTGCCGGAGATGATCCATCCCAATCTCGTCTCTTGAGCTATCGGCTGACCAGGAAGCCCGCGGCAGAGGCGACCCATGAGAATGTCACTGTAGACCTCAGCTCCCAGCAGGACTGTGACTATGGATGGTGTTGCATAATTCGGGTCAGCCAGAGTGAGATGCTTGAGGTGATGTCATTCGGCCGTACTGATTTGAATCCGAGGAGTGGTGATATGAAGACGACGGACGACGTATGCAGATCTCTTGAATCTTCGGTCTTCTCCGGTCAAAGGTCTGATGTCGATGTGTGTGCGCTGTGAGGCGGGGCACACAGAATCGCCTCCCACGACGGTGATGCTGACAGATGAATCCCAAATGGGTGAGCCCAACTATTGGACGAGTCGATGCTCATTCAAATTTATCTCGGATGCCGAGTCGATGAGAGCCTTGACTGTGATGTGGTGTCCGTGCGCGGCCTCGAGGGTCACCATAGCCGTGGGAAGAAGAGGCAGTCATTCTGACCGACTTTGGGAAGCCGGGGCATTCGGCTTCGTCGACTCCACTCGAGGTTGTTTACGTGGTGTTGATTCCGGCGGATTGCCGGCTGGCCGCTTAGAAATCATCGCCGAGTGAAGGAGAGTGTGGTGATCTCATGAGCATTGTCTGCAGCGGCTATGAAATGCACATTGGGTGCACCAATGATCCACTCTGAGGCAGTTGAAGCACATCCGATGCTGTCGGATGATCTGAAGCCGTCCCTTGGGCTCTTGTGACAATAGGACAGGACATTCTTGGAAGCGGTGGCCTTATTGGCACTCGACACATTGTCCCTCTCCCGAGGTCGTCGTAGCTAAGCATTTCCGCTGACGAGACACAGGAGCCTCGGTGCCTCGCCTCGAAGTGGAGGCACCACGTCGATTGTTCACCGGTCTGGCCGAGTCACTGGCTTGTAGTGCGCGGATGCGCCCTCCAATGAATTCCGAGACGGCATCGAAGGTGGGGAGACCCTGTTGCTCTCCGACGTGCTTCTCCCAATCTCTTCGCGTAGTCGGATCCATCCCACGGAGGGTGAAGAAAGCTAGCCAGTCCGCCCAGTGATCGACCTCATTCCCAAGGGCTCTGAGGAACTGACGAGCCTTGATGACCCTATCGAGTAAGGACCGTAACCCAGCCGCACTCTCCTGGGCCAAGGGTGGGGCATAGGCTAAGGTCTCCATCTGGAAATGAGTGAGTCGCCTTGTGTGCTCATACCGCTTCAGGACTAGGTCCCACGCTGTTGCATAGTTCGCTCTGATGAGCGGCAGACCGTCAAACGCTTCTTTCAAACGCATCACCCTCAATGGATGTCTTGAGGTAGTGCAGCTTCTGGACTGGTGACAATGCAGGGTGGAGATGGATCATCACACGATAGAGGTCCCGGAAACTTTCCCAGTCCTCAGGGCACCCAGAGAAAGTGGGCAGATGAATCTTCGGCAGATGGATGTTGGCTGCAACTGTCGCGGGGGCTGCGGTCCCAACTCGCTCTCGGGGTACTAGGTCAGCCTCAAAATCTAACAGGAAGCCCAATGCTTGGGTGTATTGTAGCTCGGCGCTCGAATACTTATCCTGAGTGAAGTAAGCGTCCTCACTCTGTGTCTCATCTTCGCGAAGCGCATTGTGGTTCTCGCAGAACTCGGTCAAGTACTGCCCTAGCAACGCTTTGCGACTAGCTAGAAATCCTTCGGTAAAATTTGCTCGTCCCTCCTTCAGTGTGTTCGTCTTGAAGTTCCCAATCAGGCCACTCAGGCAGCTTTGTCTCATTAGCCGATCCATCGTGCCTCTTCTGCTGTCAGCACTAAAAGAGCAACGGTTGTCGGACCCTGAGAACTGACCGACACGCAGTCATGGTGCGTCCGAGGCAAGCGATCCGGTCACGGAGTAGCGCCCCTCCTTGTTGGGTAGGACTGAAAGCAAACGGTCACGCTTGTCATTCATTTCATCGTCGCGACCTCTTCAGAGGGAGAGAACTAACCTTGTTTTGTTTGTGCGAACAGCGTGCCGGACGTTGATCCGCGAATCTGCGCTCGGTCACGGGCGCGCGCGACGGTAACCTCGCTCGCTCATGAGCGAATATGCGCTTCTCCGCTCTCGACGCCGCTTATGGCGGATCTCCGGCCACGCGGTAGTCGCCGCAGCACCCGTCTCTGGGAGCCCCGGTCACGGCGGCTCCTCGGGCTACTCTCCAACCTCCGCGATCCAGCTCGAAGGACCAATGTCAATAGCTCGGATAGGGAGGAGAGAAAGAACTAATACACTTCTGAAAGGAAACCTCAGCCGACGTACGGCCAAGGCCGCATTTGTTGTGTCTGGATCTTCTCTCTCTCTCTCTCTCTCTCTCTCTCTCTCTCTCTCTCTCTCTCTCTCTCTCTCTCTCTCTCTCTCTCTCTCTCTCTCTCTCTCTCTCTCTCTCTCTCTCTCTCTCTCTCTCTCTCTCTCTCTCTCTCTCTCTCTCTCTCTCTCTCTCTCTCTCTCTCTCTGTCGATGTACAAGTGAGCTTGAATTCCGTAGTTTCTGTCGAAAGTGGAAAATTCCACATAATTTCCACTAAAATAATTTTATTTTATTGAATTCAAATATTCTGACTCAGCAAAATTGAGTGTGCAAAGATGGAAAGGCACCATCTATGTTTGCACTTCAATAAATCTTTTGCTTAAATTGAAAGAGAGTAAAAGGCGAAGTTAAATTATTAATTTAATTAACTCGCGAAGGCAAACAACAGAAAATTTACATAGCTTCGGCAATTCATGCAGGCTCCCATAGAGGGCGCTGGCCTCAGCAATCTTCCACAGCTGAAGTCGTCGCCGTGACGGTGTTGGGGCAATCATGCTTCGGAGCGACGGACGCTTACGGCAAAGAACAAAGCAGTTACAGTTCACTGTAACTCGTAGTATGCTCGCCCGATGCAATAAAACGCATAAAAAAATAACAAAATAATAAGCAATAATGCAAAAATACGAGTGACCCTGGACGCTGAGGTGAGGACTCTTCTCCTGGCTGCCAATTGAGAGGATTTAATAACATAGATTCACTCTCGAATACGTGATAGTAACGTGGTAAAAATCCGCCACATTACAACTCTTTCAATTTCCTGATTGCCTATCAAAATTTGTAAGTTATTTGGCATACTATTACTATAAATTCCAACCACCATGAATACAGTTTTTTTCACATTTAAAGATAATTCATTTAATGCTATCCAAGTACTGACGTATTCATTTTATCCTGTATTTTTTCCCATGTACATCCTATACTTAATATTACTGTATCATCTGCATAAGTGATGATATTTTCATTGGGCACAATATTTGTTGAAAACTTTGGTTTATCAATCCTAATAAGATTTCATCGGCTCCAGTAATATATAAATTATTGCACTGTGATTTTGTTCTAATTAACAACTGTTCTATGAATTATTAGTAATGTAGCTCTATTTATATTTAATTTCCATTACAGGTAATTTTTGTGGAACTATTGTAAGATAATCATTGTCGACAGCAGCAATATTTTCATTGCTGCGCTGCTACTAAGATTACATCGGCTGCAGTAACGCATTAATTACTGCGCTATAATCTTATTATTAACAGCAGTGCGACAGGTAATGATAAGAACTTCATAAAATAAACATCCTTTGCCAAATATTATTTTAAACAAATTTATGATTTTATTACATGCATCTATGTACTACGTTTATTTTAAATATTGTTACACTTTATAAAAAACAAGTTTTGTTTAAATGTAACTTATGTAAATACTATTAAAAATAATAAAAATATTACAATATGTTAATATTAGACTTTGTTTTTTTTCTATTCTAATAATATTGGATGTGACCGTTTTCACAGATAAATTAACGGTTTATTGTAGTGATTGCTAATTTAATTTCTAACCAGCTTGTTTTAATAATTGCTAGTAAACACACAATAATTGGTCGATTACGTCTGCGATATCATTTGTGCATAAAATATTATAGGAAAATATCCTATAAATACGATCTAAAAGTATTCAATTGCCAAAAGTACAAAAGGCTGTTAGTGATAAAAACAGTTTTAGGGTAGCAATTACAACCTTTAATTGCTTACCTAATGATCTAAAAAAGCTATATTGCAAAAGTGTTAAAAGGAAACATGTACTAAAAAATAAACTAAAAAAATATATATAATAAACAAATGTATACATATTGTTTTTCTTGCGTTAAGTTTTGAAAATTCTATTGACAATATTAAATGTTTAAGTATTTCTTAAGGGAATCGATGAAATAATGAGTACACAAGATAATTTAATTCATTCTGTGCAACGTTTCGGTAATACAATTATTACCTTTATCAAGCACATATTATTTGGTGTAGTCAAGGGTATAAAGTATGGAATAATTATAAGCACAAGTATTGATCTCCAGTCCTTCTTGTGCTTATAATTATTCCATACTTTATACCCTTGACTACACCAAATAATATGTGCTTGATAAAGGTAATAATTGTATTACCGAAACGTTGCACAGAATGAATTAAATTATCTTGTGTACTCATTATTTCATCGATTCCCTTAAGAAATACAATGAACATGGGTGATAAAGTCAACTACAATTAAATGTTTAAGGTTTAAATATTTAATACCTAGTATATAAGCTGTAGTGTATAAGTATAGTCTTAAGTATTCATGTACCAGCCCTTGTACAGGTAGTTTATATCTCCCTCTGAGGACTTTACTCTATGTAATTTTGTTCTGGTTGAATAAATAAAAATAAATAAAAAAAATAAAAAAAATGAGATTATATAAGAACTTTTTATACATAACGTCAAGCTTTCTTCATAAAATCTAAAACAGTAATCAGATTTGGCTTCTTTATTTATATTTAACTTACTTTCTTTTGCAAATTTTTAATAAAAATTTGTATGCAATTTTTATATTCTTTGGATCTTTCTTTCATGACGAGGTTAGTCAAACTATAACATTTTAATGAATTTTTTTATTACTGAGATTTTCTACAATTCATCGATGCCACATTCCAAAACGGCTGATTAGAATCTCATTTTTGAGAATTTAATATTTTCATTTTCAAATACCTTTACAAAAGTAAGGTAGATTTTAAAAAGTAAAACTTTGGCGAGTATAAGTGTATTTCTAATGCCTATGAAAACATTTTCTATTTCTCAAAACTAATTTTTGTTATCTGCAGAATCCTATTCTTATTTTCAAAATATCTCTTTATCTTAATGTAACCCTGTTAACGTAATGCTGTTAAAACAAAAGAAATAATAGGCTAATCAATAGAGATTTTTTGCATGACATAAATACCATCGGCAAACGGTAAGCGCTATCCTACGCAAAATAATTCACAGTATAACTCGGATATAAACTCGACTACCAAAGCTGTTCCATCTATTTGTTATTAACAATTTAATGCAAAAGAAAGCACTTGTTTTTATTTTTTACTTATAAAACCGAAAATTATGGACCAATCTTGATGGCCCAATGAGATAAATTGCAGTAAATGAAGTTACGAATAAAATGAGATGTTGATCGAATCGATAGGATGATTAATAACGGAGAAAAACGTGAAAAACCGAAAAAATCAGCGTTTTTTCAAAAATTCATATTTCCGCCATTTTTAAAGATGTAGCGCATATCTGGCGAATAGAAAGTAATTCACGTGTACTTTATGTGTGCGGAAACCAGGGGCTGTGCGATTATTAGTTTTTGCGCAATCGCGATTTGAATTTTTTAGTAGGCTATTTTTTAGCGAGGCTGTATGCTCCACGGTTGATCCGATTTCAATTATCAAAAAAGATTCTGAAAGATCAAATGTTGTACTTCAAAACGTCTATATTGGATTTTTGAATAAGTATTGTTTTATACCTGAAAACAGTTGTCAAAGTTGACCAAAAACGTCCGAGCGCACGAAAGTGGTGGAGCGGTGAGGGTGCGTTGCGGCTGAGGGAACCGATATATATAGTAATAGTACGCGCTGCGCGCAACGTACAGATCTTTGCTTTTGATTTCCTCAGCAACTAGAGGAGCTATTTTAATCATTTTTTTTATTTCGGGGTAACTCAACCCCACAAAACCGATTCTGTACTTTCATTTGATGAAAAATAAACAGGAACGCTAATTTTGCTTGAGATTTGAAGCAGGTATATACGTATATGAGGCGTTTCGCCTCAACTCTCCCAGCGCGGCGCGCTAGCGTCAAATCATGCTATTTTCAAGTCGTGTTTACGATATCAATATGCATTTCAAAAAATTATGTGATAAGCGTTTCCGATGTATTTTTTCCTCAGCTTTCCAATGGCGTAGGTGGTTTTTCCGAAATTTTCCATTTCCCCCCCCAACAAGTATAAAACATACTATATCTCGAAAAGTATATTTTTAATATTTTTTTTTACCCCCTAGATCGAAAGCTGAGCATTTATTACGTCGGAAAGGATTTTTTTCAGAATTTGCTCGAATGTTTTCTTAGAGAAACAGAACGCGAAAGAGCAGACGCAGCGTCTCCTTCGCGCGCGGTTTTCGGCGCGCTGTACACCGCGTGGACTAGATGCATTTCGCTCTCTAACAACCACTTAAAATTTTGATTTCCTTAATAATAGCAACAATAAACTAGTATTTATATTAATAATTCTTTTTTTTTAAAGTAGATAATTTTATTTTGTTTTGTTTTACGGGTTTTTTAGGGAAGATTTGATATTCTGAACTCAATGACGTTTTTTTAGTATTAATGTTGTTTTATTCATTGGAATAACGGCATGGTACTGTAAAGTTCCCGGTATAGATTTAATTTTACTGAACCTTGATTTTAGTTTCAAAACGGCTTTTTCATAGGTCTCTTTAGTGCTGTAAAAAACTTTAGTTTCTTTGCAATTACGTAAAGCCCAGTTGTAAAGGTCTTCTGGTGTTAAAATATGATTACTCGAAGAGAGTTGAAGACTTGCTCTTTTCGCCCCTCTTTTCAAATTTGCGCCTATACCATCGCACGCACCTTTACCGTGCGCTGTTGCATGAAAATGCCATTCAGCAGGAACTCCAAAATCTTTTTGATGAAACAGAAGATTTTGGAAGGTAGACTTGTTCTTAAAATGCTGACCTGCTCCATCAGTTAAGTAATAAATTTTCTTGACTATGAAATTACTTTTTAAATACGATATTATAATTTTTTGATATTCATAAACAGCAACAGTATCGTGATTTAGATTATCAGAAATTATAGCAATGCTTATATGTTTAAGATCTTGATTTTCGTTATAATATACCACTGTTGTAAAAACTGTTGCTTGATTATTGTTCCAGTGGAACGATTGTGTTGAATTTTGCACTATAAACGCATAGTTTTCTGCAAAATCACAACAAACAAGGAATTCTCCTTTTTGAAGGTTTTTTTTCAAATCGCTTAAGAAAAGATATTGTTCTCTCACAAAGAAGTCATGAGTTTTAAATTTTATTAATTTTTCTGCCAGTATTTTCATGAATTCATAAACATTTACAGTTGTAGATACTATTGTGCAACGATCTGTCTGAAGCCATGACTCATACTGTATTTGAAAAATATCATTTCTCTCAAAACATTCAAGCAAATGTTTCCGTAATACAGGCATATTGGGGCAATCTAAACAGTCTCCCAAGTAACATTTCGAACTAGCATTACTACATACGATTGCTTGGATGCAATCGTGGTAGTTTTTAAGAAATAGTCGAGTACCTTCAGTTAAACTCTGTAAATTAATAGCATTTAACATCAGCTTGATATTTTCGTGGTGTACACATACGCATACATTATGCGTACCACTGCTTCCCGCTAGAACACAATGCGGCGGCCTCAATTGAGTAAATTTAGTGAAGCCAATATTAACAGATTCATGCTCTTTTTTAAATAAACAATAAATTTCACGTAAATTACCAAGTAGTAACCTTTTCTGTACATGTTCTCTTTTACCATTATCCTGTTTAACAGATATACAATCTTTTAATCCGGGCATTACACGACTAATATCGTCCCTCTCATAAAAACGTTTAACTGAATCTACACTTTCAACTGGAAATATTTTGCCCCTTTTCTTTTCAGGTTTTGAAAAAATTCCACTTTCAGTTACTAACTTTTTCGCTTTTCGAGCTTCCCACTCAGTACAACCGAACTCTCTGATTAAGTCTCTGCGAGACCAAAAGTCAGGAGCAAGCGTGAGTAGCTGAATTTTATCTTCCTTACCCGGTGATTCTAAAAATTTTTTTTTAATTGGTTGAGAACTGCCACGCCTGCTTTATGATATTCATCAGTACATTCAATTTTAGCTTTTTTGGCATCGCATGAAGGTAAATCTAACTTATGTTTATAAAGTTGACGTTGACAGTTGGAACAAATTTTCGCGTTTTCTGGTACGAGGGGATACGCACTCCTAAATATTGAAGGAAACTTCGACAAATTTTTACGCACAGAGTGATTAATTTTATTAAAAGGATTTATGCATTTCAGCTTCAAAGCTGGATCCATTTCAGTAGCGAGAAAATAAATGCAATAAATAAACCAAAAATAAATTATGATTTAATCAGCAAACACACGAAGAACACAAATATAACGGAAACAGCGTTAAAATTCTTAAACAATTTCAAGGATAACAAAGATCGAAAATTCATCAGACTTATATAATTGGATACAACAAATTACTCTCGGGAAAAAATTTTCTATACGCAAGCCACCTATCGGGTAAAAAGTAAGTGAGAAGCGTTGCGTCTGCTATTTCAAATTGATTGTAATATTTTTGCTTCCTCAAAGAGGAACCTTTGTAACGGTGAAAAAAATTTTCGAAAAAAAAGTCTTCAAAAAGATGTTTTATGGTGGTATATGTGTATATTATTTGATTTTGATGATTTTTGATTTCGTGGATGTATGTATGTGTGTGTGTGCGTGTGTGTGTGTATATATTTCAACTCTTAATATCTCCGAAACTAATCAACCGATTTTCGTCGGGTAAAGCTTATTCGCTTCGTCTTGCGGCAAAAGGAAAGTACCCTGATGGATTTGGGATTTTATTGATTTTCTTTTGTTTTATAACCAAAAAACGATTTTGAATTTTTAGTTTTTTTGATTTTTTCGTATCTTATAGTAATTATTACATAAAATAATATGCTTCTCTTAAAAGGTATTCAAATTACCTACATTTTCGTTTTTAAAATTTAAAATTTAAAATATCTTCACTCTGTCATTTGTTATTAATGAAAACTTTTTTATATTTAAAAAATTAATATCTCAAAAAATAATTTATTTATCGACTTGAAATTTTAACTGTTACTTATTACACTTGTTGGTGGCAATATTGTGTTGCAATTTTAAGTGATTATCTATATGAATATATATTATATATTTATTTTCGAGAACTATCATTTTAATATTTTTATATAATGTAGTAAATTAAAATATCAAAACATATTAATAGTGCCATTTTTAGCCCCTTCTTTTATCTCTTTTTAATCTCAATTTTTTTTAAACTTGGTGGTCTGTCAAAGCTTTTTTTAAAATAGGTACGTAATATACTATTTTGCAAGAAACTGGTATAAGACGCATCGGTTCAAAGTATTATTGAAATTCTTTAGCATTCCTTTTTATGAAAAATGTATTTTCAGAATTTCAATTTTTAATTAGGAAACGATGAATTAGTTTGAGGAAGCTAAGTGCCAAAGAATTGGCAGCGGTTTTTTTTTTGCGAAATAACCTATGAAAATGTCAATCGTGCATATAAGTGAAATTCGAAGTGCAAAAAGATATTTCATAAAGAATTAAAAATGATAAATAAAAATAATAAGGTTACTAGAGAGCGAAATACATCTAGTCCACGCGCTGTACAGCGCGCCGCATACCGCGCACGAAAGAGACGCTGCGTCTGCTCTTTCGCGTTCTGTTTCTCTAAGAAAAACATTCGAGCAAATTTTGCAAAAAATCCTTTCCGACGTAAAAAATGCTCAGCTTTCGATCTAGATAATAAAAAAAAATATTAAAAATATACTTTCCGAGATATAGTATGTTTTATACTTTTTGAGGGTGAAAATGGAAAATTTCGGAAAAACCACTTACACCATTGGAAAGCTGAGGAAAAAATACGTCGGAAACGTTTATCACATAATTTTTTGAAATTCATATTGATATCGTAAACACGACTTGAAAATAGCATGATTTGACGCTCGCGCGCCGCGCTGGGAGAGTTGAGGCGAAACGCCTCATATACACGGGCGTGTATGATCAAGGACGTTTACGCTCATAACATCTGTCTTGTATATAAATATACTATGAGAGAGTTGTAGTTATTGCAGGCGAGAGTCCGGCAAGACGAAGGTAGGACCAATACGGCTATCGGAATGTATGTGTGTGCGCAAGTGTGTGAGTATCGGGACGATGCGAGCCGCGCGAACGGCGCGAAATACGAGCGTTTTACAGGTACAAACGCGAGAGCTATCCGAGTCCCGCACCTTCAACAGCAGCCTAGAATCATCAGTTCCTGAGGCGTGAAGCCGAGTAGCTCGGACGCCCCCGAGCCGGACATAAGACACGCTCTCGAGGCATGCAAATGCTGCACAGTAATGGCCCTGGCCCAGCCATAAGAAAAGCCTGCTGCTGCTGCTAGGAAAAGTGCTAAGACCGAGACGTTGCCAAATGTACCGGCCGGACATGCCGGGCTCCGAACCGACAACAGCGCTGCGATGATCGACGGAGCGAGCGACGGGACGAAGGGCGCTCACTCTCTGCCTGACCGCGAGTTGAATCGCACGCGTGCCGATAGAGAAATCTATTTAACAACTCTAAAATCACGGTACTATTTCGTTTAAGGCCTGTCGGCCAATTATTATCCGCGCTACTGATCTATCATATTCTCGTGCTTTGGTTTCGTGAAGCTCGGCGAGGCTCTCGTGCCGAGCCCTGAGCAAGTGTGTGCGTGTGTGAGTGACTGAGCGAGCCGAGGGTCCTGGTGGAGCCTTGCCGTCAGCGGCGTCAGCGAGCGAAATTCCAAAAGGTAGGATACTATTATTTGGCCTGCGCACGTCTTACATTCGAGCTTGTATCGCATATTTCAATATGCACGTAATTCACGCAATATTCGCTATTGCTAGTCGACATAGAAACACTTAGGTGTTATTAGATGTAAAATCGGTACAGTAATTGTATTTGAACTATAATATGAATAAACTCTTTTGATATTATTTTAAGTAATGTATATCTTTGTGATTATTAACTAAATGTTAAACAAAACCCTACATTACAAATGGCGCCTCAACTGGGTTTTTGAAAATTGCGATACAAGTATCTTCGAATTTTTTATGCAAAATTGCGATAGTATCGGGAAAAATTTTTCTTTGCGCGCGAATCACATAAGTGAACAATAATTTAAATTAACGTAGTTTATTGCTCGCTGTCGGGAGTGAAAAGTGTTGAAACGAGGAAAACTAAATTCACAATCGTTTCGACAAAATGGCAACAATTTAAATTGGTACGAAACGAATATTCGAACGCGGAATAAATATAGAGTTCGAAATAATATTCGGTACAGAAAATTCCGAAGTTAGAAATATTCGAAAACTAAAAGTTTTGAAAAGAGCACACATCACAGCTCGCGACAACAACAAAGTCGCCGAAAGTCGGAACGCGCCGAAGCGTAAACATTCGTACGGAAACCCGGTCACGACATCAGCGCGCAAGCGAGCAACTTAGCAAGCGAGCGAGCAAGTGAGCGTGTTTACGTGTAAGCGAGCAAGTTAGCAAGCGAGCAAGTTAGCAAGCGAGCGAGTTGACGAGTTAGCTAGCGAGTTGGCGAGTTAGCTAGCAAGCGAGTTTGCAAGCAAGCAGCTTGTTGCAGAGCTGTAAATAAAAAAAAATTATATATTCTTTAAAATTATCATTTTTTTATATTGTGTATCCAGCTAAAAGTACTTGTTTGAGAGATTTATCAGTGGAATAATTGAGATAAAAATTTACTATGTGGTCTCATTGTCATGTTTTTTGGAGCAAGGTGTTTTAAAATGGATTACTTTCCCATATAAGAAAAGTAAGTATGAAATAATTTTTAAACAACGATAACTCATATGTAGATATATAGTAAAACAAATTCTATTTTTATTTTATAATGTAGATGTCATCAAGAGAAGAAATTATAAAAAATTATTTCAAACAATGTTACTCTTATAGTGAGATAAGACAAGTTTTGAAAGCTGAAGGTTATAATATAACCTATAGACATCTGCAAAGAATTTTAAAATCTTTAAATTTAAGAAGAAAATGCATCAAAGAAAATATACTTGAAATCATCAAAAGTATCATAAACGAATTGGAAGGTAGTGGAAGTTGTTTGGGATATAAGACATTATGGTTACGTCTAAAATTAAAGTATGGATTAGATGTTTATAGAAACACAGTGCTAGAATTGTTACATGTATTAGATCCAGAAGGAATAGAAGAGAGATCAAGGTATCGCTTAAAAAGAAGAGAGTATAAAGTTACTGGGCCTAACTTTCTATGGCATATTGACGGCCATGACAAACTAAAGCCTTTTGGATTTCCAATTCATGGATGTGTGGATGGCTACTCAAGAAAAATAATCTGGCTCCAAGTGACTACCACAAATAACAAACCAGAAGTGATTTGTCATCTTTATTTGACGGCTGTCAAGAAACTCAAGATTATTCCTACATTGGTACGCTCAGACCTTGGAACAGAAAATAGCATCATTGATAATGTCCATCAAGTTTTTAGATACCATCATGAAGACGAATTAGCTGGTATCAAAAGTTTTGTGAAAGGAAAGAGCACCGCCAATCAAAGAATCGAGAGTTTTTGGGGCAGACAGAAACGCCTCTGTCTTAACTTCTGGATTTCTTTTTCCAAATGTATGGTAGAGTGTAATCATTTCGACCGAGCAAATACAATCCAAGTAGAATGTTTGAGATTTTGTTTTGGACCATTGATACAGTACGACCTAGATTTGATGAGAAAAGAATGGAATCGTCACTCAATTAGAAGCCAGAAGGGTGGAACTGTCACATCTGGAAAACCCAATTATTTGTACTATATGCCCCAAGAAAATGGCTGCCAAAATTGTGGGTTCCCAATTGATGAAAACAAAATTGAAAATGCCTTTCAATATTGCAGTGAGAAGTCAAACTATTGTAACCCAAACTTTCTTCATTTAGTGAATGAATTGCTACCAAATGTTCAACCTCCAAACAATATAAAAAAAGCCACTTTGTTGTATCACCAAATACTAAATGAATTGAAGAAATATGAAGAAATATGATAACCGACGCTCAAATTTAAAAATTTCAAATAACCCGCGTAATAGCCGAATTAAAATTCGTCGACTATAGGTATATGTGCATTACTGGCGACAACCAATCACGAGTTTAGACAAAAGAACATTTAACCAATCGCAATTATTTTTTCAGTTTCAGCTTGTCATTATCGATTGTAACAAAGGACTTCCGTTCTGTTTAGCACACGATCAACACTTCTTTCTGAAATTTCGCTCTCTTATACTTATCTGAAGAAGAAAGAAAAAAAAAGTTCGCTCTGAAATCTAAATCGATTGAAGATAAGATCACCAGCAACTGGACTCGAAAAAGGACACCTATAATTTCCTATAGATCACAGACCGTGCTGGGCAACCGAGACAACCGGCTCGGACCGACTCGATTTTGTCTACAGTAAAATCCACCGGATAGTGGTTTATAGTTTTACTCGTTATTTCCCGCGATTGTAGGCACATAGCTTCGATAAAAAAAGTGGTTTGCTAAAGCTTTGTACACGTCACGTTAAATAGTATTTAATACATATAAGTGAAAAGGTTATTTAAACTTCATGTGACATTCAAATGGTCACGTGAGGTAAAAATCGCTTTCTCGCACCAGTATTGAAATGTTCTAATGTATTTGCGACATTCCTAACCTATTCGTTTTTACAACTTTTTAGATGAAAATTAAGGTGATATCAAAGAATAAAACAATAGTTTTTTGTATTGATGCCGAGCATCATTTGAGCCTAGAGTGTCTCAAAGAATACTTTCCAGCAGCAAATGGATTGGTTTATGAGTTAGAAGGAGTAATGGAAGCTCTAATAATACAAAATGGAAATTTAATCATTAATGAAAATGTGGATACATACGCAGTGCATTTTGCTAATGGTGAGGTTTTTTTTTGCTTTTTTATAGAGAAAGCTTTGTAATAGTAATGTAATTATGTAATAGATATTTTTTTTAACACTTTCAATACTTTTAAATTAACGTTACTTTTAAAATAATATTAATTATTTAATTTGAATTAATATTCCTACTAAAACATAAAAGTTTTAACGAATAATAAATGGATTAATTACAGATGAATGTCCTGATGCGTCCCCAATTAAAAAAGCTGAGATTAATAAAGCAAATCGTATAAATTACTACAAGCAGTTGATTGAAGGTCTGCAACCATCTGAAGAAAAACCACCAATTATACAACAATCTTCAACAAAGAAAATAAAGGTATTATAAATATTGATTCTGTTTATTATTTGATTTACTATTTAAGTATTTTATAAAATAATATATAACTTGTAGATCTCAGATATTCGCCAAATATCTCAACCTCAAATTAAAAATAAATTGATTAATATTGGATGGAAGCATCGTATTAGTGAGAAAAACAGATATAAGCAACAAAAAATTCCGCATGGAGGAAAGGTGGACTTGGAATTGGATCTATCTTCAAAGTACTCTGTGCCAGATATAATAGATATGGCTATTAAAAAGTATAATGACAATATAGCTGTTGAGATTTTTAATCAGTCTACTGTTACATTAGGTTTTTTCAATAATATAGAAATAGACAGTTTTTCTTTGTCCAATGGAACTGAATGTGGAATATGGGATTATTATAAACACAAGAATATACCGATGAACAGAATCAATTTATATTTACTAAGTACACTGAAGGAAAAACCTTTTGATGACAATGACTCGGATTCGGAAGAAATTGAAATCCAAAATGAATGTAATAGTAAGTTAAAAACAAATATGAAAGAAACTGATAATATTAAAGAAAGTGAAAAAAATAACTATTGTGATATGGAGAAGAATTATGATTTAGAGAAGAAAAAAAATGGAAACTGTGATGAAATGTGCCAACAAATTCAAGAGAAGGAATCGCGTGTTCCTTTCAGCGACTTAACCAATTTTGCAAACATAAGAACAAAAAAAAATGATGACATAACAGCCGAAGTAGCAGAAGCACTACTTTCTTTAGCAAATCCTTCTACAAATGAAAAACCTGTAGAATTGGTAAAATGTGCTTATAACAAGGTAGATGTTTACTACAGCATCGTCAACTCATCAAAATACGGTGAAAAAGCTACTGTTACACAAGAGAAAAATAAATTTGCCATTTACTGGCAAAATATTTACGACAACAATGATGATGGTGATAATATGCCAGAGGTAGAAAACTTTGACCCAGTTAATTTTGGACATAAAATTTGTAAAATTGTTGTCAATGGAAGTGTGTTATTTCACATGCAAATTGATGAAGAAACTGGAACAGATTATTTTTTTGCAGATTCAAATAGCGATGATCATTCAATTGTTCATGACATTGATAAAGTCTTCGGATTTTCAGCAGAAAATTTAGGAATTGGTGTTGTACCAAAATGCACTTTGTCATGTCAGCCAATGGTATATTGGTATCATAATAATGTTTTATATAATCAGGGAATTATGATGTTTTGGCTGCATAATATTCCAGTAGTAGAAGGTGGATCGACATGGTATTGTCAAATATCGTGCAAAGGGAAAAACAAATTTGTTTCGAAGAGAGTTAAAATAATGGAACAACAACCGTCAAATTTGACGTTAAATATAATTTCAGTTTCTGAAGTTAAAAAATCTGATTTTGAGATTTCAAAGGAAGTTCTTGGATTAGGCTCTCAAGGCACAGTATACAAGGGATGTTATGGCGTTAATGATGTGGCTATCAAGACAATAAAAATTTACTCAAGAAAAACAAAAGATATTGAAAGAAAGATCGATGTTCTAAAGTCAATAAGGCATAAAAATTTCGTTACTTTGATGTGTGTTTGCAGAGAATTGAAGAAAATACATCTCATCATGGAGTATTTTCCCAGTAAACGTCTTTCAGACATTATTCACGATGATGATGTCAAACAAGAGTACATTTTTAACCAAGAAAAGAAACTTCATGTCTCCCTAGAAGTGTGCACTGGTATAACTTACCTTCATTTACAAAATAATCCAATCATTCATCGGGACATAAAACCTGACAATATATTGGTGAACAAAGACGGTCAAGTTAAAATTTGTGACTTAGGATTAAGCAAATTTACCGTAATGATTACTTGCTTGCAAACTACAACAGGAGGTCGTACAGTAGGTACAATTATGTATATGGCTCCTGAAGTGTTCATGAAAGTGCACGAGGCAACTACAATGTCCGATGTATGGTCAACAGGATGTACTATACTTGAATTATTTGAGGAAGAAACTGTCTGGGATGCTAACACTCAAAACGATATGGAGCAGATATTCAGTAATCGCCAAGTCCCTTGTATAAAAAATGTACCTAATGAATATAAAGAAATCTTGTTAAGATGTTCATCTTACGAAGAAAATGAGAGACCAGAGATTTTTGAAGTATTAAAGGAGTTTTCAAAATAATCTCCACATTGATTAGATTTCAGTTTATTTGCAGTATTTACATTTTTGTAACAAATATTGTGATCAAAGTCAAAGAAAGGCTGAAAATTACTATTAAGATAGTATGCGACTTATAGATTCATATTATGTTAAAAATGAGAGAACACAGATTGTTCAAGTATTAAAGGAGTTTTCAAAACAATCTCCACATTAATTAGATTTCAGTTTCTTCAGTATTTCTATTTTTGTAACGAATATTGTGATAAAAGTCAAAGAAAGACTGAAAATTACTATTAATATAGTATGCGACTTATAGATTTATGTTATTTATATTAAAGAAAATCACTAACTTTACAAAGATAGAAAGTTTAAAATAACCTATTAATATTTCTAATTTACAATAAAACCTTTGTTATTACTTTGTTTCCTACCAAACGTTAAAAATGACTGTACTAATATAATCAATAGCATTATTTTTAGTTACATTAAAATATAAAATAAGATTGTTGTAAAAAATAAAATAATAATCATACTTTTTGTATCAATAAACGTTTATTTATCAAAATGTCTGATTAAAAGATTTCTCTACATTTGCCTGCTAGGTATCATTCATCTATACTTCCACTTAAGTCACCTTTATATTTTATTAAAATTCACTAAAATAAAGTTTATAGCACCTTAAAACATGCTACTTTCAGACAAACCAATCCGAGCGAGAGCGCAAAAAAAATTTAAATAAATAAGATTTATCTTGAAAAATATAAAAAAAATACCAAAATATAAAAAAATGATAATTTTAAAGAATATATAATTTTTTTTTATTTACAGCTCTGCAACAAGCTGCTTGCTTGCAAACTCGCTTGCTAGCTAACTCGCCAACTCGTTAGCTAACTCGTCAACTCGCTCGCTTGCTAACTTGCTCGCTTGCTAACTTGCTCGCTTACACGTAAACACGCTCGCTTGCTCGCTCGCTTGCTAAGTTGCTCGCTTGCGCGCTGATGTCGTGACCGGGCTTCCGTACATTCGGCCGGCCGAACGAAGTCGGGACAGCGCGTGTTGCCATCGGCCGCGCGAGAGAGAACCGCGCGCAGACATATGTAGACACACATAGGTAGCTGCCGATTTCAGCGGCGCGGGAGACGCGGAGTGAGAGAGACAGCTACCGCATAGGCACCGAGAGCGCAATAGCTGCTCGTAGCGAAACGTCGACAATGCACTATATGGATGTTTCCCTTTTCGCGATATAGGCATATAGTACCGGAGCGCGGAAACATTATTTGTGCTGATTAATAATTGCGCTCGGTACGCGATTATTTTAGTTTAATTATTAAATGCTATTTTTGTAAATCGTTTTTTTTTATGAGTGTAACTGGTACCTATTAGTTACTTAATTAACTAATACGCGTTAATAAAGATAACTTCGGTACAGTGTATAACTTGAGTCGTCTATTTATTACTGTTTTGTGAACTAAATTATTATTTACTGCATAAATAATTCGTGATAGTTTAATGTGTTTTGGAAAAATTAAAAAAAAAAATTACATTTCACTGTTTTGCTTCGCGATTAATTAAGTTTATTTGAAATAACTTCTGCTGGATCCCGTTTTTGTTTAAATAATAGGTGAACTATTTCATTTTAAATAAATAATTTCCAATCAAATAATTTTATTTTTTTCGGAATAGCCAGTACGTTTTTTTTGCATGCGGGCACAATTGAATATTTTCTAGGATATAATTTAAGATTCGGATAACTAATTTTTCCGTTGTATATTCAATTAGCTTTCCGAGATAATTGTTTAATTATCGGTACATGTTAGTAATTATCGTCTCGATTTGGGAATATTTGTGAGTAATTATAATTAAGCAATTTTAAATATTCGAGCTTAGAAAATCTTCAAACTTAGCTTCGAAATAAAAGTAAACAATGGAACGTACAGTAGAAACTATTATGAATGATACACTACAATTCGAATCACAATACGCGATTACAGTGTGGGTTGAAAACTTATCGGTACCAGAACTAATTAATCAATTAAGTAAATACTCGCTTAGTATAGACGGAAAAATAGAAGAATTAACAGATTGTCTAGCAAGATTTGTTGCGTTAAAAAAGGGATACGACGAAGTCCCTTGGGATATTTTCGATGAAAATTTTAATTTTACATGCGAGTTTTCGCAAAGATTACAAACTGTAATCGGCGGAAGAATCCGCAACCCAAATGAGTTACAAAGAACTCATAATGAACTCCGAGCGAATACCTCGCCGCGACAATCATGCGAAGCAACAAACTCACCAGCGGCGGTGAAAGATTCCCCCTTGCAACGGCAAGAACCCTCACTAATAGATTTCGAAACGGAACCTATAGTACCGTCGGTACGTGATTCGGGGGAGCCGAGGCAAAGGCCATGGGCACGACTAATGCGAGACGAGGCGAGACGACCAACGGACGAAATCAGTGAACCTATCATAGAAAATAGGAATTCAAATAATCGGGAAAATTTTAATAATCGAGTTTTGAATGGTAATGCACGCCCTTTCGTACCTAGAGTTAGTTTTGCGTTTTCCTCAACGGCAAGAGCAAATACAGAAACGCATGCGCGGACGCGTTTTGAACAAGAACTAAACAACTTAACTTATAGTTTAGAGTCGAGTAGGGTTAACCATGGCGAACGAGTACCGAATATAGACGAACGTACGCATATATACAGAGACTCACACCAGACAGCAACTGACGAATATCGGAACGAACAAAGACGAGACTCACACCTACGCGTGAACACAAACACAACCTACACACCACCTTTCTCTTTAGCGGGACTGCCAACACGCGATGCGACTTTTCACCAATCAAACGTACCAAAGAATAAAAACAATAACGATACCGCGACGTTTCCGACGCCACGAAATTCTTCGCACATCCCAGATGCTCGAGACATGTACCGCTCTACATTCACGACGCCGTGGCTATCGTATCCGAGAAAAATAATCCGAGATTGGAAGATTAAATTTAAGGGCGGGTCGAATTCTAGCGCGGAAGAATTCCTATGCAGGATAGAAGAGTGCAGAAGCGGTACTGGAGTAACAGATTCGGATCTGTTAGAAGCTCTGCCTGACTTATTGAAGGGAATGGCTGCGAAATGGGCTCGATTGGAGAAACATAAATGGCTCTAGTGGGACAATTTGGTTACGGATTTTAGCGAACATTACGGTGACCCGCATTTTCAGATTCGCATACAACACGAAGCGCGGTTGCGGACACAAGGGGAAAGTGAACCGGTAATTGACTTCATTACAAATTATCGACACATATTAAAATACTTGTACCCGCAATCGCTGCTCGAAGATCAAGTTTCCATGACTTATAATAACCTAAAGCCGACATATAGAGATAAAATTAATAGACGCTCGGTACACACGTTCCACGACTTAGAATTGTTTGGTAAAGAACTCGAAGCCGCATCACTAGCAAAACGGGAGTACAAGCCACCTCCACCTAAAGAATTATCATTTCTACCGGAGCTCGCGTTTGATTCAAAGAAGCCCTTGATACTTACTGAGGGGGGAAGGGGTAGGCAAAACTCTCACAACGTTTCGGCAATGAACGAAGGAAGCTCGCCAAAACCAACCCAAGGAGGAAAGCCAAAGTGGAACTCACAAAAACAACAGGAGAGAGGCCACACCAACAAGACACCCACTGGTCCCGACAACAAACAGGATGGAGGCGAGACAGAACGCAAGCGGAAACCTCGAGGTGGAAGGTCAAAAGCTGATATTAAATGCTTTAACTGTCAAGGTTTCGGCCACTGGGCCCGAGAATGCCCATCAAATAAAAGGCCCAGATCATATCCGGACAACAAACCTCCGGCTGGATCGAAAAAGGAGAAAAGCGGCCCACACGAAGAAAAACCTTCGGAAAACTAGCAAAGCGAGACCTGAAGGAGACGAGAAGTCCCGCTATCATCATAGAAAAGTCTCCAATCCAAAACAACGCTTCGTTGAATAAACCGATGGAGAATCTAATTGATTTTTAGTGCGACGAGAACCCGAAGGACCACACTGAAGTCATGGAGGATGACAAAAAGAGTTCATCTCAGGATGAAGTGAAGAGCAGTGCGGTACCGAAGAACACCAACCTCGTGGAAAAGCGAACCAATCAGACGTCACACACAGAATCAAAATTACCGGAGGAACTATCTTCAGAGGGCGAGAAGGAAATTTTAATAAAAAAACCAGCTACAAAATACAACATCGGCGGAACTGCAGAGTTAGGGAAGTTTCGAGATGTTGTTGAGTTCTGCCACCCCCTAGGGCCAGAGATCGTAAGAGACAGGCGATTTTTCATTAGAATCGAGGTATCAGGGATACCTGCAGTCGCTCTAGTGGACTCAGTCGCGTCTCGGACGTACGTCGGTCCAAAGTTCGTGAATAAGTTCGGAAACCGGGTTTTCGAAACACTTGATGCGCGAACTATTACATTAGCTAACGGGTCACTCGAGAGAATTTCAGGGCAAATTAGAGTACCGGTTAATATTTGTGGAACGAGCAACGAAATGGCCATTCGTCTCGTGAAAGCTTTAGCTTACGATTGTGTCTTGGGGATGGACGCGCTCGAATTATTCGACATATCGATTAATTTTAGGGAGCGCACGTGGCAACTAGGTACCGGTACGTGTATGCCTTTCGACGGGGTTGGAGGGGACACGTACTCAGATAATGAACCGGTAGCTGGGATATGTGAATTAGATGAGACTCAAAGGGACAGACTACAAAGACTGTTGGACGAACTAATACCTAGCGGAAAGCCAAAACTAGGGCTGACACATCTCACAAAGCATACGATCGATGTACAAGGCGCGAAACCTGTCAAACAGCGGTACTATCCCGTATCCCCTAAGGTGCGTGAGGAAATGTACCATATAATGGATCAATTGCTAGAAGAAGGGGTGATCGAATCATCGAGCAGCGTGTGGTCAAGTCCCGTAGTCATGCATCTAAAACCCGATGGAACGCGTCGTCCATGTATCCACTTTCGAAAAATCAACGAACTTTCGAAAAAAGACGCGTATCCACTCCCGAATATGAATGAAATCTTAAGTAAGTTAAGAAATGCGCGATATATCAGTACTCTAGGTCTAAGTCAAGCGTACTTCCAAGTACAGCTTGACGAAGGTAGTAAAGAGTATACTGCGTTCACGATACCGGGTCGCGGATTATATCAATTCACGCGACTACCTTTGGGACTTAGCAATAGCCCCGCAACGTTCCAGAGACTAATGGACGGAATTATAACGCCAGAAATGGATGGCAGAGGATACTGTTATTTGGATGACATAGTCATAGTCTCTGAAACATTCGAGGAACACCTGCATTAGCTCCGTATCGTGATAACTCGGTTAAAACAAGCGAACCTAACAATGAATCGGGCCAAGTCGATTTTTGGTTATGCCAAGGTAAAGTATCTGGGATACATCGTTAATTCTAACGGCTTACAACCAGACCCGGCGAAAGTAGATGCTATTAGAAATTATCCGGTTCCGAAAAACTTACGGTAACTCCGTAGATTTACCGGGATGGCGTCGTGGTACCGCCGCTTCATCGATAACTTTGCAAAAATATCGGAACCGTTGAATGAACTGACACAGAAGAGCAGGCACTGGAAATGGGGAGAGGAACAGCAGAAGGCAATGGATACATTGAAGAAAAGGCTAACCACAGCTCCTATTCTGGCTTGTCCAGATTTATCGCTGCCTTTCTCCCTCCAAACCGACGCATGCTCTACGGGTCTCGACGCGGCACTGACGCAAGTACAGGACGGGTACGCGCGAATAATAGCTTACGCGAGCAGGAATCTAAATAAAGCCGAACGTAACTACACCGTGACCGAATGGGAATGCCTCGCCGTAGTTTGGGCTATAAGGAAGTACCGCGAGTACTTAAAGGGCTACCATTTTACGGTAGTCACGGACCATAGAAGCTTAAAATGGATGTACCGCCAGAAAAATCCAGTGGGTAGAGTTTCGCGGTGGGCAATGGAGTTAGCTCAATATGACTTCGATATACAACATCGCAAAGGTAGCTTACACTACGTACCGGACGCGCTATCGCGCATGTTTGAGGATGAGTCGGAAGGCCTCAACGCGATTACCGAAACAAACGACGCGTGGTACGAAAAGAGGATTAAAGCGATAGAAACCCACCCAAAACCCACCCAAAACTATTTAAAAATTGGACGGTACATGAGGGGAGAATTTACTTCCATAATAAAGATCAACTACTCGAATCACTTGAGATTGACGACCTAGACTCGTGGAAACTGGTCTTACCAACGGAACTTAGACTAAATGTCATGATCAACCACAAGCGGGACACTTAGGAATTCACAAGACTTACAAACGACTGACTCGCGACTATTATTGGCCAGGTATATGGCAAGATACAGTACAGTATGTCAGAGAATGCGAGACGTGCCAACAAGTTAAAGTCGATCAAAATAAACCCGCGGGATTTATGGGCGTGCGCACAGTAGAAGGGCCATGGACAACAGTAGCCATGGATATTATAGGCCCCCAACCACGAAGTAAAAATGGTGCAGTGTATGCGCTAGTACTACAAGACCTTTTTACTAAATGGGTGGAGATAGTTCCGTTGAGAAAATCCACGGGTAAAACAGTCAAAAAAGCGTTTCAGGATACGATTTTGTGCAAATATGGCGCGCCGAAGGTGCTAGTAACTGATAACGGTACAGAATTAGTAAATAAAGTACTAGTACAAGTAGCTGGAGAGTACAAAATTTTGCACACAAGGGTACCACCGTATCACGCACAAGCGAATCCTGTTGAACGCACAAATAGGACCCTAAAACAGATTACAATAGCTTACCTTGATAGCGATCATAGGCTTTGGGACGAACACTTACCCGAGTTCCGATACGCGATAAATACGGCAGAACAAGCCTCGACAAAAACGTCACCAGCGTTTTTGAACTTTGGGAGGGAATTGAAACTGCCTAACACCATCGAGAGAGACGAAAACACTAACGTTCCGATCGAGAAAATGTCTGTCGAGCAATGGAAAAATCGCGTATCGAGATTGCATGCCTTACGTGACCTCGTATCGAAATTTCAATTCGAAGCGTCCGAAAAACAGGCCAAATATTATAACGCTGCGAGACGGGAGGTCAAATTTAATATTGGCGACTTAGTTTGGAAAAGAAAAAGAATACTTTCATCAGCAGTAAATTTTGTAGCAGCAAAATTAGCCAAGAAATTTGACGGCCCGTATCGTATTTGTAAACTACGTTCACCTGTAGTGGTGGAGCTCGAGACGCTGGACGGAAAGAAGGTCGGCAAGGCTCACATCAAGGACCTGAAGCTCAAGGTATGTAAGCAAACCAACCCACCAGACCCGCCTACTCCCGCTTTAGATGAGCAAATACCGAGTCGAGTCACTCCCGAGATTGAGTGCGGCGAGCCAGTAAACTTATCGGTACCTAACCCGATAATACGACCTAAAAGAGGGCGACCTCGTAAGAACGCAGGCTCAACCATCCCGCTCGATAACGGAACGGCTGAAAACCGACCCTCTGCCGATATAGCCACCGACTTCACTCAACATCAACCTGGCCCCAATACTCGAGCCAGAGCTCGACAAAGGAAAAAGGATGGTGACGGGGACGAAGGGATTGTGCCGGTGGTTGGTCGAGATCAGTAAAGCCAAATCTCTCGGATGACCCTGACTCAAACAGCTCATCTAGGCTCAATCCCTTGCTTCCAACATTTAATTTGGAGACCAATTTAAGCCCATTTATCACACCATACCTTTCTTATGTCTGCATGCAATATTAAATATTCCTCTTGAGTGAATGAAACGAGCAGAACGAGGCCAAGGTGACAATGGACAACGAGTACTGGTGAAGTACCGAAAAATCTCACGTATGAGATTTGGGAAGGGCAGAAGAAGCTGTCTATTCTTTTGTCCACATTTTATAATTTTTTATGTTCGATACCGATACTTAATTTTTTTTCTATAAGCAAACTCACGGATATAACTCTCCCAAAGCTATTTCGCGGCCGAACTTTCGGACATCTGCGAAGTCCTAAGTCCGGTTTAAGGAGGGGCAGTTATGAGAGAGTTGCAGTTATTGCAGGCGAGAGTCCGGCAAGACGAAGCTAGGACCAATACGGCTATGCGAATGTATGTGTGTGCGCAAGCGTGTGAGTATCGGGACGATGCGAGCCGCGCGAACGGCGCGAAATACGAGCGTTTTACAGGTACAAACGCGAGAGCTGTCCGAGTCCTGCACCTTCAACAGCAGCTGAGAATCACCAGTTCCTGAGGCGTGAAGCCGAGTAGCTCGGACGCCCCCGAGCCGGATATAAGACACGCTCTCGAGGCATGCAAATGCTGCACAGTAATGGCCCTGGCTCAGCCATAAGAAAAGCCTGCTGCTGCTGCTAGGAAAAGTGCTAAGACCGAGACGTTGCCAAATGTACCGGCCGGACATGCCGGGCTCCGAACCGACAACAGCGCTGCGATGATCGACGGAGCGAGCGACGGGACGAAGGGCGCTCACTCTCTGCCTGACCGCGAGTTGAATCGCACGCGTGCCGATAGAGAAATCTATTTAACAACTCTTAAATCACGGTACTATTTCGTTTAAGGCCTGTCGGCCAATTATTATCCGCGCTACTAATCTATCATATTCTCGTGCTTTGGTTTCGTGAAGCTCGGCGAGGCTCTCGTGCCGAGCCCTGAGCAAGTGTGTGCGTGTGTGAGTGACTGAGCGAGCCGAGGGTCCTGGTGGAGCCTTGCCGTCAGCGGCGTCAGCGAGCGAAATTCCAAAAGGTAGGATACTATTATTTGGCCTGCGCGCGTATTACATTCGAGCTTGTATCGCATATTTCAATATGCACGTAATTCACGCAATATTCGCTATTGCTAGTCGGCATAGAAACACTTAGGTGTTATTAGATGTAAAATCGGTACAGTAATTGTATTTGAACTATAATGTGAATAAACTCTTTTGATATCATTTTAAGTAATGTATATCTTTGTGATTATTAACTAAATGTTAAACAAAACCCTACATTACAATACAGTATACTATTTGATGCTATTTAATCCACTCTGTGGACTGAAGCGGTCAAAGAAGGAGAAAGCGATGCTACTAACGGTCTTTTCAGCTGCTTATTCTACAGTTGCCACGTCTTTTATACATGTGTTTATTTTATAAATAGTTACTTAATTATTACTAATATTTTAATTATTTAAAAATATTAAAATTTTTAATTTTTCTTAATTTTAATTGTATTAAATTAATAATAAGTTCAGTGATTTTATTGTGTAATATCAAGTTTCTAGAGTGGAGTCGACACCGTACTGTACATTCATTATACAAGGTGAATACAAAAGTATGCATAATTTTTCTTGTATTATATGTAGTATAGGTGAAGGTATAGACGAAAGTCTTTGTAACAATCAGAAATGAAAACAGGATAATTTTTAATGAAGTAGTCTATTTTGTCAAATATTTTAGTTTATCAATAGAGTGTGAAAATCCGGTTACTTTAGGTTCGTGTTTTTGAAAAATGTTTGTTGAATTGAAAAATTTTTTTTTCTAATTCGTAGCGTTTTTATATAACTTGAAGTTTAAATCAACTTACATTTTATTTAATTGTTATTATTGAACAATTAGAAATAAATTATAATAATATTCAAATGTGATAAACAAACTGTTTGAATAATTTTTTAAATGATCTTCTCCTAATTGTAATATAGCTTCATGAACAGAATAAGTTTGAGACTATATGAGCATATAAAAGAAATCTGTATTACCAGCATTCTGTATAAGGCCGAATCCATTTCAAATCGAATAGCCAGAGTATACCTACCACATCGATCATTTTGGAGTATTGCTGTTCTTCCCGAAAAATGATTCAACACGTATTTTTTCATTTTTCGATTGCACTAAAATGACATCCGGTTGGCAATGTCAAAAATTTTTTACAAAATCCTAACTTTCCAATTTTATTTTTCAAGGCCATTTTCAAACAGCTGCCAATTTACGAGTTTTTTAAGTTTTTGAAAAAACTATACGCGACCTTACTCAGATTAGCGCCTTGTTTCATGTCCTGCATGACATTTGCATAAAAATAAAAAAATGCATAAGTTATGCAGTTTTTACTAAAAAATGCACTTTCTGGAAAAATGCATTTTTTTCAAAAACCCCATTTTTTTTTTTTATGAAAATTTAGATGAAGATAGGGGGTGTTAATACCTACCAAATCGTATGTGTCGGATATTGTATTTTTGCCCATAGAATGAGAAAAATAATAAAATAAAATAGAATAAAATTTTCATTTATTACGATGGTAGTCAATAATAATCAATATAAACGAATGTTTGTACATATCGAAGTAATATACATATACACATTCGTACTTACACGCTATAGCTGTTTTTCCTTTTTCATTTTCAATTTTCTGTATTTTTTATTTTTATGACTACCTTTGTTTCTATTTTGTTTAGTTTTAACTTTTGTTAGTAAATAATCGGCAGTTTTTGCTGTTTTATTACATGTTTTATTTATTACATGTTTCTTTAACCCATAAATGAGATTTCTGAATTCCAGGATACTTTGGAGTTGTAAGCCAATCAATATTTTTTGCTTTTCTGAATTATTCTATTTCAACATTTTGTAAATGTATTATTTTAATTGCATATATTTTTGAACGTGCTCTACGAAATCATTAGCATTTTGAATAGATTTTTCGTGGGACTCTCGAAGATTATGTGAAGTAGCATAATGCTTTGTAAGTCCACCCACACGATCTACAGCTCCTTTGCCGTGCCCAGTAGCAGAGAACAACCATTTTATATCATATGGTGCTCGTTTTATTTCATATAATTGAAAGCGATTTTTAAAGTGGCTAGCGGCGCCGTCTGATATGATGGTAATTTTGTTTATTGAATCACAACAATTTTCTTTTAAGTAAGTTATAATTTTTTTTACTGCTAGCAAAGCATACGCTGAATCATGTTTTCGGTCATTACTTATGACTGCGAAACTTTGTGTCGAATCCCCTTAATAAGACACTGCTGTGAAAATAGAAATTTGATCATTAACACAATGATTTCCTTCAGCAGCTTTATTATGAATCACAGTCCAGTTTTCAGCGAAGTCTATTCGAAGAACTAAATGATGTGAGTCTTTTTTAGCACTTTCTCTTTCTGCTTTTATAGCTTTGCGTTGCATATTTTTTACGAAAGTTCATCTTTAAAAGCAGAAATTGATAGTGTCTTTTTAATCAAGTTTCCATTATCCCACAAAGCATATGTAATTTCTTCTGTACCTTCTACATCTTGCAGTTTCAAAAAATGAAACGTAATTCCCTTAATACGTGGACATATTTTACATTCTTGTAAATAACATAAATCAGATGGCTCATAACATATTGTTGCATTTATTATTTGTGACCGATTTTCATCCAACTCTGTGACGTTACTTCCTCTAAAATTAATTAAGCTCGTAAGAAATAAATCATAATTTGCGCAATAGATAGAGAGACAAACTTTTTTGATGTGGCTAAGTAAGACATATTTTGGTCGCAAACTATAAAATTTCGATTTTCCAATTCTCCATTCTGGATTATCATTTTTATTTGAAAATGATAATCATTTTTATTTAAAAATGATAATCCAGAATGGAGAATTGGAAATTTTATAGTAGAGACGTATAAAGTATTTACATTATACGTCTCTTTTAAACTTCGAGTAAGAAAACGCTTAACTTTTTTCTCTTTTTTATTGTTAACTTTAATTGTAACAACGTCACATTTATTAGGACTTTGTCTTGAACAATTAAAATCATCATTTATATAATATTCCATAACAATTTTTTCCATATTTTCATCAATCGGATGACCTGAATATGCATCTGATTCTGAATAAATTCCTTTTTCTTTAGCAAGATTTCTCGATTTGTTGATGATATACATTGTTATTTCTGGAAATAAAGATAAAATTTCATGCTTTGTAAAGGATGAAGGTAGCAAAGTCATAATTTTTATTTTTTCTGATACCGTAGAACATTTTTGTAGGGCTAATCCAATATTTTGTACCCATTCCGTACAATGACATAGAGCTATGGTTGATTCATTTGATTCAACAGAAACGTCATAGAGTGTCTTTAACTTAGCATCGAGGGTACTAGAAAATTTTGAAATTAGTTTTGTTTTCTTTTGGTTTGCGTAATTTTTAGTAGACTTTTCACGTATAAGGTTTTTCCTTTTAAATGGTGAAAGAGAGCCTAAAAATGATGTACTCATTTCATTATTAAATTCTTTGATGCGTTCTGGAGTACTTGGTAAAAAATCTTCGTCTATATCAACTTCAATATTCAATATCGCCAACTTCATTCTCAGTTGCTAGATCGACTACGATATCGGCCGTGCCATCCACCAATTTTAAAGCAAACTTATAACAATTGTTACATATACTTGTAGACAGTGTCAAAAGTAAATTAGGATAGCGACATTTCAATGGATGAACAAGATCATCCAAATGTTTGAATCGTGTTTTATTCGATAGATAGTAGGCTTTCTTATGTCTCCCAAAGAAATTGGGACATTTAATTCAATCTTTTGAAAAATACTCAGACATAGTGGTTGTTTTAATATAATAGAGATATGTAATAAATTTCAATAAACTGTGTATTGTATTAAAAAATACTATAGTTTGTAACGGGCTAAAAGCTGTCCTCGGTGCGCTATATCTCAACGCGGACTTGCCGATGAACGGCGCAGCAATTAACAGGCGCGAGCACTTACTCGTGCCAACCCTCGATGATTAGCGGCCCGTCAGCTCCGTGCTGTTGCTCGCCGTCGACTGCTTTCAGCAGCAGCCGCGCCTTTTCGACCCGTTGCAACGCGCGACTTTGTCATCGCGCTCTCTCTCGAGCGTGCTGCCCCAGCTGCTCACTTATCACGCGAGTACTACGTACTCGCGACCGCGGAGGCCGGCGGTATTCTTCACCGTGCCACCGAATAGGGAATTGAAAGTAGAATGCGTGAAATAATACGCGAACAAGTAAGAGCAAGGAATTATCTTTATTGCCTCTGGAGGCTGTTCACTATTTACACGCGCGGCGCGTACTCTAGGTACGCACCGATTCGGGTGGTACGCCCGCGCACGCGAAGTACGTGTGTGCTCTGCCGCACACCCGTACGTGCAAAAGCGGCTCGCGCTGACGTCGGCCGATCGCCGCGCACGATCGGCGCTCACGCGCGCGTCGGCGGCCTCGCTCGCTCGCCCGTCTCCGCTTCCTGGACGATCGTCGTCCGCGGGGGAAGCGCGCGCTCGCCTGGCCAGGACTCACCTCCTCAGTTGCAGCGAGAAGGCGCGGTTGAACGTGCTCGGCGGTGCCTGCTGCAGCGCGTCGCTGTGTCTCTCTCTCTCCTTCGTCGCTGCTACGGGTCTCGCCTTTCTCCCCCTCTTTCTCTCTCTCGCTCCTGCGAGTTTCGGCCGCGATGCTCTCTCTCTAACTCGCTCCCGTGAGTGAGCTCGGCCGCGCTGCTCTCTCTCGCTCTTTCGCTGCCTCGGTCGAGTGTGGCTCTCTCTCCCTCAACCACCGGCGAACGAGGTTCTCGGAGCCGTGCTGCGTCTCTCTCTCACACTGGTGCACTACACTGCACCCACTCCGCGATCCTCGTGCACTTCACTTCGATTCTCTCTCTCTCTCTCCAAGTCGTCGCGCACGGGGGACGAGCAGCTGCCTCAGCTACGGCAGAAGCGATACTGCCGGGCTCTGTCTCTCGCTCTCCTTCCCCCTCGCGCAAGGTAGTCGCGAGTTTTCATTTCGGAGCTCATTGTGTGTCGTAGTTGCGCTCGGTACTTTTCGCACAGCTACACGTGCGAGCCACTACACATACACACGCAAGCCCCCGGAGAAATACGAGGACAAGCCCGACTCTGTTTGCGAGTCCTCATGCCGCAATTGTCGGCCTTGCCTTCTCCAAGGCCGCTGTATGTTTATGTTTTCGGTCAACTATCTGTGTGTATACCGTGCGTCGGAGATCGGCTCGATCCGAGCTCCGTGTTCGCGCACATACACACACACACAGACGCGCCTGCCGTTACAAGTTATATATAGCTAAAACCATACAATTATTGGCAAATGTTAAGCTCAACGTTCGCCATCTAGCGTACAAATTTATAAGTACATAATAAGCTCATACAAGCACGCACATGATTCTGTATACCGCCTATACTGTATACTGCCTACGCGTGTGAGTGTGTGGACGCGCGCGCGTGCGTGTGTCTTACTTTACATATATACAAATATCCGTTTATATTGAATTAATAAAATGTTATGGTATTTTATTTTATTTTTTTCTCATTCTATGGGCAAAAATACAACATCCGACACATACGATTTGGTAGGTATTAACACCGCCTATCTTCATCTAAATTTTCATAAAAAAAAATCATGGAGTTTTTGAAAAAAATGCATTTTTCCAAAAAGTGCATTTTTTAGTAAAAACTGCATAGCTTATGCATTTTTTTATTTTTATGCAAATGTCATGCAGGATATGAAAGAAGGCGCTAATCTGAGTAAGATCGCGTATAGTTTACTCAAAAACTTAAAAAACTCGTAAATTGGCAGCTGTGTGAATATGACCTTGAAAAATAAAATTTGAAAGTTAGGGTTTTGTAAAAAATGTTTGACATTGCCAACCGGATGTCATTTTAGTGCAATCGAAAAATGAAAAAATACGTGTCGAATCATTTTTCGAGAAGAACAGCAATACTTTGATTCCAAAATGATCGGTGTGGTAGGCATATTCTGGTTGTTGGATTTGAGATGGATTCAGCCATAATGAATCGAGTAGATAGAGCGAGTACCAGTGTGATGGATAGCCAAGTTGCGTAGATACTTGATTCTCACTCGAGCGGCCGGAGTTCGATCCCCGATACTATCACGGTTCCACTTTTTTTCTAATTCTTTTTTTTAATTTATGTATATATTGCGTGTATGTGTGGCGTATATGTATATATATATTAATATATTTCACAATTTCTTTCCAATAATTGTTTTATTAATTTGTGCCTGTTATTTGAGTTTGAGAAAGATTACTTTATAAATTTACATTATAAATAACAATTCAAATTTAATAATAATTGAGATTGTTAGTAAGACTTCCAAAATATTTAAAACACTCGATATGTGTGGAAAACGTTGTTATACAAATGGTATATAATACTGTTTCTGATTTTTTAAATTTAATATAAGAGTCGTAAATATTAATAATATTTTATTAAAATTCCCAGATAATCAGTATACAAGATCAGGATACAAAATATCGTAATGGAGCTTACTGACGAGGCAGAAGCATCTACATCTGCGAATGTTAGGTAAATGTTATTGCAAAAACACCCAAATTAAACAGTTTTATTGAATTTATATAAAACATTATTATTATTTACTCAGTCGTGTTCATACTAAATACATTTTCCCATCTATATATATGAATTTTAACTTTACGTATTCCATTAATATTTTTTTTATTCAGACACGATGAAAATACACGAGCTATGGAAGACGATCAGGAGTGGCTTGACATCAATGAAATTTGTTTACTTTGCGACAAGCCTAATGAACCATCTAAATCGCATGTATTGAAAGAACGGGCCATTAATAATATGATTCAAGCCAGTCATAAACGAAAAGATAAGATAAAGTTACAAAAATTTAAAGAATCCACGTTATAATTCGAAGCAAAATTGAAAACGCGTTTTAAATCGAGACACTATCGATAATATTGTGGCGCAATTACAAACTCTTCCTAAAATCGAAGAGAATAAAATTCTAGCGTCGCGCTTATCTCAATTGAAAAAAGAAACTGACAATTATTATGTCGATAATACCGTCGATAAGCATTATCACTCAAAATGCTTAAGCAAATTTTACAAATATAGTCCTTGTAATATTAAAGGTAGACTGATAACCGAAGATATGAGTAACTTATTATCTTTTATAATCAACTATATATTAAAGAATAGCGATCAATGTCAATTTTCTTTAAAATATATATTAGAAATATATATAAATGAGTTCGGACATGCTGATCTACCCCGACTTGATCGAATAGAAAAACTTTTGAAAAATCATTTTGAAGATGAAATAGTCATTTATTCAAGCTCAAATGATCGTTTTCTTTGTTTTAAACAAACGTTAGGTAAATGTATACAAGATAGCTGGTATTCGAATCGTAAAGTTAATGAAAAAGAAGAAAGTTTGAGAATAGTTGAATTAGCCAGTCATATTATTTTACAAGATATTAGGACTATGAAAGTTGACATGGAAAATTATAACACGCCGACGGAGTTCTTAAATAATATTAAAGATATTTCGAAAACGTTGAGATTATTGCTTGAAATTCTGATCAAAACTCATAAACATGAGCCGAAAAATGGATCGTGGGATAAGTGAGAAAATAGAATTATAACCACAGCCCATATTTTAATATCATCTATTCGACCACGATCTTTTCCATCGCCTATATTATTAGGACTTTCATGCATGATACACACGAAATTTGCAGCACGAGGTTTGATTGATTGCCTGTATAACATTGGGCTCTGTAAGTCCTTTGCAGAAACAGTACGATTCGAAAACTCCCTCGTAAATGATCCTGAAAATTTCGATTTTATTGCAGATACATATTTACAATTTGTACATGACAATGCTGACCACAATACAGCCACCATCGATGGAAAAAAAACATTTCATTGTATGGGCGGTATAATGTGCGTAACACCATCAAATTCGGTTAATTTTAATAAATGCGTGCCTCGTTTAAAAGGACCATTATCTACTAGTACTGATGGCACGTTCGGTTTCCTTCCATTGACCGATTTTAAGAATAATAAGCCATTCAAATTAGATAATATAACTATATGTAATTGGAAAGAAATAGATCGTGCTGACTTTACAATTGAAATCGAACGGATCGATTTTTTATACTTTTACGGCAAGCATACTACACCACGGAAGACCCCGAATTCGCACGGATTTGTGAATAAATTTCATTTATTGAACACTGATTTTTGTACGACGAGAATTATTGCTTTGCCGTTTATTAAATCGCCCCCGAGCGATCATACAACAATTTTAACATCCTTAATCGATGCACGGCAGAGAGCAAATGCAAATAATCAAAAGTACTGCTTTGTAACGTTTGATTTGCCTTTATACATGAAAGCTAGCGAAATCGTCGCTTCTATAGAGGCAGATAACGATCTTCATAATATCCGCTCAGTAATTCCACGGTTAGGAGGATTTCATCTTGCGATGTCCTTTCTTGGCGCTATTGGTAATATAATGGCAGGTAGCGGTTTGAAAGACGCTTTTTCGACGATATACGCCGAATTATCAGCGGATAAGGCTTTAACAGGTCATGCCTTTTCGAGGTCTGTGCGAGGTCACCTTTTAGTACAAGCTGCGCTTGCTACTATTATTTTAGAAAAAATAGAATTTACAGAGGAAAAGAAAACGTATTTGGATGATAATTTAAAAAAAGTAGGAACCGAAAATTTTGAAAATTGTTTCATGACTTTTTAATGAAAAACGTACAAATAAAATAACATAATAATAATAAAGTAACGTTAATGATACCTTTTTTTTCGCTTCAAGTCATCATTTATACGCTAAGGCATGTCTTTTGTACGTCCAACAGATGGCTAATTTAGAAGAAAGCATGGATATAGTGGAATATGATAAATTCTGTAAACAGGGCTTTCATACGGTAAGACGGTCAAATCGCTTCTGGTGCGGATTAGGGTCTGATATGACCATCGAGTAGATTTAGATGCGGTCAATGAAATGCACTGGAGGCTTGACACACGGCCGTGGACTAACGGAAAATGTCATTGGAAAATGGGTGTTGTCAAGGGCAGCTGTATTAGAGGTCAGCAATGCCATGGAGCTATTTTGCAACATGACATTTGCTACATCTGAACAACATGTCGACAATCGGGTTTCTCGTATCTCCAGAGACGCAGATGACTTAAAGAAACTGCAGGATTTTTTTAATACATTTGATCCATTCCCAGAAAGCGATAAATTAATTGGTATATATTCCGGAGTGATTGGTGATTTATCGCACGTGAATTGCCACAAAGCTTTTGAATTAGGAAAGATTTTGATGGATGAGGCGTCAAATAAAAAGTTTACTGACGTGAAATATAAAAGAAGCAGTAAAATTACCCATTTGGCAGCTGCGAACTCCACTATAAAAAATAATGCAAATGAGGATGTGTATATCTCACCGTTGCTAATCTTCCAAAAAATTTCGCTTAATATTCAAAACCAAGACGATATGAAGTGTATTGTAGTTCGTATGAACTATCACCAATTCCGCTGTCATTGTTTGATGAAAATGGGATACGGAAAACATCTAAATCAGCATTCTATGATAATTTTAATTCATCGCCGAGCATAAGTGTACCATCAAATATAAGCGACGGCGGATTTTTTTTTTGCATAGTCGTGTGGCAAAATAACATGAAAATGTCGGAAATAATTAATACGTACGTTTTGTATGAAACACAACATTATTCTGAAAATAGTTTTATTAATTTTGACGGATATCCCGACGACAACGCAATGTCAATAAAATCTGTAGAGCGTTCGCCTAGGCAAATGAAAAATATAGGCCGTGAAATTGCTTTTGATGAAAAAACAACGATAGTTGTTAACCAAAAGCAATTTTTCAGTAATGACAAAAATAAAAGTAGATTCATAAATATGCTTTGCTTATCGTTAAATGCTGTACGTTTTCAGACAAAAATTGCCCCCGAGGACGCGGATCGATCAATAATCTTGACTGCGATTAATAATGCCCGCGCTGATTTTAAAACCACGGTGGTGATTGTAGGCGAAGATATAGACTTGCTAGTTATTTTTTCAGAACTGGCAGAAAACATTAATAACATTTATTTTTGCAAAGAAAAGAAAGGCTCAACACCAAATCAATATTTCAGTAGTAATAGTTTCAAATATCGATTTTTAAGAAATAGAATCTCATTTTTACATGCATTTTGTGGATGCGATACATCTTGTTTTTATAGAATATTAAATAAATTAATAGATACCATTACACATGAAAAATTATCAGACTTATCAGCAATATTTTACGACAAAAATGCCAGTTCTGAAGAAATAGCTAGCAATGCCTATAAATTAATTATTGAAATGTATAGCAACAAAGCGGAAAAAAATTAATAGGGAAGAGCCAACATTTTTCACTTAATGACCTGCGCTACTTGCATTTTTGCGAAGTGAAAACAAAGACTAAATTCGCTTTAGAGACATTGCCGCCAACTGAGGGATCGGCCAAGCAACACACATTTCGGGTTTACTACCAAATTCAATTATGGTTAGGAAATGAGACTCTAATAGCTACTGATTGGGGGGATGGCAAGTTAAAAATAATACTTTGCTATCTATAGGAACAACCAATCCGCCGATACCACAAAAATTGCTCTCCCAGATTTCATGCAATTGCGCAAAAAAGGGTGTATAGATGCTTCGTGCAGCTGTAAAAAGCACGACTTACAGTGCACAAATCTTTGTGCACACTGCCACGACGACCGTGTTACAATTTGTCAATAAATACACCTTTATTAAAATCGGAAGATGATTCGAGCGCAGAAAACGAATACGAACTCGATTCGTATGACTGCGAGGATGTAACTGATTTCCTACTACCAAAGCGAAAAAAAATTAATTAATATTATATAGTTTTTAAGTCACATAGTACATTTTTTGTAATAAATATAATATAGATTAAAAAAAATAGAAAATGTATATTTATTTTCTTATCAACCTATTAAAACATCCAAAAACTGCCTTTCTATTAATTTTTCACGAAATCGAAGTACAGAATCGGTTTTGCGGGGTTGAGTTACCCCGAAATAAAAAAAATTATTAAAATAGCTCCTCTAGTTACTGAGGAAATCAAAAGCAAAGATCTATTGCGCGCACTTTTGTACGCTCGGACGGTTTTGGTCAACTTTGACAACTGTTTTCAGGTATAAAACAGTACTTAATCAAAAATCCAAGATAGACGTTTTGTAGTACAACATTTGAACTTTCAGAATCTTTTTTGATAATTGAAATCGGAATACCCGTGGAGCATACAGCCTCGCTCAAAAATAGCCTATTAAAAAATTCAAATCGCGATTGCGCAAAAACTAATAATCGCACAGCCCCTGGTTTTCGCACACATACAGTACATGTGAATTACTATCGATTCGCCAGAGATATGCACTACATCTTTAAAAATGGTGAAGATATGAATTTTTGGAAAAACGCTGATTTTTCGGTTTTTCACGTTTTTCTCCGTTATTAATCATCCGATCGATTTGATCAACATCTCATTTTGTTCGTAATTTCATTTACTACAATTTAACTCTTTGGACCATCAAGATTGGTCCATTACTTTCGATTTTATAAGCAAAAAACCAAAAAAAGCGCTTTTTTTGCATTAAATTGTTAATAACAAATAGATGGAATAGCTTTGGTTGTCGAGTTTATAGTCGTCAGTAGTAATTTTGGAACTACAGAGAAATCATACTCAAGTGACGAATCCAGTTAAACTATGGCAAAACTACTGCTACTTACTGTTTAACAGTTGAAAAACCACTGCAAACTTCTATTTTTTAGCAACAGTATAACTAATGTTTAACTAATGTAACTATTGATCAACTACAGGTAGATTATTGTATTAAATTTGATGTGTTTATTTTTTAAAAATCAATTATTAAAAAGAAATTAATTTATTTCACGCAGATATGATGTAAAATTTTGAGTCCCCATTGTAAAGGGGATATCAAAAACAAGGTAAGCTTTGTAATTCGGGCTCTTCGTAAAGAGTCAGTTGAACGGTTGACCTACACGGTTTATATATTCTCGGTCATCCAGTGTATCCACAGAAAGCACTATCGGAGCGCCGCATAACAAATAAATAGTCGAAGCTTGCTTATCGAGCGTCGCCCATCACAAGTTCCTCTTTGTCACCGCTATGCGGCGCTCCGGTAGTGCTTTCTCTGGATACGCTGGATGGCGGAGAGTATATAAGCCGTGTAAGTAAACAGTTCAAATGACTCTTTACGAAGAGCACGAATAAGAAGGCTTACTTTGTTTTGATATCCCCTTTATACCTTTATAATGGGGACTCAAAATTTTACGCCATATCTGCGTGAAATAAATTATTTTTTTTTTTAATAATCGATTTTAAAACATAAACACTTTGAATTTAATACAATAATCTACATGTAGTTGATCAATAGTTACATTAGTTAAACATTAGTTATACTGTTGCTAAAAAATAGAAGTTTGCAGTGGTTTTTCAACTGTTAAACAGTAAGCAGCAGTAGTTTGTCATAGTTTAACTGGATTCGTCACTTGAGTATGGTTTCTCTGTAGTTCCAAAATTACTGCTGACAGGGAGTAGTCGGTCAATAGTTTTTCCAGTACTTCTGCCAGTAGTTATATCTGTAGTTTTGGCAGTAGTTGTGCTTGTAGTTTATTTTCGTAATGGATTAAACACAAGAAAGTAGTGGAATCAGTTGACATGTATTCAAGTATATTTACGTACATAACTTCCTTTTGTAGATGTAGACGTAAGTAGTAGATGTAGATATAACTTAAATGTAACTTAAAAATTTTGATTACTTTCTTTTATTTCACTTCACATCACATTAGTTAATAAAAAACGACAATTAAACAAAAGAAAGTTATGAAACTTTGTAATTTCTCAAATTATTCATTTCGCAAATAACTCAATCCTATAATCAATTAAGTATTTTGTGAAATTTTAGCAGATTCTTTTCAAAATACACATGCTGGATCGCCTCTCCTTTCGTCATCCAGGCCTGGCGGCTGGTGGTTCGCACCCTCTCGAGGAGGCGCTCCAAGAAATCCCAGCGGGCCATCATCGGTAATGGCGTGGCCGGCTCGGCCACAGTCGGCGCCGTGGCAGCGGGGACCACAGGTCCCCGGCCTTCGGCGATCGGAGCCGCCTGGCCTGTCTGGCCGTCCTCAGTTGCGGGAGCATCCTCTCTCGCGGCGATGGCGAGGGCCTCCGTCGGTCGGCGCAGGACCGGTGCCGCTGGGGCCGCGGTGGGTGGAGGAGGGAGCGCTGGGGCTCCGGCCGCCTCTGGCAGCTCCTCCAGCACCACCGAAGACGGACGAGCGAACTCAGCTCGCCCGAGCTGCTCGATGGTCCGCAGAACCCCACGCACCATCGCTTCGGTGTCGAGGACACCGCCCTCGGTGCTCGGCACCAGTGGTTTCTCAGCCATCTGTAACAAAAAGACCCGAGCGAAAAAGTGTATTAGTCGGAGTCTTTATCCACTCCCGAAATACTGCTCTTGTTAGACGCCTCCGCACGTCGTTGCGTGCGAGTCGATCGGGGGGAAATGTCACGCTTCAGTTTAGGTTCTAGCCGCTTCGTGGAGCCTTTCGGTCATCCTCGGGGGTTCCTGGACTCGGCTGTCGCACTAGCCTTCGCGCGCGTTTTATTCGGGACCGCCCGTTTCACGACGCGAACCGTTTTCCGCGGGCGTCCCCGGGGATGCTTTTCGACTGGACGCGCATCGATCGACGGCACTCCGCCGACCTGCGGTGGGTCGCTCGTCACGGGGACGCTTGTTTCTTCCCTCGGTGGTTGCTTATCCCCGACGTCGTCTACTTCTTCGCCCGTTTCGTCGCTGTCTACATCATGGCTTGAGGTGAGAGACATGAGGGATCTCTTCGCTCGCATCCTTCTCGTCGATGACTCTCACCGTATTACAGCCGGTTATCTCAGTGATCTTCAGCGGATCGGCATACTTCGGCACTAACTTCGCCGATATTCCTTGCACTGCCGAAGAAAGGACTCTGTTCCTCTTCATGACGAGATCTCCTACCGCGTAGAGTACTTCTCGCCGTCGCGCGTTGTAGTATGCTGCTTGCCTTCGTTGCTCATCGGCAGCTTGCGTGGCAGCTCTCTTTCGCTGGCTATCCATGTCTCGCAGGCGCTCCACCCACGAATTCATGGCCTCGCGCTCTCTTGCTCGCGTCGAGCCGTCGCGAGGGGAAGAGGCTGCCTGCCGTAATTGAGTGCGGCCGGGCTCACGCCAGTCGACGCGTGAACGGAGTTGTTCAACGAGAACATCAGCTCCGGGAGTTTCTGATCCCGCTCGGCATGAGATTCCTCTCCGAACGCGACTAATCGTGTCTTCAATGTTCGATTCATCCTCTCCACGAGGTTCGCCTGAGGATGATACGGCGGAGTAGTTGAGTGGTGGACACCGACATCGGCGAAGTATTCGCCCACGGCTTTATTCTAGAATTCCGTGCCGCTATCGGAAAGGAATACCTCCGGAGTGCCGAATCGCAGAATCACCCTCTCCTTGAATTCCTTTAAGATAGTCTTCGCCTTCGCCTTACGTATTGGCACGCACTCCACCCAACGAGTGAAAAGATGGGTTGAGGGATCGCAAGTCACTTCGTCCAGCCAGGTCCGGTACCACTCGTCCTTGGTACCGTCTGATCACGTGCTCGCGCACACTTCGAGATCATCGTCCTGCTCGTATGTGCGCGACAGTGCGTCAGGCACGTGGTTCAGCGCGCCTTTTCGATGCTCCACATCGAAATAATGTCCCTGCAATTCGAGAGCCCACCTCGTCAGACTTCCCGTCGGGCTATGCAAGCTGTGCAGTCATCGCAAACTGCTATGGTCTGTCACGACCAAGAAGTGATACCCCTCAATGTACGGGCGAAACTTCTTGATTGCCCAGATCACTGCTAGACATTCGCACTCCGTGACACTGTAGTTTCCCTCAGCTGGCGACAGTGTTCGGCTGGCAAATTCTAATACTCGCTCCTGTCCGTCGATTATCTGTAGCAGCACCGCGCCGATGCCAGTGTTGCTCGCGTCCGTCTGCAAGACGAACTAAGCATCGAACGAGGGCCGGGCGAGGACAGGGGTCGAGGATACTAGGGCTTTTATTTTCTCAAAAGCCTCTTGTTGCGCGTCGCCCCATTCATATCGCCGATCCTTCTTCGTTAGCGCCGTGAGCAGCTCGGCTATCGTAGCAAAATCTTTCAAGAACTTTCGGTACCAAAAAGCCATTCCCATGAAGCGGCGCAGTTGCTTCAAGTTCTTTGGTACCGGAAAGTTTATCGTTGGCTCGATCTTATCAGGGTCCGGCCGGAATCCATCCCAGTTGACGAGCACCGCGAGGTATTTGACCTCAGTCTTACCAAACACACTCTTCTCGCGATTGATCGTCAACCCGGCCTCCTTGATGTGCTTCAGCACGTGCTCGAGCCATTTCAGTTACTCCACATACGTCCCCGTCGCGATGATGATGTCATCGAGATATTAGAAGGCATACGGCTCGAGCTCGGGATCGATGACTTTCTCGACTAGTCGTTGAAACGTCGCTCCGACCTGGGACAGGCCGTACGGCATCCTCGTGAACTGATACAGGCCCAATCCGGGCAATGTGAATGCCGTCAGCTCCTTTGACTCCGGCGTCAGCGAAATTTGATGGTAAGCCAAGCTGAGGTCGAGCGTCGATATGTATTTCGAGCACTTCAGCTTGCGCAATATCGCGTCCATGTACGGCAGCGGGTACGCGTCTGCCTTCGAAACCGCGTTCAGTTTACGGAAATCGATGCAGAAACGGTACTTGTCGTTGATTTTCCGTATCATTACGACAGAGCTCGAACAGGCGCTCGTTGACGGCTCGATTACCCCAGTTTCGAGCATCCCGATCACCCGACGGTGCATATCATCTTCGAGCTTCTTGGACACCGGATAATTTCGTTGCTTCACGGGGCGTGCACTCCCCACTTCAATGTGGTAGCTCGCCTACGTGGTGCGGCCGAGAGCTTGGTCTTCTCCGCCGAGAATTCGGCCGATCAGCTCTGCCATCTTTTGGCGCTGTCCTTTCGAAACGTCCTAGAGGCTGATCGACGATACCTCAAGCGCCTCGATGGATGAGACCCCCGCGACTTGCAAGTCAACGCGCTAATCCGCCGCGCTCACGATCAACTGATTCTTGATGAGGTCGTGGATCGTGCCAAAGGCTCTAACAAAGTTAGAGCCTAGGTAACAATCCACTTTGCCATCCGGAAGCACCGCTACCCAGATGTCTCACTTTACGCCAGCTACTTCGAACGGCAGCTCGACGTAACCGGCGATAGTCGCCGTCTATCCTACGACGACTTCCGCACGGCGACCGTAGCTCGGCATCACTGGCAGGCCGAGCGCGGAGGCAAGCTGCAGCCCTACCGCCTCCATTACGGTGCGTGAAGCTCCGGTATCGTAGAGGGCGCGGAGTCTGTAGTTTTCTATCGCGACCTGCAGCCATCACCTCGATTCCTGATCATGGTCGACTGCCGGCCCAGCCGCTGTCTGCTCGACCGTGGCGTTCGGTTTTGGTGCGAGGACTTCGGCAGACGAAGCAGATACCCCGCTTACTTCGTCTGCGATGTGTTTCCCGCACACTTCGGGCAATTTCGGAGAATTACGCCGGGCGCGCCGCATCCATAGCAGCTAAAAGCCCGCGGCACCGGTGCGTACGAGTCGCCTGTCCTACTAGGCGGTCGCTTCGCACGTTCCTCATCGCTGGAATCGCTGTTGAAATTGGATTTTCCAGTTCGATTCATCGCTCACTTTCCGGATCGCTTCGAGCTACTCTTTGTCCGCGATTCTCTTTTCTCTCCATCCCACTTTTGCGGCGAAGATGGTGCCGGTGGAGGATGTGACGCGGCCGGTGGTGGTTGCATTAGTGGCATCCGCTCCAAAATCACCTTCACGAACCGCTCTATCGTTTTCTCTATCGTCGGCGTTTTCTGTGGCGGCGGTGTCGGCGGCAGCTTCGTCTCTACCGCCGCGACCTTCACCTTGGCTGACGCCAGTTTGCGGGGTTTATACGCCCACTGCGCGTACACGCATGACTCCGGCGGCGGTGGAGGTTTGAAGGACCTCTCCGCGTCCACCGCAAGCACCGCCTCCATTGCTAGGTCGAGCAATGTCTCGATATCCTCGAAATCGCTACGCCGAATAAGCTGCTGCAGTCGCGGCTTCATGTACCGGTGTAGCGTCCCCAGCCTAAAGTCGAGCGTCAGCAGTGGCTCCATCTTCCGCATCATCGCTTCGAGGCACGTAACGTAGTCGCGCATGGACTCTTCTGGTCCTTGCGTCTTTAACGCGACCTCGTGCGCCAGCCGTTCCTGCACGCGCTCCGTCATGCCGCACGATCGCCGTATTCGGCGGCAGAATTCCTCCCAGATGATCCAGCTCGTCCTGTTGGATCGCACCCAGGTACCGGCTACACCGACGAATAGCTCCGGAAGGGCACTCAGTATCTCCGCTTCCGTAAGCTTGGCGAGTTCCCAATTTCCTCGACTCGCTCGAGGAAGGTGTCTATGCTTTCGCCACGATCGCCGGCGAACTTAAATCCCCATCGGCGCACTACTTGACCGACATCTTGAGGTCGTCCGCCCGTTGTTCGGTTTAGTTCTTCAAACGACCCCGGCATAGAACGTCCTCGTAGATCGCGCCGTATCTCAGGGTCAGCCAATTCTATTGGCTGCTCTGTGATCCACCCGCTCCCCAGGCGCCACCGAGATCGGTTCGGCGCAACAGCGGGATAGTCGGTGGGGGCGGCCTTTCTTCCACCGGGGACTGTCGTAGCCTCGGAGTAGGTCGTTGTATGCGGGTCGGCAGCCCCCGTCCGCCGATGTCTTGTTGGGAAAGCACAATCCTCCTCTGCGCTTCTTCCCGCAGATTCTCCACATTATGGCCGGCGGGCGTGAGATCCATAAAAGTCACCCGCCGCATCCGTTCAGCGCTTTCCCGCCGGGTGCTATTTGCATTCGGATGGTGAGTGGAATTGGCGGCCATGATCCACGTCGATTCTTCGATTTGCCGAAGTTTCTTATCGACCGCGGTCATGTACACGGCCCAGTCGGTTGGCACCTGCAGCGTCGTGCCGTCTGCCATCGACATCTCGAACATTGCCGGCCCTTCTTTCGCCGTGTTTTATTCGTTCTCCTCGGCATTCCGGTTGTTCGCAGTCTCCTCGTGGTATGTTGTTTCTTCTTCACTGTCGACTTTGGTTATTTCGGCTACCCATTCGCGACTGCGCTCATGGTTTTTCTGGACTACGTCGTCTGTTTTTAAAACCTCGAGCGGATGCGGCTCGTCAGACGTGGAGTTTGCCCACTATATATCGTGTTCCGCGCCAGAGGTTCGATCCAGGAACGTACAACGAGCGTTCGCGCGTTCCACCCACTTGGAATATTCGTCGGTGGCGGCTACGCCGTCAAAGTCTTCCGGGTCGTAGTCACCGGCTAGCCACTTGCTAATTCGTTCCAATTTCAGGAACGTTCCGCAGTCCTTCTTCAGCCCGAGCGCCTGAGTGTAGCGCAATGTCTCGTCCTCGGTGAGCCATCTGCACCAATTATCAATCGCCTTGATTGCAGAGTCTTCCATGGCTGCGCTACCTCTATTGCAGTGCCGGCTGCTCTATCGCTCCGAAAATTCGCTCTAACACAGAGTCGTCGACTCGAACTCTTCCGGAGTATACCTGTGCGCGGCTAAACGGATACGCTCGCGTATCAGATGGGCGCACCAAAGATATAAATAAAAGAGAAAAAAAATACAAGATAATTTTCGCTCCTATCCAGGTATACTCCGATTGAGCGCGTGTGTGTGTATTCCGGTTCGACTCTCAGTTTTGACTCACAATATCTCCACCACCGTTGAGAGACGACGAACTGCTCCCTTTTGTCGCTTTTCCCCTCTGCGGTAAAGGTTGCCGAAAAGCAATTGAAAAAGAAAAGAAAAAAAAAACAACAAAACACAAAAAAAGAATTTTAACCGTAAAACAGAAAAAAAAGGTTATTTGTAAATTTTTACTTGATTTCTGTTTTGTTAATCGGTCCCCTCTTTTGTTAATTAATTCATTAATTAGTTAACCGATCAATTAACTAACGCGACAAAAGGAAGGGAAAGTGAACATCAACCACGCGTCGTACAGTTAGTATTTACTTTGCTAGCAGCTGTCTTATGCTGACTTTCCCAGAAAAAGGAAATACTATTATTCGCGCACACACACGCTTACACTCGCAGTTTATCGCGCGTTCGCGAAAATTCGCACGCGGCGCATCGCGGTTATACGCACCACCCGATTCTACACTTCATAGAAAAACCAATTTGATCTACTCAAATTTCGAATTTCGAGTTTTAATTTCTAATTTTGAATTTCAAAAAGCCAGAAGAAAACTGAAAATTTTCCCCATCTATTTTCCCGCACGCTCGTCGGTGGTAGGTATTCGTGTTTCCACATGTTAAGGGCGCAAGTTGTAACGGGGTAAATACTGTCCTCGGTGCGCTATATCTCAAAGCGGACTTGCCGACGAACGGCGCAGCAAACGATATACGCGAGCACTTGCTCGCTCCAACCCTCGGCGATTTCTCCTTCTCACCTGTGCTGTTGCGTGCCGTCGCTCGCCGTCGACTGCTTTCGTCAGCAGCCGCACTCACCGGCGTTATAACGCGCGACTTCGTCGTCGCGCTCTCTTTTCAAGCATGCTGTCCCGGCTGCTCAGATTCGCGCGAGCACTGAGTACTCGCGCCCGCGGAGGCCGGTGGTATCCTATATCCCCGTGCCACCGTCTAGGAAATAGGATTGGGGAAGGATGCGCTAAATTATACGCGAACACGTTTTTAACCGAAATACTAAAGTTTATTGCCCCTGAGGCAGGTAAGGTAACGTACACGCACGGCGCGTACTCTCTATACGCGCCGATACGGGTGGTGCGCCCGCGCACGCGAAGTACGTATGTGCTCGGTCGCACACACGTACGCGCAAAAGGCGGCCCGCGCCGACGTCGGCCGAGCGCCGCGCGCGTCGGTGGCCTCGCTCGCTCGCCCGCCCGTCTCCGCTTCCTGGACGCTCGTCGTCCGCGGGGAAAGCGCGCGCTCGCCTGGCCAGGAGTTACGTCGGTAACGGCGGAGAGATGCGCTTGAACGCTCCCGGTGACGTCGGTTTCGTGCGTCGCTGCTTCGCTCTCTCTCGCTCTCACTTTCTGACTGCGATACACCGCAGTCTCTCTCTGTCGCTCCGCTGCTTCGCCTTTCTCTCTCTCTCCCACTCTGCTGGACTGCTGTAGCGGACTCTCTCTCTCTCACTACCCGGCACCGCACTGCACTCTCGTGCACTTCTCTCTCTCTCTCTCTCTCTCTCTCTCTCTCTCTCTATCAGCTTTGATCACCGGAGGAATCCCGCACTTATTCGAAGTTGCGTGGAGAAGGCAACGTGCACGGGCTATAGCCTAAGTGATACTGATCGCCGGTTACCTCGTCGGCACGCGCAAGCATCTCTCGGCCCTGCCCTTTGCGCAAGGTTGAGAGATGTTTACCTCTCGGTATTAGCGCGTGCCGTCGCGGTCTGCCGAGGCTCGCCTCATGTCTCCTTAGCACACACCGAGGACACATATACGTGCACACGCACACGCGCCGGCCGTTACAAATTATTTTATCCAAAATAAGTAAAAAAATAAATAAAATTAAATTAATTTCTATAACTAATCATATTGAAAATCAAGAAGTGGTAATAAAAATTATTAAAATTGAAATAAAAAAAACTGGAATAACTATAATATAATAATAATAATTTTTTAAAATTTATGAATAAATAACTAAATTTAAATATTAAATTCACAAATAATTATACTCACTATTAAATGTTTATAAAATAGCAATAAGAATTAAACATTCTATAAATAAATTTACAATTTATTACTTAAATCAGACATATTACTAAAAATAAAAATAAATTAATATTTTTTAATGAATTAGAAATTCATAATTTCATTATCTTACTTGAAACCAAAAAATTGAGGTAAATTATTGTTAATAATTGTTGGGAATGTGATACATATACGTTGAGCGAAAGGAACCTCAGCGAGAGGAACCTCAGCGAGTTCAAGTTCTTTTCCAATACAGACAGCGCGCGACACACGTATGCAGACATGTAAGTCTCCCCTCCCTTGTGTGTCTGAGCACGAAGGTAGCTCGAGCAGCAGCGAGCGACGCGCTACTCTCTCTCTCTAGCCTTGTACGCCGAATAAGTAACATCTCGCGCATGGCGCAGGGAAGCGCCGTAGTTATTAGTTACCATTAATAAACTAGTCATTCTTTTACGTGTAATAATAATTATTTACTGAAACCCATCCACAACCTCCAACATGGTAGCAGTCCAAGGTTTGTATAAAATTATTATTTTCTCTACCAAACCCTCGGGGAAGGTAGAGGAAAACACGTGGTAGAGGAAAACACGAAAAGTTTGTAGCGAAAAATATTGAAGGAAAAGTGCAAAACTAAGAAAAATACAAATGTCAATAAATAATAAAATATATCTTCATGTGATAGAAGAAAGAATTTTTGGAAAATTTATAAAGATTCAAGCCAATGCGAGCAAATTAGATTTCTTGTGTGAAGCACGCTGCACGGTGCAAGAATAGAGCACGTGGCAGAATTTAAGGTTATACATGTGGTAAATGGACACTTAAGGAAAAGTGAAAACTATTGATGAATATTAGTCAAGATAACAAAAAGCTAATTAGATATGCATTGCATAATATAAAAACAGCAAGGATTGCTAAGAAAAGGTTGGATTAAAAATTGGAAAACCACGCAGTAGGCAAAACGTGTTTCGCAACAACCATAAATTTTGAGGTTAAGCACATGTACAAAGGCAAACTTAATCAAGAAAATGAAAACGAAGAACAAATGGACAATAATTAAGTAAAGAAAATTATGAAGAAAATGCACTAGATGAATTGTCAGATAAACAATTAGAAAATGATGATTTTGAACTTCACAAAGATAGAAATTTATTGAGAAAATCATTTCTGAAAATACTAAAAAAGGTTATAATACTAAAAAAGGTAATTGATTTAAATATTATAACAAAAGAAGAGTCTAAAATGGCAAAACACGCAAAAATTGATGATGTACATATCCCAATTTTTGATGGAGGTAACTATACAAGCTGGAAATTTAGATTATTAAATATTTTAGAATATAAAGAGTGCAAAGATCAGGCAATAAGAGTGCGCGATGCAACAAAGGCTAGTGAAGTTGATGAGGCCACATGGAAAAAATTAGATATGAAAGCAAGAAATATATTAATTAGCACAGTGAATGATAAACAATTAGAATATATTATGGACTGCGAACCAGATTACAAAATGATGGAAAAATACAAGAGCATGTACTCTACTAAATCTACAGCGCGTATACCGAATATGCAGAGGTTAATTAGAAGATATTAAACTCAAAAATTATGAGAAAGTTGAAGAATTTTTTGTAGACTTCGAACAAGCCTGCAACAAATTTAAAGCAGCTGGAGGCACATTACCAGAAAAGGAAAAAATGAGGTACTTAATTAGAGCACTACCAGCAAGCTACAGCTTTATTGGGAGTTTCATTGATCTCGTCCCAGAAACTCAACAAACAGTAGACTATGTTAAGTCAAAAATACAAGAAAAAATTATGACAGTGCCTGATAACGAGAAAAGGAAAAATGTAAATACATTCAACGTCAAGACAAAGGGACAGTGTTATAACTGTGGCCGGGGAGGTCATTTCAAGAAGGACTGTTGGAGATCACCACAGACTAGCCCGAGCAGAGGAGCATTCCAAAGCAGAGGAGCATCCCAGAGCAGAGGTCGAGGCCAACAAGGATCCCAACGAGGATATCAACGAGGCAATTCCAGAGGACGTGGTCATGACAGAGGATCAGCTCAGCAGAGGCAAGAAGACTCCAGTCAACCCAGTGAAGACTCAGCAGCCGAGGTCAATCACGACGAAGTGAAAAGTGAAATTGTGACTGATGTGTTCTATAGTGAAGTAGAATCTAAGTTTTCTCCTTATCGCAATCTAAGCTTCGGCGAAGATTGTGATAATAAATCTAGGAAAATGAATGTTCATAATTATAATTGCGAAAAGAATGGTAAATTCAACGAAATCAGTTGGTTGTTAGATAGCGAATGCACTGATCATGTTGTGAATAATGAGAGAATGTATGAAAAATTTATTGTATTAAAAAATCCAATTGAAGTCAAGTTGCCAGATGGTAAAAATTTAAAGGCCACAAAAGTAGGCAATATAAAAACATAATTCAAAAATTATCATAATGAAAAATTAATTGATTTAAAAAACGTTTATTTTGTAAAAAGAATTAATAAAAACCTATTAAGCGTTGCAAAAATTACAAGAAATAATACTATTGTTTATAGAAATGATAATGCAAAGATTTATAATAAAAATAAAGAATTAGTTGCGAGAGCAAACAAAGTAAATGATTTGTATGTTATGAAAAGTTACATATATAAGGATTTTGAAAATGATGTATATGTAAACTGTGTAAAATTAACTGAAAAAGAAAAGTGGCATAGAGCATTAGGCCATGTCAACTTTCAATATCTAAACAAATTAGTAAAAGATAAATTGGTAGATGGATTATTAGATAAATTAGAAAATAATGTAATGAAATGCGCAAATTGTATTCAAAGTAAAATGGCTAATGTACCGTTTGAAAATGAGAGAAGTAAAACTAGCCAACTCAAATGAAAATAAAACTCCCTTTGAAACATTCTTTGGAAATAAACCAAACGTAAAAAACTTAAAAATATACGGCAGTAAAGTCTTCGTTAGAAAACCAGAAGCTTTGAGAAAAGGAAAATGGGATGATAAAGCCCAATTAGGTATATTAGTAGGACATACGCACAATGGTTATAGAGTCTTATTAAACAATAAAATAATAAATGCAAGATATATACAAATTGTCGAAGATGGCACTTTTCAGTGCAGTTCGGTAATCTGTTTGGAAAAAGTTAAGGATGAAAATATTATCGAATTAAATTTAGACGAATCAAATGATTCAAGTAGTGAAACAAGTAGTAAGACTGAAAATGATTTTGATAATGAAAATTTAATTAATAATAACGATGAAATCGAAAATATTGAAAATGAGAATGAGAATTTCGATAATGCTTTGAATCGTCCAAATGAAAATTTAAATGTTAAAAGAACATCAAACAGAAAGAAAAGTCCGGTACAAAGATACGGAAACCCTGTCGCACATTAAATTTATATACATTATGTAAATGCAAATGCACCGAATACATTTGAGGAGGCGTTAAACTCCAGTGAATAAAGAATGGCAAAAAGCTATGAATTCAGAAATTGAATGTCTAACGAAAAATAATACATGGGTTGCAGTTGATAAACCTCAAAATAAAAAGATTATTGATGTAAAGTGGGTCTACAAAAGAAAAGGCGATGACTCTCTTAAGGCTAGGTTCGTTGTTAGAGGTTTCCAACAAAGAGAATATCAAGAAAATGTTTATTCGCCAGTAGGAAAAATGGAAACGTTAAAAATTTTGTTAAGTTATTGTTGCGTAAATAATCTGTTTATAGACCAAATGGATGTAGAAACAGCATTTCTTAACGGGAAAGTAAAATCAGAAGTTTATATTCATGAACCACAAGGTTATAAAACCGGCAAAAATAAAGTTTCTAAATTACTAAAAGCACTATACGGATTGAGAGAAAGCCCAAAGGCTTGGTATGAGACATTTGATAAATGCGTGAGTGAACTTGGGTTCATAAGAAGCAATTACGATTACTGTTTATATGTAAATAACACAGACGATGATACTATATATATTTTAGTATTTGTAGATGATCTGTTAATATGCTGTAAAAATAAAGATAAAATTAATGAAGTTAAATCTCCTTTAATGAAAAGATTTGTTATGAAAGATCTAGGAAAAATCAAATCATATATAGGAATCGACATTGACTATAATAACAAGAAAGGTATAATGACTTTAAGTCAACAGAAATATATAGAATCATTGGCTGTGAAGTACAATTTAGAAAACGGAGTATGATACTCCGATGGAAACAAATTTAAAACTTGAACAGGCTAACAAAACCGATCAAACAATAAAATATCGAAATTTAATAGGTGAATTATTATATATTAGCACAGGTACAAGACCTGACATAACTTACAGCGTGAACTACTTAAGCCGATTTCAAAGTTGCTACAATTCAACACATTTTAAATATGCGATGCGAATATTAAAATATTTATACAAAACGAAACATTTAAAATGAACTTATTGTTGTAATTCAAAGAAGGATAAACTAGATTGTATGGTCGATTCAGACTTTGCAGGCGATAACATTGACAGAAAGACAACCACCGCATTTGTTATTAGAATGGTTGGAAATATAATCTACTGGAAAACACAGAAACAAAAAACTGTGACTAAAAATTCAACATTTGCTGAATACATTGCATTGTATGAAGCGACAACAGAAATATTATTTATAATTCATCTCCTGAAAGACGCCTTCAATACGACATTTGAAAATCCTGTTAAAATATACGAGGATAACTCCGGCGCAGTAGCAATAGGTAAATTCGGTAACTTAACAAAAAACTCTAAGCACATCGAAGTCACTATGTCACATGTAAATGAGAATTACGAAAAGGGTGTTATCGATATTGTAAAGATAGAAACTGAAAAAAATATAGCGGACATATTCACTAAGAGTCTATGTAAGGATAAATTTATTAAAAATAGAAACGCGCTAAAACTAAGATAAGATATTAATGTAAGCGCACAATATATATGTAGGAGGCATGTTAGGAATGTGATACATATACATTGTGCGAAAGGAACCTCAGCGAGAGGAACCTGAGCGAGTTCAAGTTCCTTTCCAATACAGACAGCGCGCGACACACGTATGCACACACGTAAGTCTCCCCTCCCTAGTGTGTCTGTGAGCACGAAGGTAGCTCGAGCAGCAGCGAGCGATGCGCTACTCTCTCTCTCTAGCCTTGTACGCCGAACAAGTAACATCTCGCGCATGGCGCAGGGAAGCGCCGTAGTTATTAGTTACCATTAATAAACTAGTCATTCTTTTACGTGTAATAATAATTATTTACTGAAACCCATCCACAACCTCCAACAATAATTAAATTGAAAATTATTTTCCAATTAAAATAAATAAAATAAATTATTATAATTCAAGTTGAAATTGAAAGCATATTAATGCTTTATTTTAAAGTTTAAATCAATTGATAAATTTAAATTTGCAATTTAAATTTTTTTTTAAATTATTATACTTATTCAAATCACTTTAATGTACCTTCATTTCATTCAAAATATAAACTCAACAATGAAATTAAAAATACAATAATTAAATTATAATTAATTATAAATCTTAAAAAATATTCTATTTCAATTATAGGTAAAATTATAGCAATTTCAACATCAAAAATTAAAAAACTAATTCTATTAAATAAAATTGTAATGAAAAAGGTAATCGATTTATAGATAAAGGATCAAATCCACATTCAAAAGGTGATATTTTTTCTCAATTTTTAAATAATTTTTTAGAAATTAAGAAATTAATTATATATTGTAACTGGGTGCAGTTAAGGAGAGGGTAATGATCCCTCTCAGGGGTTCGGGGGTAATATACGGACGTGCTATACGTCCGGGCGACTCACCGTTGTAGAATTGCCTGTAGACCGGCAGAAGCGCCCCGGCACAGGTTCAGAACATGCGGGCCCGGCTTCTATTGTAGAAAGCTTAGGCCGCTTTCTACTAGAGCCGGCGCTGTGCTCTGCCGCTGCTGCCAACTGCTGCCCGCGAACTACCGCTGCTCGCTACGACCTAGCTTTACCTGCGCAGCCGGTCTTTCCCGTACAATGCCACTCGGTATAACCTTCAAGCGGCCGATGATATACTTACTTCCGTTACCGATGCTCCTCTAGAAGGCAATGCCCGCGACTAGCTGCAGCGCTCAAAATGGTAGAGGGCGGTATTCGGGAAAAACATGCATAGGTTAGATTCGCTAAAGAACAATGCGTGACTCGACTGTTAAGATAAAATAAAGGGGCTTATTTGAATTAGATCTGTCGATACCCGAACAATATCTCATATAAACTACACGCAGGCCGAGACTTGGCGGGACGAATCCCGCTCGCTACGCGGACGCGCGCGGTCGCTGCACAAGCAGCGTCGTTTCTCTGTGACGGGGGGCGAAACGCCGAACGCCCGTCACAGGCGCATACAACTAAAAGTACCTACTCACTCGTGGCTGGCCAGCCATCGCAAACTATCTCTCTCGCAATCGCTGCAAGGAGGCCGGGGATCGAGCAAGCCTCACTGTCCCCGTCCACGTGGAGATTCTATCTCTCTTTCTCTCACGCTCACTCTTGATTGGTGGCGGCGCTGTGGTGGTCACGGTTGCAGCGGTGGCGGCGCGACACACACACTCTGCTCCGCAGGATGCGCGGCGGTGACGGATGACTACTTTCGCGTGTCACGGCGGTCAACAATATGGCTGCGGCGTCGCATCGGTAGCGGTGCGGCAGCTTCGTCTTCTTCTCCATCTGCCTCATTCCCGCGCCGCGTGGCGCGCTATCACTCATGATACGTGCGAGCGCGCGAGATTCGGATCTCGCAACGCAGTATACGTAATTCTCATAACTTATATCGGCGCCCGTTACAATGTACGACTCTCAGCCGCCGCATCCCGCCACATCCCGCCGCATCTCGCCGCAAAGGCCCTTCCTCGAAAGGTTCCTCCTCAAAATATCGTAAAACTCACCGTGTTTTCACCGTGTTTTTGTGTCTGTTTTGTTTCTCTCTTTTCATCCCGCCGCATTCCGTCGTATCCCGCCGCATCCCACCGCATCCCGCCGCATACTTTCATCCCGCCGCATCCCGCCGCATCAATCAGTCAACATCCAGAGATACACACGGGAAAAAGTGCAATAAATAAGTGATGTTGCTACAGAGAGTTATAGGTGGTTTATTCAGACAGAAAAGTAATTAATAAGTAGTAAAATAGTTATTTTTTAAACTCCGTGCGAGAAGTTCGATTTCTCGCACGCTGCGTTAAACGATGCGTGCAAAAATCTCACTTCTCGCACGTCGTGTCAAAAAATACGGTTCGACACTTGTGTGAGAAGTTGATTTTCTCCTCGTGTGACCTTTTCAGTCATATAGACAGTCACAATATAGGCATTCAGTCATATATACAAGTGCAGTATACAATATACAAGTGCGAAAAAGTGATTTTATCCTCGTATGGACGTTTCCGCCCGAACGAAGCGAGGATGAAAAGGCCACACGAGGATAAAATCACTTTCTCACTCGCGTATCGAACAGAATTTTTTTACACGATGTGTACAAAGCTCGATTTAGCACATGCTCTTTTATTCAAGCGTGCGCAAAGTGTCCACTTTGCGCACGGAGTGTGAAAAAAAATGAATGTTATTTTTTTTAGTCAAAAAAATTGATCAAGTGGGTCAAATAAATACAAAAAAGTCATTATAAAATTTGATTTATTCTGAGAGAGTAGCAATTTATAACAAATATAAAAAGAACCCCATAATCACCCATAATCTCCAATTTAACACTTTTTTCAAAAATATTTAAATCATTTTCATTTTTGTTAAATAGAACGTCTACTTTATAATTTCCATCCGTAGTAGAACCAAACAATTCATTTGGGTTTCACACAAAAATGTTTCGCAAGTAACCTATTATTCCTATAAAAAATATTATTGTTATATAATAGGTAATTGTTATAATTTATTTTTAAAAAACATGACCAAACTTTCATACTAGTCATGCTTTTAAATTTTGAAATGGCAGCAAGATAAAGAGATATGCCGTTGGCTTTTAACAGTAGACAAAACGTACCTTATAAATTTTATGTGGCCTTTTTTACAGGTAGTTGTAGTTCACTTAATGATTGTAAATACATTTCATATTTCGCTCCCATTTTATATATTCATCGATTTCTCAATTTAGTTTTTTTTATTTTTTGTACCTCTTCTTCAGAGACAATCGTTTCAAATGTAGCTGTAACTGGGTTCCAGTATTGTTCCCTGGCCATATTTTGTTTTTAAATATATTCAAATTATTTAATAGTAAAATTAAAAAACGTATATAACAAATGTTTAATAAATGTTATAAAAATTTTGTAAAACTTAAAATGTATTAACACATGTAAATTTTACTGACAATATTTGGTTACTATATGCAGTATGTAATATACCTATCACATTTTAAGATATATATATATATATATATAGTTTACTTGAATATTAATAATTATTAATAATTATTAATCAATTAATAACTATAAAAAATGTGAGCAATGTTAGTTTCATTATGATGCCGATAATTAAGCAATTTTTCACTACATTAATAAACAATAATGTTTATTATTCCAGCAATTATATAAAATTTACACTCACAAGGATAGTACCCGAACTGTCAGATTCAAAAAAATTCCAAACCCATATTAAAAAGTAGACCTCCATGCGAGATTCACGAAACCATTTTTTTTATCGGCTGAGAAGCGCTTTATAAGGGTTAAAATCACCCCTAAAGTTTACCCCCAAGAAAGTTTTTTTTATATATCACGGCTTCTACTTAACTTTTTTTAACGGAACAAAATGGGAAGAGTTTCTTATTAAAAAACCAAGAAATCCGTGGTAGTATGAACATTAAGGGTTGCATCCCTTATTTTTTAAAGGGTGAAATTGTGTTTTTTTAAGAATAATTTTTGTTGTGAGAATTCATAAAATAATTAAAAATAGGTCAAAACATTATTTTTACCAACTACAATAAATAACAGTTGGTGTTTTTGGGCATTCTTCGCGTAACAACCCCTTAAGAGGTGGTAAACCACCCCTAACACAAATGAATTAGGTATATTTTTTTGGCAATTATTTTTTTCCTTAAAATGGGTTCTTGAAGTCGTTAATCGGAATCCACAGTTAGATCCACAATAAAAATTTGAAAATAGTGAATTCAATATGGCGAAAAATTTTTTAGAAATATTTTAAATTCCACGAAAAATAGTATGTAGACCCCCTAGCGGAAATTATATTATGTAAATAAGTGTATAATAATGTAACAATGTTTTGTTATGTTATTCTATTATTTATTATTTTTTTATCATACACTTGTTTATCGTACGATAAACAAGTGTATGATAATGTAGTTGTTTGTAAAAAAGTGTAAGAAAACGTAACAAATTGTACTTTTCTACTGGATTTCGGACGCTTTTACATTTTACCACAGTTTATACCATTTTTTAATAATTTCTTACTTTTCCCTACATTTGTCTACGTTTTATTACTTTTTAATTTGTACTCTTAATTCAAATTTTATAGGCATTCTTACACTTTCGTACATCTTTTCACATTTTATTATATATTTGTACTTTTAATTACATCTTTTTACGTTTATATATAAATTTTGATACACATTTTACATCGTATCACATATTTGTACACTTTTTCAAATAGTTCATAATTATACTTTTATAATAATTTATAATTGTACTTTTATTTAAATAAAGCTATAAATAAAATATTTTCAAAGATGTAAAGAAAAAATACTAAATCGTAATAAAATGTAAATTATTATGTATTAGAAATATAATTAATATATGTTACAAAATGTAAGTTACTGTATAAAAGTTTAAATTTTTACAAATTCTTACAGATTTTTACAATTTATTATCTTTTAATACAAATTCTTATACAATTCTACCAATTTCTAAGCAGCACAACGACCAATTTTAAATCCTACGGGTCAGCCAACAGCAGACGGCAAGCTAGCTAATTATTCTGACGATCATGGATTATATGTTTTATAATAATGATATTCATGAAAAAAATGTTGTAAACATAGCGATTTTTTGCACCATGAACATGTTATAATCGCTCGTTTACCACAAATATCGCATGTAATAAAATTAGAATTGAAGCAAAATTTTTTTGGGTTTTCAATTTTTTCTGGTCTTTCATCAATGTAACCGGCGGCGTACCAAGCATATTTAAATAAATTTTGAAACCTGGGTCTTGATAATTGATTATGTACTAATGAATGCATTTTGATTATATTATTTCTATCGTGTAAGTTGAGATCCTCATTTGTTAGAAATATCATATCCGAAAACGTTCGAACGAAGTTCTTCCACATTCGAAAACCGTAAATATCAAGCGGTTGAAGTTCACTTGTTGTTCTTTGTGGAATTTGTAGAATCGTTAAGGTTTTATGTTCCGGTTTTACTTTATAAATTACGAGGGTCATTTGACAAGTACCTAGCCTCACCGCCAGATGGTGCCACTATCGCACCAGAAATACACTACAGTGCAGTATCTTTCTGTAAACGGTTACAGACGAAATTTCAGCCGGATCGGAGTTGTAGTTTATTTTTGAGAGCGTGTGAAAGCAAATGTGTCCGTTGATTTTTGAAAAATGGAGAAAGAACAATATCGGTCGGTGATTCGATTCTTGTTTTTGGAAGGGAAATCGCGCAGTGAAATTAAAGAACGCTTGGATGCAGTGTATGGGGATGCTTCTCCTTCGATGGCGACCGTTAAATTTTGGTATAACGAGTTTCAACGTGGTCGTACGTCGGTTTTTGATGATCCACGCCCACGTGCTCCGAAAACAGCCACTACGGAGGAGAACGTGACAAAAATACACGATATCGTTTTGTCAGACCGCCGATTAAAGGTGCACGAGATGCTGCGATAGTAGGCATCTCAGAAGAACGCGTGTGGCATATCCTACATGAGATTTTAGGCATGAGGAAGCTGTCAGCAAGGTGGGTGCCGCGTTTGCTGACTGCAGACAACAAGCGCATCCGTGTGACCAATTCAGAGCAGTGTTTGGAGCTGTTTAATCACAATCCAAAAGAGTTTTTGCGTCGTTACGTAACCGTCGACGAAACATGGATTCACTACTACACTCCAGAGACCAAGGAGCAGTCAAAACAGTGGACCTTACCCGGTGAACCTGCTCCGAAGAAGGCGAAGACGGTCCCGTCGGCCGGAAAGGTGATGGCCACTGTTTTCTGGGATTCTCAAGGTGTGATTTTTATTGACTATCTGGAGAAGGGCAAAACGGTCACAGGACAGTACTACGCCGAACTATTGAGCCGATTTGACGCCGTGTTAGAAGTAAAACGGCCCCATTTGTCTAAAAAGAAAGTGCTTTTCCACCACGATAATGCACCGGCTCACACTTCTGCACTCGCCACGGCTAAATTGGTCGAATTACGCTACGAACTGCTGCCCCATCCACCGTATTCTCCAGATTTGGCTCCGTGCGACTTTTTTTTGTTTCCGAACCTAAAAAATTGGCTCGCCGGGAAGAGATTCCACTCCAATAACGAAATATCGCTGCCACGGAGGCCTATTTTGCAAACCAAGAGAAAACATTTTTTTCAACGGGGTTAAAAAATTGGAACACCGCTGGACCAAGTGTATTCAACTAAAAGGAGACTACATTGAAAAATAAATTTTATTTTTTGTAAAATTTTGGTGTTTTCATTTGTAGGCTAGGTACTTATCAAATGACCCTCGTATATCTAGGCAGTGACCTCTCCATGAATCAAGCAATAGGGTACTTGTTATGGTAGTTGATGGAAAATATACATCTTGCGCCCAAGTTTCAACATGTTCTTTAGTCAATTTACCTGATTTCGATGCCATTACATAAACATCTTCTGCTGCAAATAAATTTTTTCTGACTACAGTTCCAAACTCTCCCTTTGGTTCTTGCATGACTAAAAAGAAGGGTGATAGAAGTTTTCCTTCAGCAGATACAGTAGGTTGGATAGTATAAGAATGAGTTGTCGAATGCACTGATTGCACTATACTCTCTACACTTTTATCTCCTCTAAGATTGAGGGTTCGACCACTGTGTATTTCGTAATTAAAACCACTTTGGTCGGAGTTATAAACACGTTTTGCATCATATTTTATGATGGCATTTTTTACTCTATTGCGAAATACCTGTTTTTGTGCTGACCATTCTTCTGAATCATCTATAGATTTTTTAGTAATAATTTTTGTTATTTTTCGAGAAACGATATTAAATCGCCGTTTAAATTCATTTAACCAGTGTCTAGAAGCTTTAAATTCATTGAAGTTTATATCTAATGCTTTTTCTTTTGCCATACGTCTTACATCAATGTCATGACAATGTCATGAATGGGTATTCTATTCGACCTGGCTACGTTAAATTTTTATAAACAATATTCCTCAATTTTTTTCAATTTATAGATCCTACTTCCTCCTATTGCCACTTGATCTCTCCATCTATACAGCTGACGTGCTGTTTTTAATTTTTTGAATCGATTTTGGACTGTTTCAAATTTTAACTTGTTTTTACTACTTAACCAATACTCCACAGCTTGCTTTTTGTAGTCAAACTTAATACTCTCTGATTCGGTCCTACATTGATTTTCAGTTTCGGGTGTTATCATATCTTCTGCATCGATATCTTCATGTAAATCATCTGCAGGTATGTCATCGTAAGGTTCGTAGGTATCATCATAATATAGAAATTCTTCCGTTTCTTCGTAAATACTACGATCATTTATACTTGATATTATAATATTATACACTATATTAGCAACATTTCTTTCAGCGTCATTAACAGGTAATTTCTTTTCTTGATCTTGAAACATACTGTTTAAAATAAATAAAACATTCATCGCATTTACCAAATTCATATTTATGGAAAATATTTTCTTTCTTCTTTTAGATACGTTGAGTCGCAGTGTAAACCTGTAAAAGTTTTAGTTATTATAGCCTTTTTATAGCCATAACAGTATAGGAATGTACAATAGTATGAATGTACAGTAAGTGTAAAAAGTATTCAGACATCCAAAACTTTTGAGGAAAACATTTTACTAAATTCCTTTGTAAGTGCATGGGAATTCGTTATTGTTTGTCAATGTTTTGTCTACAAGATACACTATTTTATTAGCATTAAATAGTTGCTAAACGTTATTATTATAAATAAAGTACTACTTCTATTCACTCGTATGAATATTTTTTTACACTTAACTTAACTGATTAAATCGTCAGTATGTCATATTTTATATATTAGAATAACAGTAATGTAACAGTAAGTCTAAAAATTAAAATCAAAACATAATTTTTACTATCATAAAATAATTCAATGCATGTATTAAAAGTAAAGTTTCACTATCAAAATATTTACAATTGGTACAATAAAGATTTTATAATAGATTTTTACTGAATTTGACTTTCTTAACTTCGGCCACTTGTTCAAAATTTATTGTATATTTTGACGAGTTTTATATTTAAAAATGCTGCATTTTATTTAACTTTTCAATATTATATCTATTATATCCTTCTATTAGAAATATTTTGAATAATTATGTAGAAGAAAGAAATTTCAATTATATGGTTACTTACAACTATTATTATTGTTGTTATCATTCAATTCAAATAGGATTTCGTACTCGTAAAATGTTTACTTGCCATTAAAAAAATATGATGTAAGTACCTCCAGACACTTATATTTTCAATTAATACCCATAAAATAATGTTGACATTGAATATTAATTTAACACGAGCGTAGAAAAACGTTCAGTAACGTATATTTGTTTTCGACTGACCGATATTTCACTTATTTATGAATAAAAGAGGAGGAATCGGGAGATAAGCCATATCAATGCAAGTATACGTAATCTTGTATATTGCGCAATAACCATGAATTGCTATAATTATCATTATATTAAAAATTTTGTTCATATTAATTTATATTAATAAATCATAAATAAACTTTTCTTATTAAAACCTATCATAATTTCAACAAGCATGAAAATCTCTCCTAGCTGAAATTATAAAATATGAAAGAAAATAAGAAAATACTTATAAAATGGAATAAATTGTCGAAAAATGTAAGAAATCATACGATGCTGGATTTCGGGCATATTTAACAAGTTGTTAAAGTTTCTTACATTTTCTTTCAATTCCTTACGTTTTCTAAATATTTCCTTGTGTAGCTTATTTTTATGAAATTATAAGGAAGTATTTGTTAGAAAAATCTGTAAGAATTTGTAAAAATTTAAACTTTTATACAGTAACTTACATTTTGTAACATATATTAATTATATTTCTAATACATAATAATTGACATTTTATTACGTTTTAGTATTTTTTCTTTACATCTTCGAAAATATTTTATTTATAGCTTTATTTAAATAAAAGTACAATTATAAATTATTATAAAAGTATAATTATGAACTATTTGAAAAAAATGTACAAATATGTCATACGATGTAAAATGTGTATCAAAATTTATATATAAACGTAAAAAGATGTAATTAAAAGTACAAATATATAATAAAATGTAAAAAGATGTACGAAAGTGTAAGAATGCCTATAAAATTTGAATTAAGAGTACAAATTAAAAAGTAATAAAATGTAGACAAATGTAAGGAAAAGTAAGAAATTATTAAAAAATGGTATAAACTGTGGTAAAATGTAAAAGCGTCCGAAATCCAGTAGAAAAGTACAATTTGTTACGTTTTCTTACACTTTTTTACAAACAACTACATTATCATACACTTGCTTATCGTACGATAAACAAGTGTATGATAAAAAAATAATAAATAATAGAATAACATAACAAAACATTGTTACATTATTATACACTTATTTACATAATATAATTTCCGCTAGGGGGTCTACATACTATTTTTCGTGGAATTTAAAATATTTCTAAAAAATTTTTCGCCATATTGAATTCACTATTTTGAAATTTTTATTGTGGATCTAACTGTGGATTCCGATTAACGACTTCAAGAACCCATTTTAAGGAAAAAAATAATTGCCAAAAAAATATACCTAATTCATTTGTGTTAGGGGTGGTTTACCACCTCTTAGGGGTTGTTTCGCGAACAATGCCCAAACACACCAACTGTTATTTATTGTAGTTGGCAAAAATAATGTTTTAACCTATTTTTAATTATTTTATGAATTCTCACAACAAAAATTATTCTTAAAAAAACACAATTTCACCCTCTAAAAAATAGGGGATGCAACCCTTAATGTTCATACTACCACGGATTTCTTGACTTTTTAATAAGAAACTCTTTCCATTTTGTTTCGTTAAAAAAAGTTAAGTAGAAGCCGTGATATATCAAAAAAACGTTTCTTGGGGGTAAACTTTAGGGGTGATTTTAACCCTTATAAAGCGCTTCTCAGCCGATAAAAAAAATGGTTTCGTGAATCTCGCATGGAGGTCTACTTTTTAATATGGGTTTGGAATTTTTTTGAATTTGACAGTTCGGGTACTTTCCTTGTCAGTTTCTCTTTCAATTTATTTGAATATATTTAGAAACAGTATAGCCAGGGAACAATACTGAAACCTAGTTTTTCCAGTGGGTCAAATAAATACACACAAGTCATTATAAAATTTGATTTATTCTGAGGGAGTAGTAATTTATAAGTAGTAATAAACACATAATATGATATATATGAGGCGTTTCACGTCAGGTCTCCAGGCGCGGCGCGCGAGCGCGAAATCATGCTGTTTTCAGCTTGTGTTTGAAGGGCTAAGATGTATCTAAAAAAATAATCCCCAAGTGATTTCGATGTATTTTTTCCTCAGCTTTCCGATGGTGCTATTAGTTTCTCAAAATTTTTCAATTCTAACCTCAAAAAAACATAAAACGTGTTATATCTCAAAAACTATATTTTTAATTTTTTTTTTGACCTGCGAGATCGAAAGAGGAAGAAATTTTATATGGATATAGCCTTTTTCTACATAGGAGTTTTTTGATTTTTTCGAGATATTATTCAAGAAATGCAAGGCGCCCTGCCAGCCGCCGCGCGCGGCGTGCGTCACTGCAGCATCGGCGCGCGGCGGCATATATTCATTCATTCATTAATTATTTAACCACCGCTAGAGGGCTAGTAATTGCATTTAGATATCCGTAAGTAATTATGCAGCACGTAGGGCTTATATACGAGTGATGTGTAGCGTTGAAGTATTGGTTTTTTGGAAAACCGTTCAATATCTATACTATATTGTGCTATACTGCGATTTATCTGTCTTTCATGACAAACTTACTGCTATCCCCCTTCAATTGATTTATCTTTTTTTTTAAACAAACATGAGTTTTTCATTAAAATATGTGAATCCTTTATGAAGGAATGAACACTCTAATGAGTTAACAAATTTCCCAAAATCATTAGCACAATCATTTCCATCAATACCAGATGGAGCGAAAGTTTGTCTTACGTGCAAATTTTTGATTTATAATAAACGCAAATCGAGTGAATCTTCTCCGATACCAAAAAGAATTAAATCGGATTGTGATGATGATGACCACAAAGCTGCCATGGCAATATTTAAAAATTTAAGAAGTAAACTTTTTGAGACAAAATCAAAAGATGAAAGAATGTTATTACTTTCCCTTGCCCCTAGATTTTGGTCTCGTAAAAATTTAATAGAAAGATTAGGTTGTACGGAATGGAAAGCAAGAACAATACTAACTGAAGCTACTGATGGAAATATTTTGACGGTACCGTTGGAAAATAAAGGAAAAGAGCTTTCTAATGAAACCAAAAATACGGTAAAAAACTTTTATGATCGTGACGATATCAGTAAATTATTGCCTGGAATGAAAGATTTTATTTGAATAAAAAAAATTACTGGTGAACGCTTACACGTTCAAAAAAGATTACTTCACAATTAAAACCAAAACATTGTGTGTTGGCTGGAACAAGTGGCACACATAATGTATGCGTATGCGTACATCATGAAAATGTCAAACTTATGCTAGATGCAATTAATTTGAAACATTTGACAAAGGATAGTGATTCATCTTTAGAAAATTATAAAGATTGTATAAATAAAATTGTTTGTAATCAACCATCGGATAAATGTTTCTTGGGTGACTGTTTGGATTGCGTAGCTAATTTTTCAAATCTTCAAGAAATTATGATGAAAAGTTTTAAAAATCATGGCATTCAAGAAATTAAATATGAATCATGGAAGCAAACGGATCGCTGCTCAATAATATTTGAAACGATAAAAGTTTCTAGCTTTCTTGAAATATTGAAAGACAAATTGATTAAATTAAAAACGCACGATTTTTTTGCTAAACAACAAGCACTGTTTATCAGAAATTTAAAAGAAAATCTTGAAGATAGAGAGATAGTAATTAGTTTTGATTTTGCTGAAAATTACGCTTTTGTTGTTCAAAATTCAGCTCAATCATTTCATTGGAATAATAATCAAGCCACTATATTTACAATTATAGTGTATTATAGAGAAAACGATGATCTCAAACACGAAAGTGTAGCTATTATTTCTGACAATTTAAATCATGATACCGTTTCCGTATATGAATATCAAAAAATTATTCTAAACTATTTGAAAGGTCATCATCAACTAAAAAAAATTTATTATATAACCGATGGTGCAGCACAGCATTTTAAAAATAAAAATAATTTTCAGAATCTTCTTCATCATGAAGAGGATTTTAAAATAAAAGCTGAATGGCATTTTTTGCCACTGCACATGGCATAAGTGGTTGCGATGGCATAGGTGCTAATTTAAAAAGAGGAGCCCGTAGAGCTAGCTTACAGTTTACAGGAGCTCACAAAATCCTTACAGCCTATGATCTTTATAATTGGGCACAAAATTATAGTAAAGAAACAAAGATTTTCTACAGTAACAAAGAAGTTTATGAAAAAAATTCTTTGGAATTAAAAGTTAGATTCGATAAAGCAAAAACCATTCCAGGTACTTTGAAATACCACGCTTTTATTCCAATAGATGAAAAGACTCTGCAACTTAAAAAAACTTCTTTAGCATCTAATTATGATTTATTTCCTAAATTAAAAAAGACTAAAAATGTTAAAAAGATTTGAATATTTAAGCTTATGAACAAAAATTGTTATGATGTTAAGTGGAGCAGCTCCGATCGCACAGCGACTCTGCAGTGACACACGCCGCGCGCGGCGGCTGGCCGAGCGCCTTGTATTTCTTGAATAATATCTCGAAAAAATCAAAAAACCCCTATGTAGAAAAAGGCTATATCCATGTAAAATTTCCTCCTCTTTCGATCTAGCAGGTCAAAAAAAATATTAAAAATATAGTTTTTGAGATATAACACGTTTTATGTTTTTTTGAGGTTAGAATTGAAAAATTTTGCGAAACTAATAGCACCATCAGAAAGCTGAGGAAAAAATACATCAAAATCACTTGGGGATTATTTTTTTTAGATACATCTTAGCCCTTCAAACACAAGCTGAAAACAGCATGATTTCGCGCTCGCGCGCCGCGCCTGGAGAGCTGACGTGAAACGCCTCATATATCAAATAAAAATATAAATAATCTTTTAATTCCGGAAATAAAAAGGGATATATTATCACCAACAAAATTTCACACACCGAATATACGAAGTCAGAGCCCAGCATTTTTTGAAGAATCAATATATGTAGAAAACGGAAGGCAACACGACTACACGGATGTAGGAGGATTTTTGAATGAACAAAGTTTGATTTTAGCTAAAGATAATAATACAGGTAATAACGAACAGCCAGAAATTCAAATAAACGAAGATTTAATAAATCTAGAACCAGAAATGGCAAATCAAACATTAAAATTACCACTTATAGAAGTTGCAAAATTAGTACCGGATTTTGACGGGAAAAATATCCAACTAGAGGAATATATAGAAAAATTAAAACAAGCAAAAAGAATAATATCGAATAATGATGAATCGAACCTAGTACAGATCCTCAAAATAAAGCTCAAAGGAGAAATTTATAAAGCATTAGCAAATGTAGAAATTGAAAGTATTGAAACTTTTATTGAAACAATACGTAAAATATATCCATCAACGGATAATATACATTCATTATACGGAAAACTAACACAGCAAATTAAAAAATCAGATGAAGATGTACTATGTTTTGCAAACAAATTACGAGTATTGGGTACACAAATAATAGAATTTAAAAAATTAGAACCAAATGTAACAGGAGAAATTTTAACAGAATATAAAACTAGATTAAAAACCGACATACTCAGTAGTTTAAAAAAAAGGATTAAAACAAGAAATTAGAATCGAACTCGGAGAACACCAAGACATGGATAACGCAATACAAAAAGCAATTAAAATAGAATCAAACTTAAAAAAGCAAAATAGCTTAAGGAATGATACTACGAGCATATTGTTTAATTTCGAAACTCCAATTCCAAACAAAATTAAACAAGTTTTTTGCCAATTATGTAGGGAAATAAATCACGAAGCATTATTTTGCATGAAAGCTTCATGTGTCTATTGTAAAAATAAGGAGCATGTATCATATCATTGCAGAACAGCTAAACATGTAATAAAATTAATTTGCAAATTGTGTAGTACGGAAGGCCACTCAATAGACGCCTGTAAGTTAAATAAGATGCCGAGTAATCATTGTCAATACTGCCAAAATATGGGGCACGAGGTTACACAATGTCCTACTATTACAGAATACGAACTGTGTTGGAAATGTAAGGAAAGAGGACACGATCCGCTTACGTGCAATAATTCGGTAAGAATTACGGAAGCATGCGACGCCTGTGGCAGGGCGTCACATACGGCTAAAAATTGCCCGTTAGCATTGTGTAAGAGGTGCAACAACCTCGGGCATTTAATGAAATACTGCACGATAAACAAAAGAACGATATGGTGTGCGATATGTGCGGATGAAGGTCACGAAACCGCGGATTGTGAGGACGTAAAAATTTTAATGATGCAAAACAGACAACAAAACTTTCAGAATAAAGAAATTTGTCAATTTTGCGACATGCCGGGACATTCAGCGAAAACTTGTAGAAAAATGAGTAATAATAAACAAAGTACGTTATCAAGCAACAACTACAATTCTTTAAATAAACTTTATGAATACCGAGATAAAAATAGAAACGGTTAAAATGGTCATCATTTCTCAAATAATTCAAATATTAACTATCGGGGAAACTTTAATACACAAAGTATAAAATGCGAATATTGTAAATTCACCGGGCATACGTTGGAAGATTGTAGGAAATTAAAAAGTTTGACGGCACAAATTAAATGCTCTTATTGCAATAAAAATGGACATCAAATAGTCAATTGCCATGAAATCAAGATACTCCAAAATAAATCAGATAAATTTTGTAAAATGTGTAAAAGCACGAATCATACAAATCAAGAATGTGAGATACTCAAACAATATTCAAGTATTAATACTGTTGAATCATACCGTACCCTTATGGAAAAAATATGCAGAAAATCATGCAATTTTTTCTGCAGATTTTTCTGCAGCATTCCCTGCTGGATTCTCTGCTGATTTCTCTGTAGGTAGTCACGTATACTAGTATGCAGTAAACCTTAAAGATTTTCATGTATGAATACCTACATGGATTTTGCTCTTCAGATAATTCTGCATACAATCCTGTAGAATGTTTTGATCATTTTATCTGTAGGATTTCGATACCTACAGTTTTTCGTAAAGGTTTTTCTGCATGATTTTTTGTCTGTAGATAATTATAATTTATTAGTATTCCTACAGTTTTTCGTGAAGGTTTTTCTACATGATTTTTTTTTGCTGTAGAAAATGATAACTTATTTGTAAACCTGCAGTTTTCGTGTAGTTATATCTGCAGGATTTTTTAGCTGCAGAAAGTTACAACTTCTTTATATTCCAACAGATTTTCATGAAGGTTTTTCTGTTGGATTTTTTTGCTATAGAAAATTATAACTCATTAGTATACCTACATTTTTTCGTGAAGGTTTTTCTACATGATTTTTTTTTTTTGCTGTAGAAAATTATAAATTATTTGTAAACCTGCAGTTTTTCGTACAGTTATATCTGCAGGATTTTTTACCTGTAGAAAGTTATAACTTCTTTATATTCCTACAGATTTTCATGAAGGTTTTTCTGTTGGATTTTTTTGCTATAGAAAATTATAACTCATTAGTATACCTACAGTTTTTCGTGAAGGTTTTTCTACATGATTTTTTTTTGCTGTAGAAAATTATTACTTATTTGTTAACCTGCAGGTTTTCGTGCAGGTATTTCTGCAGGATTTTTTAGCTGTAGAAAGTAATAACTTCATTATATTCATACAGATTTTCATGAAGGTTTTTCTGTAGATTTTCTTTTTTTGCTGTAGAAAATTATAACTTACTTGTTAACCTGCAGTTTTTCGTGCAGTTATTTCTACAGGATTTTTTAGCTCTAAAAAGTTGTATAACTTCTTTATATTCCTACAGATTTTCATGAAGGGTTATCTGTAGGATTTTTTTGCTGTAGAAAATTATAACTTATTTGCATATCTGCATTTTTTTTGTAATATTGACTTTTTTAAGTCTTGTGTAAAAATATAAATTAATTTCATATTTTTACTAAGTAAAAAAAAAAAGAAAAGTGTAAGCATTAAATATTTATTAAACGCGCATACAAGATACCCAAAATGCATATGTAAACTGAGAAAATAATGGTTTGAAAAGAATTATGTATTATTTTGTTAAAATTTATATAATTATTTGTTAACCTACGTTTTTTCGTAAAGATTTTTCTTCAGGATATTTTTAGCTATTAAAAATTATAACTTATTTGTATACCTACAGTTTTTCGTAAAGGTTTTTCTGCAGGATTTATTTTTGCTGTAGAAAATGATAATTTATTTGCATATCTATAGTTTTTCGTGAAGATTTTTCTGTAGTATTCTTTCAGCTGTAGAATATTATAACTGATGTTATGCAAATACTTTTAATAATTATAGCTATGAAACTCAAGTTAATGATATAAAATTTTATTTTTATTTTTTGTCTATTTTAACAGGAAATAAAATTGGTTTTTCTAAGTTTTCTCTGCAAAAGCTTAACAGAATTAGCTAAACTTTTGGAAGTTAACTCGAAATATATGTACAAAGTGCAGATAACTAATATTTCTGCAAAGTATCATGTATCGCATGTATTAAATGAAATACATTCTGGATGTCCCATATATTTTTATGTATTAAGTTCGGGGTCCCCTTAATACTAAATATTTAGAATATTAAAAAATACAGATTTCACGGCCTGCCGTACCGACGTCGGTAATTAGTAAGTTCGTGGTAGCGAACGCTAGAGGGCGCGTCAATGCAGAATTGGAGCTGCATCGACGAGACGACGAGCGAGCCGGCGCGAAAGAGCCCGGCATCCATCTTGTTGTTACCGCTCGTGAGAGATACATGCGTGCGAGTTCGCGGATTTTGTTATCGCGAATTTCGCGAGTGACAACGTGTTTTGTCACTCGCTAAACCTCAGTAAAGAAGTAGTGTGCTTTACTGAGACCATTTACTCTGCCGGAAAAGTGTGACTTCACGGACTTACGTGGGAAGTACGTGAAGTGTACCGAGACTGTACGGCAGGCTGATTCTACCTGACGTTCTGTGAATAAAAGCGACTTCCACGAGCAGAAGAGCCGATCGCCTGGCGTTGCTACAGTTCGAGAGATTGTGAAGAACCGAGCTACGATGCCAGTTGAGTCGAGAGGGTGCACGCGAGGATGCTAGGCCACCGAGTCAAATCCGCCGAAGACCGAACATGGTAAGCGTGCACGCATCATCCGCGACGCGAGTAATAACGCGTAACCGCTTGTCCAGACTCGTCGTACCTGGACATCGGCTTCGAGTAGGCGTTCTCGTGCGGTGAAAGCAAGTGCGAGGAGAGAGTGTGGGCATCGGGTTCGCACTTCATCAAGGTTAAACACGAGGCCAAACCACCTGCTATTTCAAAGCCGGTGAGTGCGCACAACAGGTGCGCACACGTGTAAACCCGCCATCTACCCTCTCTCACACTTATACGTGTGTGCGTCGCGTGGCGATCGCGACTGCTCTCACACATCGTCGCTTTACTCGGTGAGCGCGCGCGTAGAGTACCGCATACGTGAGGCGTATTATACTTCACGTGCGCGGCGTAAATTACCGCGAACGAGACGTCAGCCCTCGAGACAGCTGACGTCTGAGATAACGTGTTGGCGCACCGTTAGGTAGGGAAATTAACCTATTTCAACGCGACACTTCCACTGTCTAAATTATTAATTATTCATTCAACTCATTTTACCTTTTATTCAATAAACCATAGTCTTTTGTTATTAACTTTAAGGGGATGTCTTATACCGACAGAGTTCTCTGCCCTACCGACCCCAACGTTTTTAATTAAATATTAATTGTTAAAAGATTTTTCTTTAATTCCAAGAGTCGACGCACAAAGGCAAACTTATTACCTAATTCCCGGTCAAATTTCAGATAAATCTATTTAAAAATAAAGATGAAATTTGAAAAATCGCAAGATGTCATATTTTGAGGTTAATATAGTAATATGGGACGTTGCGATTTTTCAAATTTCGTCTTTATTTTCCAATAGATATATCTAAAATTTGACCAGGAATTAGATAATAAGTTAGCCTTTGTGCGTCGACTCTCAGATTTCAAGGAAAAGCTTATAACAATTAATATTTAATTAAAAACATTGTGGTCGGTACGGCAGAGAACTCTGCTGGTATAAGCCATACCCTTAACCACACGAGTTATCATTTCGCGACCTTAGTGATTCCCCGCACCCCGACGCCTCCGCGGTCGTTACGTAAGAGGATACGTTTCGTTTCATCTGAGCAGCCGGCACACGAACCAGTGACCAGGAGAGGAGTTCGAGTCACTGGTGAGAAATAAAGCCCGAGTCTTCGACTTGCGTGTTGCACGGTAAGTAACCAGGTTAGGTTAACATTGCACGACGTTGTAGCGTCTGTTACCTAATCTGGCTATTACATCTCCGGAAGTTGAACCGAGAGATACGGAATTGAACCGCTAAGGTACACAGGTGAAACGTGCCTTAGCCCGAAAATCCACCCCGTGACAACTGGTGCCCTGAACGTATATGTGCTTGGGAATATCGCGAAATTTTGACTTCGAAGGAGCAAGGTTCGAATCCCAAAAATTTCTTTTTGCATTTTTCCGATTTTTTTTTTAGATTTTTAGTTAGGAAGTGACTTAAGTACAACAACCAACCTACAGCAAACCCTCTGGGGGTAGAAGTTCGAAGATTTTTGAGAAAAATCAAGATAAATTGCTGTAGGCTACAAAGTTGCTATTTTTTTTATAGATTATCGTGTCAAATAGTCAGATACGGTGCGTCTAGGCGAAATTAAATTGCGAGCGAAACTTTTGTTTGTTTAAACAATAATTATAATTTGTTTAAACAATAATAAAAATTTGTGAGGAGAAGCATCAGGGGATTGAACACTCGACTAAATTTGTGACGAGCGTTTAATCGATACCAGTTTCTAGCCTAGTGAAGGCTAGTATAGACAATACCCTCAGGGGATTCGAACCAGAGACAAAGAATCGAACTGAGGGGTAGATTCGAACCCGCGGTGACCTGGCTGGCATTTTTTTTTTTTTTTTTTACAGAGTAAAAATTTTAGAATAGCTGAAAAACAGCGACAAACCAGTAATTCGTGCTAAATCGGGATCGAAGCACCAATTACTGGCAAATTAAGAGAAAAACCAGCCAGTGCGTTTTGAAGTCGAGTAACTGGTATCAACCCTTCTGCAACTCGAGGTGCAATTCAGAGCGTGTAGGTTAGGTAGACAAAATCAATATTATAAATTATTTATTTATATTAAGAAGGTGCGCCTTAGGGAACGATCCCTTTAATAGAAACCGCACACACAACCACACTCTGAAATACACGCTCAAGAGCATGTAAAGACAGCGGCAAGAGAAAGCAAGATCTGAAGATGACAGGTGAAGAACAAGCCCTTTATATGGAAAAAAAGAAGATTTAGGGGCAACCTTTATGAAAGGTACAGTCCCCTTCTCAGGTGCCGCTGGTAAGCAGGACTCAACCGCTGCCTTAAAGCCGCGGCAGAGCCTAGGAGGGGGGGGGGGCTCACCAGGGCAAGTCGAAACCTTGGTGATGTGCGGCACAAGAAAGGGAGAGAACATGTCGCAATAATCAATGAAGAAGCCGACGAAGAAAGAAGAGAGAACCAGAAGACTGAAAGTCACTGCTAAGCAAGGAACGAGATGAAGAGAATTCAGTGGTGACGACGAAGAAGAGAGTGACGATGATTTTCGGAAGACAAAGAAGACAAACGAGGCCGCCACGTCTGGGAAGAGAAAACGGCGTGAGCATTGACAGTTCGAAGTACCATAGCAGTCGAAGTGAAAGCTCCATGAAATTGTTTGAAGGAGAAACAAAGACCTCATTACGAGGGCAAGGAAGACCGTCGACAAGGTCAAGGACAGTTCTAAGGTCGTGTACCTCAAAGAGCAAGGACGACCGACGAGAAAGGTCAAGGATAGCCCTGAGGACTCATTGGAGGACCTTAAAGAGCAAGGACGACCGTCGACAAGATCAAAGACCACCCTCAGGTCTCATTCGCTGCTATGGCTGTGGCGAGATAGGCTACTGAGAAGCCGAGAGAGCCACAGCCTGTCGCCGCTGAAGAATAGACGTTGAGACATACCGTTTAATCAAAGAAGCTCACGGCAAGTGACGAGCAGGACAGGTCAACGGTAGATTCCAGCGACGGCAGGTAACATACTTCGGAGCCGAAAAACATCGTACCGCTGTTATAGTTCGAAGACTGGTGGAAAGAGAGGTAGGAAAATCCACCAAGCCGTCGACGTTCAGGCGAAAAGAAGAGAGTATAATATCCTCGGAGGGATAGGACCCCTCGACCGGAAGCCGAATGCCTCTGGGCCAGCTCAGGCGATCCTCTCACGTAGCATCGTTGGCCAACTAATTTTGCCCAAAATTAAGCCGCGATGACAGGTCATTTCCCGGCCGGTCACACCAGTCACTGATAAAAGTGACCAGAGGTTTCGCCAAGTGCCGTAAATGCGTCAAAGCTTAACTCCGCATCCGCTTTGTGCCGCCAGGCATCCCGTTCCCGATTTGTTTGTCGAATCGACGGTAACGATGCCTGGTTTGGAGTGTGTTTAACTCCAGGTAACGTAGGCGGTGACCTTAGAAACGACCTATCTGATTCGAGCATACCCTAGGGGAAAGCCACCCCGCAATGCGCTGCATCACACCAGCCGGGTGTGAGTAAGTGCAAAGGGTAGCTCGACAGGTCGTTTCGCCTGTCCAGCACTATGGCTACGGAAGTTCGATTCCGAGTTTCGAGAATCCGAAGAATCTCCGAGGGTAAGAACTGATCTTAAGAGGAGAAGAAGAAAATAGGAAGAAGAAGAAAGAGAACACGGCGATGAGCGTCCCGCCGTTTGCGAAAACCCAGCCGCCAGCGGGCGCTGGGCCCGATCAGATCGGAAAATAACGAAGAAGACCTGGCTTTCACCACCACCGTCGTCTGGCTGGAAAACGTACCACACACCAGCGTGCCGGCTATACATGGAGCAGTGGCCAACGAGAGGCCGCCGACGCGAAGAGGCGAACATTACTGTCTCGGTAGACAACCAAGGCAGCAAAGCGAAGCACGTATTGCTAGCTCTACAGGTAGATCAGCCTGTAGAGCTAGAGAAAGAGAAAGCTTCTACCGAAGCTAAATCTTCAGTTACTGAAGAGTGAAGAAAGTTTTTACCTGGCGATAGTTTGACGCAGCTTCGAGGCAAACCTCAAAACCTCGAGAGCTGACAAGACTAGCTGGAGACAAAGCTGTCTCAGACTTCCCAGGTACAACCGACGACGGATTGGTGTACAGAGTCGCCCATCTGGAGATAAGCGACGTCTGGGTGGGGGGTGTCACGGCCTGCCGTACCGACGTCGGTAATTAGTAAGTTCGTGGTAGCGAACGCTAGAGGCCGCGTCAATGCAGAATTGGAGCTGCATCGACGAGACGATGAGCGAGCCGGCGCGAAAGAGCCCGGCATCCATCTTGTTGTTACCGCTCGTCAGAGATACATGCGTGCGAGTTCGCGGATTTTGTTATCGCGAATTTCGCGAGTGACAACGTGTTTTGTCCTCGCTCAACCTCAGTAAAGAAGTAGTGTGCTTTACTAAGGCCATTTACTCTGCCGGAAAAGTGTGACTTCACGGACTTACGTGGGAAGTACGTGAAGTGTACCGAGACTGTACGGCAGGCTGATTCTACCTGTCGTACTGTGAATAAAAGCGACTTCTACGAGCAGAACAGCCGATCGCCTGGCGTTGCTACAGTTCGAGAGATTGTGAAGGACCGAGCTTCGATGCCAGTTGAGTCGAGAGGGTGCACGCGAGGATGCTAGGCCACCGAGTCAAATCCGCCGAAGACCTAACATGGTAAGCGTGCACGCATCATCCGCGACGCGAGTAATAACACGTAACCGCTTGTCCAGACTCGTATGCCTGGACATCGGCTTCGAGTAGGTGTTCTCGTGCGGTGAGAGCAAGTGCGAGGAGAGAGTGTGGGCATCGGGTTCGCACTTCATCAAGGTTAAACGCGAGGCCAAATCACCGGCTATTTCAAAGCCGGTGAGTGCGCACAATAGGTGCACACACGTGTAAACCCGCCATCTACCCTCTCTCTCACACTTATACGTGTGTGAGTCGCGCGGCGATCGCGACTGCTCTCACAAATCGTCGCATTACTCACTGAGCGCGCGCGTAGAGTACCGCACACGTGAGACATATTATACCTGACGTGCGCGGCGTAAATTACCGCGAGCGTGACGTCAGTCCTCGAGACAGCTGACGTCTGAGATAACGTCTGAGATAACGTGCTGGCGCACCGTTAGGTAGGGAAATTAACCTATTTCAACGCGACACTTCCACTGTCTAAATTATTAATTATTCATTCAACCCATTTTACCTTTTATTCAATAAACCATAGTCTTTTGTTATTAACTTTAACCACTCGAGTTATTATTTCGCGACCTTATTCATTCCCCGCTCCCCGACGCACAGTGGGAAAAAATGCACAAAATTCTTGTGACAACTCAATTCTCAACGAAACTTCACCAAAATTGGTATACGTATTCAGAGGATACTACAGAACAACCTCTCACTGCGAAAATCATGTTTTTGTATTCATAAAAATTTTGAGGTTAGGTACGGACCTTATAACGATATTTATACAGGCAATGTAGACTAAAGACATAAATTACTTGATAAATGATAAACATAAATACATAAATCTTAAACCCAACAAAGCCAAGCCCACAAAACCCATAAACCCTAAACCCATAAACCCTAAACCCATAAACCCTAAACCCATAAACCCTAAACCCATAAACCCATAAACCCTAAACCCATAAACCCTAAACCCATAAACCCTAAACCCATAAACCCTAAACCCATAAACCCTAAACCCATAAACCCTAAATCCATAAACCCTAAACCCATAAACCCTAAACCCATAAACCCTAAATCCATAAACCCTAAACCCATAAACCCTAAACCCATAAACCCTAAACCCATAAACCCTAAACCCATAAACCCTAAACCCATAAACCCTAAACCCATAAACCCTAAACCCATAAACCCTAAACCCATAAACCCTAAACCCATAAACCCTAAACCCATAAACCCTAAACCCATAAACCCTAAACCCATAAACCCTAAACCCATAAACCCTAAACCCATAAACCCTAAACCCATAAAACCTAAACCCATAAACCCTAAACCCATAAACCCTAAACCCATAAACCCTAAACCCATAAACCCTAAACCCATAAACCCATAAACCCTAAACCCATAAACCCTAAACCCATAAACCCTAAACCCATAAACCCTAAACCCATAAACCCTAAACCCATAAACCCTAAACCCATAAACCCTAAACCCATAAACCCTAAACCCATAACCCATAAACCCTAAACCCATAAACCCTAAACCCATAAACCATAAACCCTAAACCCATAAACCCTAAACCCATAAACCCTGAACCCATAAACCCTGAACCCATAAACTCTAAACCCATAAACCCTAAACCCATAAACCCTAAACCCATAAACCCTAAACCCATAAACCCTAAACCTATGAAGCCAGAACCCACAAACTCCAAACCCACAAACTCCAAACCCACAAACTCCAAACCCACAAACTCCAAACCTGCAAACCTATAAAACCCATAAAACACAAACCTACAAACCGCAAACTCAAGTAAAATGAGGCTATAATATTAAAAAAAATATGTATAATTTGCATTTATTTTGAGGCAGAACCTGATGCAGAACCATAAACTTTTAAAAACATTCCTTAGAAAACCACTCGAAAGTGGGGGTTGACGAGCGAATAGTGATAGAGTTAGAATTTTTCCGTTAAAAATATATTATCGCCGCTATTTATTTTTGGGCAATATTATCGTAATTTTCGCAGTGACACATTATTCTCTAGAAGATTAAGAGTATTTAAAAATAAAAATTATCAAGATTCGTCAAAAACTGAGCTGTCACAAGAATTTTGTCCATTTTTTCCCACTGTGCGACGCCTCCGCGGTCGTTACGTAAGAGGATACGTTTCGTTTCATCTGAGCAGCCGGCACACAAACCAGTGACCAGGAGAGGAATTCGAGTCACTCGTGAGAAATAAAGCCCGAGTCATCGACTTGCGTGTTGCACGGTAAGTAACCAGATTAGGTTAACATTGCACGACGTTGTAGCGTCTGTTACCTAATCTGGCTATTACATCTCCGGAAGTTGAACCGAGATATACGGAATTGAACCGCTAAGGTACGCAGGTGAAACGTGCCTTAGCCCGAAAATCCACCCCATGACACAGACAAAATACTATATCTTTAACCCATTTTTTCTGTATATTATACCTTTAACCCATTTTTTCCCGCGCGACGAAATTTTGAAAATCTGATTGCATAATCAGATAAATCAGGTCTTCTTCCGTGTCTGCATCTGCCCATGCTTACGCTTGCTCTTGTATGTACCTGCGTCTGTCCGTGTCTGTGACTGTCCATCTCTGCATCTGTCCGTGTCTGCGTCTGCCCGTATCTGCGTCTGTCCGTGTCAGTCAATCTGTATCTGCATCTGTCCGTATCTGTCTCTGTCTGATTCCGTGTCTGTCGTGCCTGCGTTTGTCATTGTCTGCGTCTGTCAGTGTTTGTCATTGTATGTGTCTGTCCGTGCCTGCATTTGTCCGTGTCTGTGTCAGTCCGTGCCTACGTCTGTCCGTGTCTGTGACTGCTCCTGTCTGCGTTTGTCCGTGTTTGCGTCTGTCCGTACCCGTCTCTGTCCGTGTCTATGTCTGCCGCGTCTGGGTTTGTCCGTGTCTTGTGTCTATCAGTTACGTTTTTGTCCATGTGTGTCTATCCGTGTCTACATCTGTCCGTGCCTACGTCTGTCCGTGGCTGTGTCTGTCCTTGTCTGTGTCTCTGCGTGCTTGCGTTTGTCCATTTCTGCGTCTGTCTGTATCTGTGTCTGTCCGCGCCTACCTCTATCCGTGTCCGCTTCTGGCCATGCCTACGTCTGCCAGTATCTGTGACTGTCTATTCTGTGCCTTCCCGCGCCTATGTCTGTTCGTGTCTGCCTCTGTCCGTGTCTGTATCTGTCCGTACCTGCATTTGTCCATGTCTGCGTCTGCCCATGTCTGCGGTTATCCGTGTCTGTGTCTGCCCGTGCCTACGTCTGACCGTGACTGCGGCTGTCCGTGCCTGCGTTTGTCTATGTTTGTGTCTATCCGTGTCTGCGTCGGTCTGTACCTACGACTGTCCGTGTCTGCGTCGGCCGTACCTACGTCCGTCCGTGTCTGCGTCTGTCCATGCCTACAACCGTTGGTGTTTGCATCTGTCCGTGTCTGTCACTCTGTGTCTGCGTCTGCCCATATGTATGGTCTGCGTCTGTGACTGCCCATGTTTGTGTCTGCCCGCGCCTACGTCTGCCCGTGACCGCGTCGGTCCCTGCCTACATCTGCCCGTGTCTGTGACTGTCCACGTCTGTGTTTGTCCTTGTCCGCGTCTGTCCCAGACTACGTCTGTCCGTGCCTGTCAATCTGTACCTGCGTCTGTCCGTGCCTGAGTCTGTCCATGTCAGTGTCTGCCGTGTATGGGTCTGTCCATGCCTGCATTTGTCCATGTCTGTATGTCCGTGCCTGCGTCTGCCGAAGTCTGCGTCTGTCTGCATCTGTGTCTGCCCGCGCCTGCGTATGTCCGTGTCTACCTCTGTCCGTGTCTGTTTCTTTCCGTGTCTGTGTCTGTCCCTGTCTGTCCGTGTTTGCGTCTATCCATGTCTATGCCTGTCCATGCGTACGACCGTCCGTATCTGCGTCGCTCCATGTTGTCAGTCTGTCTCTGCGTCTGCCCGAATCTGACAGTCTGAATCTGTCTCCCCGTGTCTGCGTCTGACCGTGTATGTCAGTCTTTACCTTCTTCTGCCCGTGACTGCGTTTGGGCGTGCCTGTCTGTCCGTGCCTGCGTCTGTCCGTGTCTGTCCGTGTCGGCGTCTGTCCGTACCTACGTCCGTCCGTGTCTGCGTCTGTCCATGCCTACGACCGACGGTGTTTGCGTCTGTTCGTGCCTGTCACTCTGTGTTCGCGTCTGCTCGTGTGTGTGGTCTGCGTCTCTGACTGTCCATGTTTGTGTCTTCCCGCGCCTGCATCTGCCAGTGAACGCGTCTGTCCCTGCCTACATCTGCTCGTGTCTGTGACTGTCCACGTCTGTATCTGACCGTGCCGCGACTGTCCGAAACTACGTCTGTCCGTGTCTGTGATTCTGTATATGCGTCTGTCCGTGCCTGACTGTCTGTGTCTGTGTCTGTCCATATCGGCGTCTGTCCATGTCTGCGTTTGTCCGTGTCGGCGTCTGTTCGTGTCTGTGACTATCAATGTCTGTGTCTGCCCGCGCCTACGTATGTCCGTGGCTGCGTCTGCCCGCGTCTGTGTCTGTCCATATCTGCATCTGCCCGCGTCTGTGTCTGACCGTGTCTGTCAATCTGTATCCGCGTCTGCCTGTGTCTGCGTCTGTATGTGCCTGTCTCTGTCCGTGCTTGAGCCTGCCGTACCTGCGTTTGTCCGTGTCTGTCGCTGTTCGTGACTGTGTCTGTCCATCTGTATCTGTCCATGTCTGTATCCCTCTACGCCTGAGTTTGTCTGTGTTGATCTTGATTTGTTTCTGTCTGTGCCTGTCAGCATTGTGTCGGTGTCTATCTCTGTGTCTGTGTGTGTAAGTCTGTGTCTATGTCTTTCTACGTATGTGTTACCTGTGCATGTGTCTGTTAGTCTTTACAGGATTGATTTTGGATATTTATTATAAAAGTAGGCAATAGCAGTGAGAAACTGACCTGAGTAGTTTGAACAGTAATTGAGGGCGTTATTATTTTTGTGGGATCCGAACGGTATTGCTCGTTGACCTTCCAGTAAAGCATATTATTTCTAAAACCGTAATGTAGATCTCTTCTTTCTGGCAACAAGCCTTAAATCACATTGTTTTTTACTGGCTAATATTGAATAAGTTTGAGAGCCGACACAGTTATACACAGATATGTACAGAAATATGCTGCGAATGAAAGAAGAAAAAGAACTCGAATATCATGTTATGATAATGAACTGTTAATATTATAATAATGAAATCTAAAATTATGAAAACGAGAAAATTAAATTAAAAATTGTACTTCTAGACCGCAGTCACATAACTGGGCATTCTCTTATTAGTTCTTAGTTTTTAATCAGTCTCAAACTTATTAACAATCGGTATCACATAATTTCTGTTTTCAGTATTAATATTAACAGCTTTTTTATTTATTGAGAAATAATTATAACAAATTATACTGCCTGATCTTATAGTGACAAAAGAATAATTGCTTGAAGAAAAGTTATTGGATCTACATAATTCTTCATTTAGTATTTCTAGTTTTTCACCCATAATTATATATTTGATATCATTTGATTCTACACACCTGATCTTTATTAATTTTGAAATTATCATGATACCACCATCATCTGTTACCACTGTACTATTATGCCTCTTCTTTAAGCGATTGTAATTAACTGTATGTATTAGAATTTGGTTGTATATAAATCTATGGTAAGTGCTACATTTTTCTTGTATAGTTTCTCCTACTAATTCTTCAATGAGAACCTTCTCGATAATTGACAAATTGATTGTTCGTGGTTTACCAAATACCCTTAAGTCATTTTCATATTCTATACAATTTTTTATTTTGCATTGGTTCATTATATTTAAAAATTGAGTGACTACTCTTTTGTTACATTTCGGGTCATTAAACACATGAGCATTATTTTTAATGAATCGTATACGGTTAAATGATTTGCAAATTTGTTCGGATATGTACTGCGTTCCAAAAAATAAATTTTTTATGACACCATTAAAACTTTCAAATGGATATGCTGACCACGCCCATATAGCACCATAATTTTTTACAAATGTTCTTATGTGCGTCAATAAATGTATGTTAAATTTCAAATATTTCTTTCCATACAATTTGTCAATATCCCGAACAAATTGAATAAAGGCATCATGTGCTAAATTACTATCACTAACCGATACATTTTCTTTCAGTAATAAATTTAATCCATACACGAATAAATTCCAATGCCTAATGTATTTTACTTTCATTATTCCTTTTAAACAATATATGGAATAGTACAAAGTAAAACTTTTCCATTCATTCGCTTTCAATTTATTTGTTACTGGCTGTGGGACTCTTGTGATTTCTGTAGGTGGCTGAATTGCTAATAATTTCTTATTGAACTCGTTCATCTTATCACCGATGTAAAAGTCATTACCAATATTTTTTGGATTAAACCATGCAGTTACGAACAATTTTGCCACCCCAAGTAAACATCCGTGCATATACTCTGGTGGATATGAGTTAATGATATCTAATGTCGATATCAGGGATGCAACGCTAGGTCCTTTAACACCTTTAACTGATATCCCAAGTTCCACGGCCTTACTAGAATGTTCATTATGTTTCGCTCGTGTACGAGTTTCCTTAATTGCATAATCATATGCACGGCAAAACCCTCTACCACTAACTACAACCTCACCTTTATGGTAACAGTATGGGCAACCATAAATTCCATTGAATTGCTTCATATTTTGTACCATTGGTCGTGCAACAGAGTCAACAATACATAAAAGGGCATGAACTTTTAATTGAATTGGTTCACTGTGTAAGAATGTCGTACATGTAATACCATTATTCTGTAATTCCAATAACTCTGTTATGAATGGCTTCAAATACAAGTTCATACAAGGCTTATTTATCCCTTCCCACAAGCTGCATAAAATTATATTGTTCTTCCTCAAACGGTAAGGCAATTCATTAATACAGACTTGAATTGGCCAAATACTTCGATTAGAGGATTTAAAATAGCTAACGCCGTCAACATTCCACTGTATGGATAGATCATTGGGACGAATTGTGTTACTTTGTAATAATTGTTGATATAAGTTATTATTAACAACATCACTTTCATGGCACTGGTATCGAAAATTCTCGTACAGATTACTATTTACAATTTCCACAATCTGTTTTCTCAGAGGTATATAAACAAAATAACTACCCACATCTTCTAATAAGGACTTACTGTACTCCTCATTACAATGATTGCACTTACATAAATTTTCTACAAATTGTAAACTTGTCCAACATTAGGGGCAATAATAGTATTTGATCAGATCTTTCTCTGGGAAAGATTTCAAAAATCTATACTTTGATTTGTATTCTTCATGCGGCAGATGACAATCAACTAAATGTAAATTATTTTCTAATTCAAGATCACACTGATTGTGCCTTAATGCTGTCGCCATTATAAGAAGCCTACTTTCTTCTCTACGAATAACACTCGATTCGTTTTCGTACAATAGCGATTTTTCCTGTAACATAAAAATATTAAAACTAAATAATTACGTTTACGTAACAATATGCCTATTCGAATTCCTCTACAGTACGTGTATACTGGATTAATTTATATGAAGCAAATATGGGTTATTGCTTATTGCTAGGTACGTGTGTGTCTTAGTCTGTCGGTCCTGTGTATTCCTGGGTCTGTCACTACCTGTGTCGGCCCTTGTCTGTATTAGCCTCTCTCTGTCTGTACTTATCTGTACCCGTCTGTGCCTGTGTATGTATATGTCTATGTCTGACTGTGTCTGCCTATGACTACCTGTGTCTGTGTCTGTCTATCTGTCTGTCTCTGTCTGTACCTGGCTGTGTCTGTTGTATCTGTCTGTGTCTGACTGTGTCTGAGCCTGTGTATATCTGAGCTGTGTGTGTCTGTGTCTCAGTCTGTCTGTATATGCGTCTGTGCCTGTATGTCTCTATCTGCCTGTGTACATCTTTTTCTGTCTGTATCTCCGTCTTTATGTCTTCCCGTGTCTGTGTCTCTCTGTCTGTCTCTGTCTGCCTGTGAATATCTGTGTCCCCATCTGTGTGTGTATGGGTCTGTCTGTATATATCTGTGTCTATGTATGTACCTGACTACCTCCGTTTCTCAGTGTATGTCTGTCTCTGCCTGGACCTGTCTGTGTCCGTGTCTGGCTGTGTATGTGTCTGTCTAGGTCGTCTGTGGATTTGTCTGTCTGTGTCCGGCTGTGTCTGTGTACGTCTAAATCTGTGTGTCTGTGTCCGTCTGTGTCTGTGTACATCTAAATCTGTGTGTCTGTGTCTGTGTTTATATCGATCTGTATTTATTTGTATCTGTGCCTGTCTGTGTCTGTGTCTCCGTCTTTCTGTCTTCCCGTGTCTGTGTCTGTGTCTGTTTCGGTCTTTGTCTGTGTCTGCCTGTCTGCCCGCGACAGTCTGTGTCTGTCTGAGTAGGTAAGCTAGGAGACTTCGGGTCCACTTACCCTAGGAGCTGTCACTCGGTCGGTAAGGTGAGCGCTTCCTTGTTGGCGGTAGGTAATTGCAGGTAGAGTGATAACCCGACCTTACCAATAGTCGTAAACTCAACTATACATTGCCGACAGAGCATAATGCAATACTATGTCGGTGATAACCCAACCGTCAGTGAGAATCTACCTTACCCTCCGAGCGGGGACTCGGTCGATAAGCTAGAGCGCTGCCGGCAGTCGGGAATTGCAAGTAGGGCGGTAACCCAACCTTGCCAACAGACTGGAATGCAATACTATGTAGGCGGATAACCCAACCGTCAATCTACCTTACCATCGGTAAAGCGCTGTCGGCGGCCTGAAGGGGCTCCAACCCTGCCAACAGTAGATAACCCAATTCTACCGACAGAGCAGTCTACATAAGCCAAATCTACCTTACCGGCAGAGCAGGCTACCTTGCCAACAATCGATAACGCAACTCTACCTTGCCGACAGTCGATAACTATACTTTATCGACAGAGCAGTCTACCTTGCAAACAGTCGATAACCCAACTCTACTTTAAGGGCAGTCCCAACTCTATCTTACCGGTAGAGCAGTCTAACAAACTCTACCTTACCACACCCTACATTATCATATATACTGATATCCCGAATTATTTTCTTATTTTATCTTTTATAATTGTCACGTTCGGACAAAGACTTCGTATTCGTGGAATAATTTTGGAATATTTTTTCCATTTTGAATCCTTTTTTTTCTCCTGTTCAAGAAGAGGAGTATAAACCTTTGAACTTGAGCTTTGACCCGTCGTGTACGATGTCTGGGACACGAATGAAGCATCTACTCCCAATCCATAGATGCCTCGCAATTTTCGTAGAACATTTTCAGAAGTTTGACGTTATGAATCGCGCAGTTGGTTTTGTAGGCGCCTACGTGGTTCGGACAAACTATCACCAGCTTGATCTTGTTGAGCGGTGGAAAACCCATCTCCGTCACATCGTGATCATTGAATCTGAAACGCTCGAGCCATTTTTTCATAATGGAGCCCATAACGAGTACTTGAGTGGCATCATGTAGACATTCTCGAAGAACGCTTCCGATGTCAGTGTAGGGACGGTCGCCTGAATCCCAAGAAATACCGTGACAGAACTGCTTCAACCTAGTATTTTCTCTCTTGTACTTATCGGTGAGCCGTTTCCAAGAAAAGGCTCCTTGAAGAGAAAGATCAGAGGTTGGGCATTTTCGTCCAATGGAACTATTGCTAGTTCTTTCAAGACGAAATCCTTACCGGGATGTTTTTAAGTCCTGCATATCGACGATGTACTTCATTTTAAGCGTCACTACTATCGGGAATATACTGAACGTAGAATAAGACGTTTCAAAATTGTCTCTCGGAAATTTAGACAAGTTTCTTCACGTCTTCGCTAACCAGGATTGTACTGGACAATGCGGTCGTGCAAAATGAGGCAGTATACCGAGGTTACAGCAGGAAAATTATCTCTTGCTTCGAATTCCAAATGAACGTCGACCGGTGCACTCTTCAGAGATTCGTTCTGCTTAAAGCAATCGATGACGATGAGTGGCACGCGTTACAATTTCTCCTCAAAAATTAACCAAACTTTCGTCTTGATTGAATATATGCACTTGTAAATGGTCAATAGTCTTGACAATGCAGATAGATGACTTGCGATGGAACCTCAATTATTTTATACCCTGGTGGTACTGCAGGAAAGAACTCGTGTATCGTGTGTACTCTTCGTTCGTTTATATAGGCGCCAGCTGTCACGTTGTACTCCACTCTCAGAGCATTAATTTTGAGAGTGTTCACGGATAGATGGGAACTGTAAGTGATGTTTGGTTTGGGAATGCGTTGAACGAAACCCAGCAACTTGCCTATGGAATCCTGCAGACGAAAATCGACTTGATGACTACACTTGATTTCACTGCGTAGTGTGTTGTTATTTGGCTTTATACTGATTAGTATACCCTTGGATGAGAGAAATTCGTGTAAATAGCTCTCTATGTCATCGATTTCATAACTACCAGTAGGTAAAATAACTATCTCTTTATCCACGTAAAACCTATTATTACCTTCATCAATGTTTGGTATGGAGTTAAAAGATAAAAGTTCTACCAGACCTAGAACATAGCTCTTATTTTGCGAGAGTTCAATTGGAGGAAAGTATTGCGCTTCGAGTAGCGCCGATGTACCCGAAAGACTCAACGTCAGTTAATCTGCCATGATATAGAGAATGCGCAGTTTTCCCTTCCCACTTATATACGTTTGAGACTGTTGCACAGAAACTGCAAGAACAAATGACCACAATTGTAAGTGTCGAAATTTTAAGCTTTCGATGGTAGGGGTAGAGCGCTTGCACGCGGTGGTGGGGGTAGAGCAATTGGTGTAGAGTGCTAGTATGTATAGTATATAGAATATATATAGTGTACAGTATATGCAGTACACATAGTATATGCAGTATACACAGTATATGTAGTACACATAGTATATGTAAAATCCATAGTATATGTAGTATACATAATATTTGCAGTTCACGTAGTATATAATGCATTCTCTGTGTGTCATCTTAAAATTTAATGTATTACGATTACGGATAGATATCTACTATATCTAAGGTTATCAGCTCTGTCGATAAGGTTGAATTGCCGTTAAGGTAGGGTTCGTATGTAATATAGTTAGCGGAGACGTGAAGAAAATCATCTAAATTTCCAAGAATTTACAAGAATTTCATACCTTGTCTTTATAAGGATGGCGACGCTCCACCAATCAGAGAGCTCCATGCCATTTTTCCAAGAATTCTATGCAGGTTTGAACTTGCATCAGCGAGCTCCTTGCAGGCGTCAACCTGTCCAAAACATTTTTCCAAGAAATCTATGCAGGTTGCAATGGTGTACTTAGGCGATGAATCGCCGAGCCCGAACACCCGCAAATAAGAGAATTATTAACCTCTTTCTCTCTCTCAATCTTCGCTCTCGACACACTTACCGTCCAAAAGGAGATTCTGCTGTGACGTCGTGCCTGCAAGGAGCTACGAGGCTGAAAAGGTTAGGAAGGGTAATACCGCTAAATAAATAATCAAACTCCGATTCCAAATAAACTCTCAATTTTTATTGCAACTAAAATCCCTACTACAAATAGCTAGTTTCGCTCTCGCATACACGCATACACTCACTCTTCTCACTCTCGCAAAACCCGCCGACGCACCGCGGGGAAACTAGCCGACGAACCGAAAACACGTTGTGACGCTATTCGGAGAATCGCCGCGCACTCGAATTTCTCGCTCTCCACTCTTCACACTCTCACTCGCTGCGAAAATCGTGCGCACGAACTTGAGGAGACGCCGCAATGTGATCCCCCGAAGCGTCACCCACGAATTCTCTCTCCCCCTCTCTCTCTCTCTCTCTCTCTCTCTCTCTGTCTCTCTCTCTCTCTCTCTCTCTCTCTCTCTCTCCACGAATTTTCACACGTCCGCTCCCTGAATCGTCGCGGCGCAAACCCCGAACCGGCACCCGTTATCTCTCTCCCTCCACCGGCGTTAGACGCGCGCACAAACAAAAGGCATCGCCGCACGATGCTCGATTCAACCGCGACACACTCTCTCTCTCTCTCTCCACCGGTGTTAACCGCGCGCACATTCAAACAGCATCGCCGCGCGATGCTCTCTTGTTAAACGCGACTCTCGCTTTCTTTCTCTCTCTCTCACCCGCACTCCATCTCTACCCTCCCCCGCGACTCTCTCTCTCTCCACTCTAAAATCGCGTCCCCCTTACCTCGACGATGAGCAGTCCTCCGCGCCGAGTCTCGTCTCTCGCTCTCTCGCTCCCGCTCTCTTCCTCGCCTCTCCGCGACCGTCGCTCGTCTCCTGCCGTCGGCCAAGATCTTTCTCCGGGTCGCCCTGGACGCCTCCTCCCGGCTCTCGTCGTCCTCTCTGCTACTCTCCTCGCACCACTCGTGTCTTCTTTTCACAGGCTCTCTCTCTCTCTCTCTCTCGCACGCACCCTCTCACTACAACTGCACGCTCGGCACTGCCGATCTTTTCCGCGCGCCGTATCTCCTACCCCCGCACATGCGCAGGCGTTCCACCGGTTGCATCGGCAGATCGGCGCTACTCTTGCTTCGCACGCGGCTCTCCTATCCCTCTCTCGGCCGTGCCCGTCAGCGGAGCGCCTCCCCGCTGTAGCAACATGTGGCCGCGCGCACTCGCCCGCGAGGTGCTGCTACCTCGCTCTCCAATTCCGTGGTCGCACGGAGTCGCGCGAAATTCAAACGCGCCTCGCGCGGTTATTAACAATTCCCTAACATACAATTCTCTGACATACTTACGGGCCCGCGACCCACAGCGATGCGCGAGCTTCTTTTCTCTTCTGGACCTCTCTCCCCTCCACCATGATAACCGCCGGGATAAACAACCAAAACAAAGGAAAAGATCCCGAAAAATCAATAATGACGTCAAATACTGGGGTGCCCCGGCAACGCAGCTTGAGAGAGAGAAAAAGGCAATGGTGACGACTTACCACGTCACAAACTCCTCCCTCCTAGGACGGAACACACCCCGAGTTTTCCGCTCATACTAGTTTCCGTATCCTCCCTCTTTCTCTCTCTCTTCGCCGATCACCCGGGCGTGAGACACTAAGAATGAACAGGATACTCACCGGGGAACGACGTTCCCCCTATAGAACTTCTTTCGCTCCGTCTCCACGGCGTTGTTCAGGGTAGGTCCAGGGATTGACCTCTCTCTCTCTCTCTCTCTCTCTCTCTCTCTCTCTCTCTCTCTCTCTCTCTCTCTCTCTCTCTCTCTCTCTCTCTCTCTTCACGGATGGCGCTATGGATCCCACCCTACCCCTTTACGCCAGCCCCAGCTCTTTCTCCTCTCTCCACACTCCCTCTCTACTCCACTCCAACTCTCCACTTCCTGCCCTTCTTCCTTCACTCTACTCTACACTCCCCTACCCTCTCTCTCACTACTCTTTCTCTCCCGTCCTCTCCCTCTCTACACCTTGCCGCCCAAAAATTCCCAGGAGGACCGCGCTTCTAACCTCCAGGGGGAGGTCGCTCAGGCGATCCATCAGCTATAGCATCTGAGTGACGGTCAGGCTGGCGGGGATCGCCCTTGCGTGCTCCCCCGGGCCATTAGGGCGTTCCCCCTGGGGTGATTGATCTCGCCGTCTCTGCGGCTCTGGCACGGACGGCACCGCCGCCACCGAGGCCACCGAACCCGGCGGGTTCTCCCTCTGGAACGCGCAAGGCCCCGGAGGCCCCGGACGCGGCGGGATTCCCCTGCTCTCATGGGGTCTTCTCAAGACCGAGGGGGAGGGGCGTCAGGACGGCGGCGGCGGCTTCCACCGGGCGACTCTCCACTGCTTGGTCAGCCGCCGCCGTCGCCCCACTACCTTGGCGGTGGGATGATGAGGGTCGCGGACCCTCCCTCCCGTAGCGCTCCCGGATATATTCCCGGTGGGCCACCCAGCACCGGGGACACACTGTCAGGTCCGCGCCCCGCCGGCCACGATTGTGGCAATAAACGCTGGCAGGGCGTGGACACCGGAGGCATGAGTGGCCCTCTTGCCAGCAGTTGTAGCACGCTTTGGGGGGGAGGGTCGAGCACGGGATCAGTGGGGATTGGCAGAAGGTTACCGAACATGATGCCTCTTATCTTTACCGGCAACAGCTCCCGCCTACTCCCCCCCCGACCCCACGCTCGCCCTTGACCCACTTCCATCCGCCCCCCGCCTGTCCCTGGGAGGACGAAGCCCCCGCGGCGGCTCCGGGGCCGGCGACCGTGACCGGGGTGGGGGGGGGGAGGTGAGCCTCCCCGACACATAATCCTCCAGCTCGAGATGTCGTCGCGGGTTGTAGGGCTTCGTCTTCTTCTTCCTCCTCTTCCTTCTCCTCTCTCCACGCCCTCGCTCTCCACTTTCCACCGACGGCTCCTCGGCGACGCTTGCCCTCACGGGAGCAGATGGAGTCTCCTCCCGATCCCACTCCATCCCAGTCGGCACTGGGAGGAATCGGAGTAGATCATCCGCGGGAATGTCAGGTTCTCTATACTCCGACTCCTGCTCCTGGCCCTCCAGCCCCGGTCTCTCCGGGCGCCCTGGAGGGAACTGGCGGGTGGAGGCTCCGCCTCTTCGCCCGTCATCGCCGGGGGCAGCGTCCCGATCGGTCGCCAGGTAAGCGGCGAGCTCCAGCTCAGCCGCGCGGCTGAGTTGCTCCTCGGGGCTCCCCTCGGCCGCCGGCTCAGCCGAGTCGGCTCTAGTCGGCGACAAAGGGGAGCTCCGTATAGCGCCACGGGAGGCGAGCAGCCGCCGGGGAATGGCCCCCGGAGGCGACACGCCTCCAGCTCGTCGCTCTCCCCGATGGCCATCTCCTCCTCTCCTCTCTCCGTCTCCACCGCCTCTCTCAACCTTCTCTCTACCCTCTCCTGCTCCATCATTATCCTCACCTTTCTCTCTTTACCCCTTCTCACTCTTTCTCTCACCTCCCATTCGTTCCTCTCCTCCTCTTCCTTCTTCTCACGAGCCCGTCGCTCCCTCTTCAACCTCTCTTCCTCCGCTCTCACCCTGGCTAACCGTTCTTCTTCCAATCTAACCCGTTCTAACCTCTCTCTCTCCACTCTCTCTTCCTCCACTCTCGCCCTCTCCCGCTCCACTAACTCTCTTTCCGCTCTCTCTCTCCACTTCTTCTCTCTCCACCTCGTCCGCCAACGAAAAGCGTGGCAAGAGCTGGGGCGGCACGAACGATCGCATTCTACCCGTTTCCAGGTCCACGACCTCCCCAGTCGGCGTCGCATACGTCGATTCCGGGAGGTCGCGGAACTCTGGGTACGGGGAATGCGATGTTCCCCACCCCCCCTCTTCGGCCATCCTCGTCGGGTTCTCATCTGAAACAACACGAATAAGTCAAAGGAAGGGGAAACTCTTAGTCTAAGAATCGCACCGGGACTCTTTTCGCTCGCGCGGGAACATAACGCTTAGGTAACGATACATGCACCTTCGCGAGACGCCGGTTCGACCCCTCCCCTTGTCCGAGTACGTAAACGGTCGGAGATAGGATCTCGACGATCTGGTACGGACCCTCGAACTTGGGAGCTAGCTTAGCATTAAATTTCTTAGCTGCGTCAGACAGGTGGTGAGCCCTTCTTAACACCTGATTATCCAAAGCGAATCGCACATCTTCCCGCCCTTTGTCGTAGTGTCGTTTTTGCGTCTCTCGGGCTTCGTCAATATGCCGGCTCACCAAATCTCTCAACGCATCCAATCTTTTCATTCTTTCCTCCCATACTCCCGGGTCGATTCTCTCCACTAATCTCTCACTCTCCACCTCTCGTCGCAGACTCTTAACCGGGCGCGGGTGTCGTCCGAAATTCAAGAATGCGGGCGACACCTTGGTGCTTGATTGCACCGCCGTATTCACCACGGCCTGAACTCATGGACGTGCTGGTCCCAGTTCCGGTGGTCCGCTCCCACGAATGCTGAGATCATGGCTTTAAGAGTTCGGTTACTACGCTCCACAGGGTTTGCTTGAGGGTGGTACGGGGGTGTGGTCACATGCTTTACCCCATACTCCTCCAGCATACCCTTAAAGAACTTATTATCAAACTCTTTGCCATTATCACTCAGCAAGTAATCGGGAGTTTCCCAGCGGAACAGGATTAGCTCCTCCGTGGCCCTTGCTACAGACTTTCCGTTCGCCTTCCGGAGAGGTTTCACCTCGATCCAGCGAGTGAACAAGTCCTGGAAAACCAAGAGATAACGATGCTGGCTCTTGCTCGGCGGAAACTCCATTGTGTCCACAGCAACCACCGCCCACGGTCTCTCCACAATTCGCGTGCCCATTAGCCCCTGAGGTCCCGTTTGGAGACCCTTGAACTTCTGACAGAACTCACATTCTCTGACGAAAGTCCGCACGTCATGATATACTCCTTTCCAGTAATATTCCCGGGCCACCCGATCATACATCTTTTCAACGCCAAGATGACCCGAGGATGGGGCTCAATGGGCATCTTCCATCACTCTGGCTCGGTGCTCCACCGGCACCACCAATCTCCACCTCTCTTCTCGAAACTCCACGGGATCCAGTAACGGATCCGTTTTAAATCTAAATAAGCACCCGTTCTCCACTCTCCACTGCTGATATTTGGACGGCAATTTCTCTACTTCTTCTCTCATCTTCAGATACCAGGGGTCTTTAATCTCATCGAACCCTGCTATCTCCACCTCATCTGACTCTTGCGCAAGGGAGAAAGCATCTGGCACCTGGTGAAGGGCACCCTTGCGGTGAACTATGTCGAAATCCCATTGTTGCAGCTGCAATGCCCAGCGTGCCAACCTACCTGTCGGCTCTTTGAGGCTACACAGCCACTTCAATGCGCTATGATCCATCACCACGGTAAACTTGTAGCCCTCCAGATATGGTCTCAGCTTCTTAATTGCCCACACCATGGCCAGGCACTCCTCTGTCGTGGTATAATTCTTCTCAGCCGGGGTCAGTACGCGACTAACGTAAACGATGGGATGCTCTCCGTCTTCGCTTTCCTGGGTTAGAACAGCCCCTAATGCGTATCCACTGGCATCACACTGCACCTTGAAGGGTTTACTGAAATCTGGTCGCGCCAGCGCTCTCTTCAGTCGCTCGAACGCCTCTTCCTGTTCCTCTCCCCAACTCCACTCTCTCCCTTTTTTCAACAACTTTACCAACGATATCTTTAATCCCGATTCATCCTTGATAAAACGAGAATACCACTCCAGCATCCCCAAAAACCGGCGTAATTGCCTTACGTTCTTGGGGGCGGGGTAATTAGCCACCGGTGCCACCTTTTCGGGATCCGGTCTCAAACCCTCACGGTCGAGCAGAAATCCCAAGTAGGAGACTTGTGAGCAGCAAAACTCGCACTTCTCCCGGTTAACCTCTAACCCTGCTCCCACTATCTCCTTCAGCACCACTTCAACCCAGTAAAGATGATGCTCAAACGATTCAGTGGCTATGATTATGTCGTCGAGATAGCCGAAGATATTCGGTTGCATCTCGGGATCGAACAACGAATCAATAAGCCGCTGAAACGTACTTGGCGCGTTCATCAATCCGAAAGGCATCCGGGTGAACTGCCACAGACCTGATCCCGGCACCGAGAAGGCGGTATATTTCCTACTCGCCTTCTCCAAGGGGATCTGGTAGTACGCTTGTCTGAGGTCGATCTTCGTTAGGTACTTCGCCTGTCTCAACTTGTCCAGGATTGTATCCATATTGGCAATAGGATACGCATCTCGACGCGTCACCTTATTCAAGTCCCGGTAATCGACACAAAATCGATAAGTACTGTCGGACTTCTTAATCATCACCGGTGCGCTGCTGTAATCGCTAGCCGACCTTTCGATGATCCCTTCGTTGAACATACGCTCCACTTCCTCTATCGCCACTTGTTGCATTTTTGGCGACGTCCGGCGGGGATGATGCTTAAAGGGTTTCGTCCCTTGCACATCTATTGTATGCTCCATCAACGTCGTCACCCCCTTTCGCTTCCCTTCTTCGGGGTAGATCAATAAGCGATCTACCAATCTCTCCACTCTTTCTCGTTCCTCCTCCTCTAACTCTGAGATTCCCGCACACTCTCCATGAATAACAGCGTTTTTCTCTTCGCCCGTCTTGGCGAAAGGTCTCCAACGTCCCTCTCTCACTCTCCACACTCTTTTACCTAGTTGGGCATCCACGTTAAATAACTTGCAGAAATCCATGCCCAGTATAATCTCCTGGTCGAGGTTATGTAAAGCCTTCATGGGCAGAGACGCCGAGTGATGATCGATCTCAAGCATCACGTTTAATACACCCATGACTTTGGTAATTCCCCCGGTGACGTTCCGCACCGCCGTGGCGCTTTCCTGCAAACTATCTTGGAATCGTTCGGCCACGCCGGGGCCTACCAGTGATAGCATTGCCCCCGGGTCTAATAAGGCTTTGTAGGAGTGACCACGAAGCTTCACCATGACGAAATGACGATTCTCCCCGCACAATCCTGCGACTGCATCGGGGTCTTCCTCGGACTCCTTCTCTCCACTAAGATCCGTTCTCTCTTCGTCCTTTCCTTTCTCCACTTTCTTTTCCTCTTCCCTCTCCACTTCAATCTTCCTGAACTCTTTCGCCGGTATCACCTCCACGGGCATTCCATCTTCTTCGACCTTTTTACCGATCAAATCGTCCATTATCTCCTTTAGCCATCCATCGTCACTAGACTCCTCACCCCACCCCTCGGCTGGCAGATGAACTGGGGGTTCTAAGTCTTGCTGGTTCTCTTCACTCTTCTTCTCTGCACCCCTCTTCACTTCACTCTTCTTCTCTTCACCCTTCTTCATTTCACTCTTCTTCTCCACTGGTCTCACCTCGCCTCTTACTTCTACTTCTATATCTCCCTCTATCTTCTTTCCTCTCTCTTTCCCTTCTCCACTTTCTCCGTCTCCACTAGACTTCTCGGCCTTCCGCCAGGGACCCTGGGGAACAAGCACATTTAAGATACCTGTCCCCCAGTCTGCCCGTTTCCCAACTTCGCTCGTAAGGGGGCACAGTTGGGACACGTCTTGAAGATGACATTCGGCGCGTCACAGTTTTGGCAGCTCACTCGTGGAGGCTGAGCAGGCTGATTACGGATGGTGCAGTTTCGCACCGTATGCCCCTTCTGCCTACACCACAAACAGACCACTTCAGGACAAACGGAAGCCTTATGACCCACCGCCTGGCAGAGGTTACAGGCCCCCATGAACGGCCTCTCCTCTCCTCCGGTAAGCGGGGCTTTTCCAGGTCCAGTTGGACGCCCATAACTGCCTCTTAGAGGAACAGATCGTCCTTCTCCAGGGCCCTGACTCTGTGCCGGGGCCCCTCTCCACGGTTCGCCTCCATACCCTCGACCTGCTCCATAAGGAGGCCTGAGATTCCCAGGACCCCCTTGGATTCCCGGTCCGCCCTGCACCACGGTCGCATAGGTTTTCGCCTCTTCTTTCTCCATTGTCTGCGCATTCGACATCTTCGGCTGCGCAGTCTCCGGCTTCGACTCTCCGTCACTCGCCTTGGCGGAGTTCGAAACATTGGCTTTGGCCGCCTTCTTCGCCGCTTTCGTTTCGCTCGTCTTGGTGGGCTTTGGCGAAACGCTCTCTCTATCCACTCCCTTCTCCACAGCTGCCACGGCCTTCTGGCGACCAGCAGTACCTGTAAACGCTGCTCCGGGCACCCTCATCTTGTCAGCAGGAGGCGGCGGGAGATACGGACTATCTAACTCCTTCTGCCTCTCCCAACGACGTCCGTACTTCTCCAAATCCTCCATTGTCTCCACTATTTTATCAGACATCGCCTTCCTGTACTCTGGAAGGATATTTCGATAGGCGGTTTCCACCAGCTGCCTCTCTGACGGTGGTCGTTTGAACCGAGAGACGATGTAATTGAAATTGGAGAGGTACGTGGCAATCTTCTCGCCCTTAGCCTGTGTCCTTCGTCTCAAATCATTCAACAGATCTTCACGGTCATATTCTGTGACGAACTGATGTTTGAAAGTCTTGCGGAATCCCAGCCAGGAAGGCGTATCCAGTCTGATAGTTCTAAACCACCTGCCGGATCTCTTAGTCAAGATACAAGGTAAAGCGCCGAGCAGCTCTCGATCACGTAACCCCGCTCCCTCGCGGCAGTCCTCTAGCTGCTCTAAAAACTCCTCGGGGTCCTCCTTCCCGTCTCCACTGAACTTGATGCCCCAACTCTTGAGTAGCTTGACGGCGCGGGCCTTCTGTTCCGCTGCAGGTGTCGCTTTCCACCGTCTTCTCGGCTCCACTTCTCCGTCGTCCTCCGTCTCGCTGATGACTCGCACTCTCACTACTGCTCGAAATCGTGATGCTGCATATCGCCGACTTCCTTTCCCTCGCGAATCTCCCAGACCGCTTCTGGTCTCGCACTCCCTTCTCGAGTGTACCAGCCCTCTTCGATAGGCTTTCCGGGCGGTTTTCCATTTCTTCCTCATCGCTTAATCGTTCCATGAGGGGAGGATCGATAGGTCTTCGACGAGGACGCCCTGATACTTTCCTTCTCAGTACTGGCTTGATCCCCTCGTCGTCCGAAGTACAAGTCGGCTGAGGATTCTTTACAGACCGGTACGTCGTGCCGCTGCCTCCTCTCTCCGAGTATGACGAGCAAAGGCTTCGATCCTTCTCCCTTTTCAACTCTATTTCTGCCTCCACGTCAATCGCCTCTCCACTACTCGACTCCACGTCATACATCCGGTGTATCTCGTCCCAATTCTAGCCTAGAGTGTACCACTCCCTTTGGGGCAACCCCTTTTTCCTCGCTGGAGTCTCCCTTTGAACGAGAGCTGGCGATGCTCTAAACGGTGTCTGAGCCGGCAGGGCTGAAGGTGGCAACGGTTCAGTAGGCGGTAGCCCCCGATATAATCGAGCCGAATAGTATTCCCATGTCGACGCCACGGGAGGTACAAATCTGCTACTATCGAACGTGGCTGTCACTCTGGGCGCACTCAGAACTGAGACCGAAGTAGTCACGGCCGGTTGTGCCCCTGTCGTCCGCAGGACCAGTCCCGCGTTACTCCTGGCGGCGCTCAGTGAGCTAGTGACAGTCACCGTCACTGGCGTAGGCCCCTTCTGCTGGTGCACCATCACCTCCACCCGCTGCTCTCGTCCTCTCTCTACATCCTCGTCGCTCGTCCGCAGCGAGCCTTCACTACTCATTCTTACCCGAGATCGGGCCGCTTCTTTCCTCTTCGAAGTCTTCCTCCGCTGGATTGTCTCACCTTCCTCGTCGCCTCTCTCCACATCTACCCCTATAATTTCTTCAATGGTTTCCGACTCTGCCTCGTCGCAGGTGTACCAGGGAACCTCGACCACCGCCACTTCCTCGCGCAAGATCGCACGCAATAAGCGATCTCGCAAACTCTCCAAGTTACCGCGGCTATTCGCCCTCCGTTCCTCGAGTTCCGCAACCAGTTCTGCCGACTGCAACTGGGCCACAGTTCGGGTCCAGCGCCTGGCCGCACGAGATTGCGCCAGCTCCTTCATTCCCGCAGCGTGCTCGCCAATGGCTCGCGTCCGCTTCTCCACGACTATTACTCGCTTACGAAAGCCGAGTAGTCCAACTCTCTCTCACTCTTTACTCCGTCTACACTCTCTCTGACTCCACCAATTATTTCCGAACGCACGGCCTCTGTCGGTGCGGCTCGCAATTACACCACCAATTTTCCACAAAGAAATATTCAAAATCAAGAATTATATAATATAGGGGGGAACAAATAATTAAAATATTCAATATATATATTTATTATACACACGCTTTTACTATCGCTACGCCGCAATTACCGCTAACTCACCACAACTCCACCGCAACACACACTTACTCTCAATCTCTTTCTCTACACTACACACACTTCCCAACCTTTATCACAGCAGAGTTCCCCACAAGGGATGCCAATTTGCGATGGTGTACTTAGGCGATGAATCGCCGAGCCCGAACACCCACAAATAAGAGAATTATTAACCTCTTTCTCTCTCTCAATCTTCGCTCTCGACACACTTACCGTCCAAAAGGAGATTCCGCTGTGACGTCGTGCCTGGGCAAGCTACGAGGCTGAAAAGGTTGGGAAGGGTAATACCGCTAAATAAATAATCAAACTCCGATTCCAAATAAACTCTCAATTTTTATTGCAACTAAAATCCCTACTACAAATAGCTAGTTTCGCTCTCGCATACACGCATACACTCACTCTTCTCACTCTCACAAAACCCGCCGACGCACCGCGGGGAACCTAGTCGACGAACCGAAAACACGTTGCGATGCGATTCGGAGAATCGCCGCGCACTCAAATTTCTCTCTCTACTCTGCACACTCTCACTCGCCGCGAAAATCGTGCGCACGAACTTGAGGAGACGCCGCAATGTGATCCTCCGAAGCGCCACCCACGAATTCTCTCTCTCTCTCTCTCTCTCTCCACGAATTTTCACACGCACGCTCCCTGAATCATCGCGGCGCAAGCCCCGAACCGGCATCCGTTATCTCTCTCTCTCCACCGGCGTTAGACGCCTGCACAAACAAAAGGCATCGCCGCACGATGCTTGATTCAACCGCGAGACACTCTCTCTCTCTCCACCGATGTTAACCGCGCGCACATTCAAACAGCATCGCCGCGCGATGCTCTCTTGTTAAACGCGACTCTCGCTATCTTTCTCTCTCTCTCTCACCCGCACTCCCTCTCTACCCTCTCCCGCGACTCTCTCTCTCCACTCTAAAATCGCGTCCCCCTTACCTCGACGATGAGCAGTCCTCCGTGCCGAGTCTCGTCTCTCTCTCTCTCTCGCTCCCGCTCTCTTCCTCGCCTCACCGCGACCGTCGCTCGCCCCCTGCCGTCGGCCAAGATCTTTCTCCGGGTCGCCCTGGATGCCTCCTCCCGGCTCTCGTCGTCCTCTCTGCTACTCTCCTCGCACCACTCGTGTCTTCTTTTGACAGGCTCTCTCTCTCGCACGCACCCTCTCACTACAACTGCACGCTCGGCACTGCCGATCTTTTTCGCGCGCCGTATCTCCTACCCCCGCACATGCGCAGGCGTTCCACCGGTTGCATCGGCAGATCGGCGCTACTCTTGCTTCGCACGCGGCTCTCCTATCCCTCCCCCGGCCGTGCCCGTCAGCGGAGCGCCTCCCCGCTGGAGCAACATGCGGCCGCGCACACTCGCCCGCAAGGTGCTGCCACCTCGCTCTCCAACTCCGTGGTCGCACGGAGTCGCGCGAAATTCAAACGCGCCTCCCGCGGTTATTAACAATTCCCTAACATACAATTCTCTGACATACTTACGTGCCCGCGGCCCACAGCGATGCGCGAGCTTCCTTTCTCTTCTGGACCTCTCTCTCCTCCACCATGATAACCGCCGGGATAAACAACCAGAACAAGCGAAAAGATCCCGAAAACTCAATAATGACGTCAAATACTGGGATGCTCCGGCAACGCAGCTTGAGAGAGAGAAAAAGGCAATGGTGACGACTTAACACGTCACAAGGTTTGAAGATGCGTCAGTGAACCCCATTGAGCGGCGGTGGGGATAGAGTACTAGTATGCATGCTTTGTATGTTATCAAGACATCTATATATAGATTGGGAGTAGATGAGCGTGTCCCGAACATCGTACAAGATGGGTCAAAACGCAAGCTCAAGCGCTTATGCTCCTCTTGATGAACAGGAGAAAAAAGATGATTCCAAATGGAAAAATATTCTCAATATTCCACTAATACCAATTTTATGCCTGAATGTAACCATTATAAAAGATTAAAATAAAATGTTGTAGATTTTGGTTATTGACTTTTGTAGTCTGCTCTGTCGGTAGAGTTTGGTTATCTGCTCTGCCGTCAACGTAAACTTCTCTATCGGTAAGGTTGAGTTGGGTTATTGACTGTTGGCAAGGTATACTGCTCTGCCGTTAAGGTAGAGTTTGGTTATCTACTGCCGGTAAGGTAGAATTGGGTTATCGATTGTTGCCAGGTGGATGACTCTATCGGTAAGGTAGAGTTGGGTTACTAAGAGTTGTCATGATAGACTGCTCTGTCGGTAATATAGAGTTATCCGCTGCTGGTAAGGTAGAGTTGGTTTATCGACTGATGGCAAGGTAGCCTATTCCGCGGGTAATGTAGTAGAGTTGGCTTATGTAAACTGCTCTGTCGGTAGAGTTGGGTTATTGATTGTTGGCAAAGTTGGAGCACCAAGCGCCAGCTCAGAGGGTAAGCTAGATTCTTATTGATGGTTGGGTGTTATCACCTACATAGTATTGAATTCTGCTCTGTCGGCAATGTAGAGTTGAGTTTTCGACTGTTGGTAAGGTTGGTTATCACCCTACCTACAATTACCGACCGCCGACAAGGCAGCGCTTTACCTTACCGACCGTGCGCCAGCTCTGAGGGTAAGTGGCAACGAACTCTCCAAGCTCACTTGCCTGTATCTGTATTTGCATGTTTAGTCGTCTGGGTCTGCGTCTGTCTGTTTCTGTGTCTGTCTGTGTCTATGTCTCCCTGTTTCTCTGTCTGTCTGCGATTGTGCCCATGTCTGGCTATCTGTGTCTATCTGAATCTGTGTGTCTGTGTCTGTCTGTCTCTGTCTGCACCTGTCTGTCTGTGTCTGTGATTGGGTGTGTCTGTGTCTGTCTGTGTTTGCCTGTGGCTGTGTATGTCGGGGTCTATCTATATCTGTGTATGTATGTCTCTGGCTGTGTCTGTCTGTGTCTGTGTCTGTCTGTATCTGTGTGTGCCTGTGTCAATCTGTTCATGTGTCTCTCTATGCCTGTATCGGTTTGTTTTTGTTTCCATCTATACATGTGTCTGCTTGTGCTTATGTTAATCTGTGTCTGTCTGTGTTTGTGTCTGTATGTGTCTGTGTCTGGGTCTGTCTCTTCATGCTAAGAAGCCTATTTGCAAAATAATATTCTTGGTAATGCAAAAAGAACGTAATCATAGACACCATCAGAATATGATTCTGCTTAATCCGTAGTTATGTAGATTATAGTATATTACGATAAATGTAACTTAAGTGGACCATAATTGCGGGGTGATAAATCACGCCGTGCTGTGGGCCACTGAAGTCACACGTATCTTACGATATTTTATAGCGCGTTTACCTAAGTCCACTGTCACGTCTATCCGTGCAACACGGTGCAATAATGGATTACTTAAGGCACAGATAGGCGTGACAAATATAATCTTAGATAGGTCACACCGTGCTATAAATAAATATTTCACAAAAATTTTTCCAATGAACTGTATATACGGTCCATAACATATAATTTACGTACTCCTTCATTTCTTTCATAAATATACTTTGACTTTTGAGTCTAAGGTAAAATTTGGAAATTTCGTACTTATTTATACTTATAAATAAAATACTTACGTTGTCTAAAAAGTAGCTTGAATCTGAAAGAAAGCTAATCCATGAAAGGCATCGTCTTTATATGTTACGGCTCTGTTGTTGTAGAAGTCTTTTTTCGAATTTAGAAACACTGACTAGAATGGCCTCAGACCTACAGATGACGGATTCGGCTCAAACTTTGGGATAGGTTTTTGGATGTAGAAATATGAAGAAAGCTGCAATATTAGACTCTAACGCTCAAAATAACTATAGTTCTAGACATTTTAAGTTTTATTTTGCAAATAATTTGAAAAAAGCCTCTTCTGAAAACGGTAGACATTTATCTTTAAAAAGTTTTAAATATCATTTGTAAAATAGAAAAAATCTAGAGAACATGAGATTTCATTTGCTTTTATAAGAATTAAAAAATGTTGATTTCTTCTAAAGTTATGAAAGATTAAAATTAAGTATCGGAAATGCGATTTTTTGCACTTGAGACATGAGACAAGAGACAAGGCACATAAGAAGATATGTGGACACTGGCTAAGAGAATGATTAAAATTAATAATTAAGAGAATAATTTTATGACTTTCAAAAATTCAACCCAACAAGTATAACAAATAGAGTATTAAAATAGACTCAAGATCAATCTACTCGCCCTTCTATTAATTATGCTCGTCCAAATGTAATCTTCCTTTTCGGAGCAAATATTGAGCATAAATAAAATAAAACTGCTGATCGGAGCATTAAGGACGCTCTTGCATGAAAATTTTCAAACTGGGATATAACATTTTCAATAGTTCAAGATGTACCGAATCTTGTGGTATGTTTATTTTACCCTATAACCGTGGAAAATTTTGAGAAATTAACGTTTGAACTTATCATGTTTTACATGTACTCTTATGGGACGGCGGGAAAAAATAGGTTAAGTCGAGTATTTCTGAAAAGGGATCAAATTTTTGACCAGTAAAAAACATATGGCGTAAAGATTGCGGCTTCCCCTTTCAAACCACACCTTGTAAATTGTACGTAGCCGTGGGAAATTTCCTTTAATTCATGATTATGAATACAAATAGCAGACGACGTGCACGAGAGCGAGAGAGACAGAAGGACGTGTTTGGTATAGTTTGTGCTCTCGCTGAGCGCACAAACTGTATTGTCGTGCAAGAGCGTCCTTAAGCATACATCTAAAAGCATACCAAGATGCTTATGTCCAGGGGCCTGATTCTCTAAGAGTGTCGTACACGACACATACCAAAAATGACACACTGTCGTGTCGGCTGAAATTATATTATGCGCATGCGCATACCTCCATGTTTTATTTTTTAGTAACTTTTAGAAGCGCGAATCGAGTTGTGAGATACGACTTGATGATAATGTCTCGTTCCTACTTACCATTTGTCACATCGATTGAAGTATTTCAAATATGAGTCTACGACCAATTTTGAGTCTTTCCATAAAATTAGATTTGAAATACTTTAGTCGATGTGACAAATGGTAAGTCGAGACGAGCCATTATCATCAACTCATCTCTTACTCGATTCGCGCCTCTGAAAGCTACTAAAAAAAACAGAAACATGAAGTTTTACGCATGCGTATTGTACGTGCAACGTACAGTGCACGAGAAGGAGAGGGAGAGATAGACGAGGCTAGCTAGCTATGGGCATCGGCCAGAGTGTTCGTATACGCGGCGCGAGCGAAGCAAGAAGAGCTGAGACAGCGCGGCGAGGGACATAGAACCGTGAGCCAGCGAGTCCCGCTCTCATTCGCAGCTTGCACGCCTGAGGCCCTGAGGCCTGATTCACTAAACGCGTCAGCACGATCCGCACAAATCAACGACACACTACTGTGTCGGCTGAAATTTTACGACACGCATGGCAAAGCCAATGTTTTTTTTTATTTTTCAATAGGTTTCGGAAGCCCGAGTCAAGCGAGACACAGTTGATTGTAATATCTCGTCTCAACTTACATCGACATAAGTACTTTAATTGTACGTCTATGATCAATTTTAAGTCTTGTCATAGACCCAATCATTGTGTCGAACGACTTGACATTATGTCGAACGACGAATGTGACGGAAAAATTAAACTTATATAAACAGTTGTAGTTTTGGCTTTATTTTCCTTTCACGATAATAATAGGGCTCTTGCTAAACTACAGTCAGATTTCATGAGAGTGCATATACCTATATATTGGTAAAAACTAACCTTCAATTTTCTGTAGTTGAAGAATTGACGATTGATTAAAGAAAAAAATAGACAAGGATTGATATCGTTAAAGTACGTTCGTGATATTTAAGTTTATTTGGAAAAGGCGGACATCAAACGAACCAATGAATAAGCGAATATTATTTTTTATTAGCCGACGTTTCGGGAGCGTTAGATATACTCCCCTCTTCAGGGCATAAACAATTATTCAGTCATTATTAAAACATTCGGTCCTGCCGCACATTCTCGTGGATGTATGTATTTTGTATGTATTTTGCATTCAAACTCGAATTCTCTTCGTTCTTTATGTCTATCTGTATTCACAAATTTATTTATTGTCATAAGAACTTTATTTCTTAATTTCTTAATATTAAGCCCAACACTTATTGACGGGTTTCTCAGTTTTTATCGGAACACAATGACTAATATAAATAACAAACATAATTCTCGATTAAACAGTAAGTTTGATGTCTTAGAAAGAAAACAACGTAAGGTTAACCCGTCTCCAGAGAGCATTGACCAAAACAAAAGCAAATGGCTTGTCAATCTGACGGACGTTGAACTACCGAATGATGTGTTTGAAATACTCAGCTTAGGCGATAAATATAACTATACTGGGAACATTCAAAAAGAAAGTTATTTTTCAATTTTTAAAGAAGTAGAAAATTTTATTAACATACATGATTCAGATAGTTTCGAGCACTTAAGAAATAAAGTTCTTATGACAATAAATAAATTTGTGAATACAGATAGACATAAAGAACGAAGAGAATTCGAGTTTGAATGCAAAATAGAAAACACAAAATTATTTTTAAAAGAAAATTCAGATTTAATATGCACTAAAGCTGACAAAGGAAATTCTACTGTGTTAATGTACAAAGAAGATTATATTAACAAAGTTGAATCTTCTTTACAAGATCCGACTTTCTATAAATTATTAAATAAAGACCCTTATGATGAGCTTATTAAAAAAGTTAAAAAATTTTTCACTTCATGGAAAATGAAAGGTGCTTTTGACACAGCAGAATTTTCCCGTTTATCAAATTTAAAACTAGACAATACTTTACTATCACGTGCTTATGGGTTAGTGAAAATCCATAAATCAAATTATCCTATAAGAATTATCGTTTCTTCAATTAACAGTCCGTTTTATGCCTTCGATAAATGTCTTAGCCTTTTTTTAAAAAGATACATACCTAAACCAAAATATTCTGTAAAAAATAGTATGGAAGTTAAGGAAAAATTAGGTACTATAACAATTCCTCTAGGATACATATTAATTTCATTAGATGTTGTGTCTCTATACACAAATTTAGATTTCACTCTTATTTTAAATGGAATAAGAAAGAAATGGAAATATTTTAAAGATAAGATCAGTCTTTCTTTGATTGAGTTTTTAAATGGTATAGAGTTATTATTAAATTCAACTTTTTTCAAATTCAATGAAAAATATTACAAACAGCTTATTGGTTCTCCTATGGGAGGCAGCTGTAGTCCTCGATTTGCTGAAATTGTCCTTGAGGAAGCTGAAGAAAGTTGTCTTGAAAAGTTACGTGACTCCATACTATTTTACTGTAGGTATGTAGACGACTGTTTATTAATTGTTAAAGAAACTGAAATTGACAATATTCTGAATACTTTTAATCAGTACAACGAGTATTTAAAATTTACTATTGAGAAAGAAATAGACAAGAAACTTAGTTTTTTAGACATGCAAATAATTAGAGTTGATAATAGTTCTCCATTAACAAATTGGTATAGAAAACCTACCTTTTCTGGTAGGTATATAAGCTTTGATTCACACCATCCTATTTCACAAAAAAGAGCTCTAGTCTTTTCCCTAGTTGACAAAGCAATAAAATTATCCCATCGTTCTTTTCATAACAATAATTTAACTTTGGTCAAGAAATTTCTTCTAAATAATAAATTTCCGTTGCAGTTTATTGAAAAAAATATTAAAAAAAGACTTTGTCACATTTTTAGTAGTAACAACTGTAATAATATTACAAAAGCTTATACAAAAAATCCTTTAATTATACTTCCTTATGTTAATAATTTATCACAGTCTATCAATAAGATTTGCAAAGAATATGGTATCATGCATGTAAACAATATGTCTAACAAGCTAAGTTTCGTTAAATTAGGAAAAGATCCAATCAAAAAATCAGATGTTACCGGTATTGTTTACAAAATAAAATGTAATGATTGTCATGCTGCATATGTTGGACAAAGTGGTAGAGCGCTAAAGAAAAGATGCTATGAACATAAATATTGCATAAAAAATGCGGACGAAAGATCTGCCTTATACATGCACTGCAAATACACAAAACATAATTTCGACTTTGAAAATGTTTCGATTCTTGATGTTGAGAAAAATAAATTCAAACGAGAATTTTCAGAAATGCTAAATATTTATGCCACTGCGAATAACATAAATCGCAAAACTGACATTGCTAATTTAAAATATTGTTACAAAAATAATATAAATGTATTACTTTCAATGCTGGAAAAAAAGAAAAAACACAAACATAAAATCAAAGGTTTACGTTAGCTTACAAATACACTAACAGCTCCCCACTACTCGAGGGCACAATATAAATACGAGCTATCGCTCGGTTTGGACTTTAAATTTCCGAGAACTGACGGCAGACGAGTCTCTGTGAGACATTATTACGTACTTTTTAACGATGGTTTTATAAACCTATTAATTTATTGATAGAGGTGAGCAGTGTAAATCGTTATTCATTTAAAAGTGTAAAAAAATTTTCTTGTAAATTAAAACTTGTAAATTTCTATGTAGCCTTGAAAAGGGACATAATACATGTCCGAAACGTTGGGTTAAGTTAAATAAAGATTTGGTTCGTTGGGTCAAGAAGAAGGAGTTTATTTATTCAAAAATTTTGTTATTGTCATATATAAAAGGCTATATTTAAGGCTATAACTAAAGTTCTTTACGAAGCACATGACTGAACCAAAAAAAAAAATGTTCATTTTTCAATAGAGTAATAACAAAGAAGTTCAACTTAATAGTAGAGAAATACTTTTTTACGAAAAATTACTAAAAGAGCGAAAAGTGTGTCCATATCGAGTATTTTTATATGTTTTTCTATATAGAAAAAAAGTTACTTACTACCATTGTCAAATTTTTAGATTTTTTTTATAACAATAGCTAATTTAAGACATGGTAGAACGATGTGCTTTGAAAAATATCCCAGATATAAGAGTTTTTATTTTCCCATATTCAAGAAGTAAAAAGTTAAAATCTCTTGTATCTGCGCTATTTTTTAAGGCACATCGATCTACCAGGTCTTAAATTAAAACTTTTGATATATAGAAAAAGCTCTAAAAATTTGACAATGATAGTAAATGACTTTTTTTATACATCGAAAAACACATAAAAATACTCGATATGGACGCATTTTTACGCATATATACTAAGGGGGCTTCGTCCCCTGCTCGCTCCGCTCGCTAACCCCATTATTACAGATAAATTTTAATAATAATGAATGAGGATAATCTTCTTTTAAATATTATCATGAAAGATTTATTTTTTCTTTTAAATTTTATGTTATATTTTTCAAAAAAAAATATTCTTAAGATTTATTAATTTTTAAAATAGTAAATATATTTATATTAAACAAAATAATGCATAATATATATGTAGTTCATTAAGTCAGCTCTGATTTTATTTGTTATTTATTGATAATAAACTAATTTTCAGCAAAATCCAGTAATATTTCAATTTTTGGACGCCCTTTTATATTTACAAAATCTGAGTTCAGATTCTTAATCAGCGAATCCGTAAACCCACAATATACAATTTCTAGGAAATTGCGGTAAAATTTGTATTTTTGTCCGACATCTTGGGTCCGCTATTTTGTATTTTCAAAATATGAGTTTAGATTCGTAATCAGCCAATCCAGAAATTCCGTATATACAATTTTCAGCCAAAACCAGTAATATTTGAGTATTTGGACTCCATCTTCGATCAACCATTTTGAATTCTGATAATCCGATTTCAGATTAGTAATCAGCGAATCCAGAAATCCCCTACATACAATTTTTAGCGAAATCCAGTATTATATAAATATTTTGCCGCCATTTTGTATTATTAAAATCTGAGTTCAGATTCGTAATCATCCAATCCATAAATCCCGTATATACAATTTTCAGCCAAAACCAGTAATATTTGTGTATTTGGCCTCCATCTTCGATCCGCCATTTTGAATTCTGAAAATCTGAGTTGGGATTCGTAATCGGCGAATTCACATACCCCTTATATAAAATTTTCAGCAAAATCCAGTAGTTTTTGAATATTTCGCCTCTATCTTCGATCAGGCATTTTGAATTCTGAAAATATGATTTGGGATTAGTAATCAGCGAATCCAGATACCCCTTATATACAATTTTCAGAAAAATCCAGTAATAGTTCAATTTTTGGCAGCCATCTTGGGTCCTCTATTTTGAATTTTCAAAATCTGAGTTACGATCCCTAATTGGCGAAACCGGAAACCCACGATATACAATTTTTAGCAAAATCGAGTAAAATTTCAATTTTTCTTAGCGATCTTGCGTCCACCAGTCTGAATTTTCACAATATATGTTCAGATTCGTAACCAGCGAAACCAAAAATCCCGTATATAACATTTTCAGCAAAATCCAATAATATTTCAATATTTAACCACCATCTTCGAATCCGCCATTTTTAATTTTCTTAATCTGAGTTCAGATTCCTAATCGGCGAATCTCGAAATCTCCTATATACAATTTTCCGCAAGATATCTATGAGAGATGGATTAGTTGTGGTGGGGTAGGTGGAGAGGGCGTGGAGAGGGATGGAGGGGATGGAGGGGTTGGAGGGGGCAGACACCCTTCAAAATAACGGAAAATTTGAAAGAATTTAACAGTAAAAAGTGGAGGGGTGGTGGAGGGGTGATGGAGGGGGTGGAGTGGGGTGGAGCGTGATGGAGGTGGTGGAGGGTGTAGGTACCCATTTTTTCCCTTACAACTATATAATATAGGAACTCTCTCTCTCTCTCTCTCTCTCTCTCTCTCTCTCTCTCTCTCTCTCTCTCTCTCTCTCTCTCTCTCTCTCTCTCTCTCTACGTTACTGGCTTAATGTTTCTGCCTCTACATCTCTGTCTCCACATCTATTTCTGTCCAACTCTGTCCCTATGTCCCTGTCTCTTCAACTCTGTCTCTACGTCTCGGTCTCTATGTCTCTGTCTCTGTCTCTAAGCGTCTGTCTTTACCGCTCTTCCTCATACATAATTATTTACAAAATAATTAATGCAATAAAATAATACTTTAAATGTTAATATAAATTAAATAAACTAATGAAAAGAACAGCCCCAATTTCATGAGAAAATTGGGACCGTTACGTAGGTCCATTAAATAAATTTTTATTTCTTTTTTCCGCGAATAGAAAAATATTGATTTATTTAATTCTCCAAATTTTGATGCATTCCTGCATTTACATAGTATCTTTAAGTAATTTGTTAGAATATATATTTAAACATGAATAAATTGTTGCTTATTATTTATTAGTATCTTTATACATTGTTGTCTTTATGTGATAGTCTCTATCTATTAGAAAGACACATTTGTATTCGTTACACTTACAAACTTTCACATTGTTTCAATCACTGCATACATAGTCCAATTACTACTCCAATTGGAGGATGTATCTGCAACTTGTAGTGGTGTAGTTGCCATGAAGTGGTCGTCGTTGTCTTCTTCTTAGATATGTCACATAAAATAAAAGTTTTCTCTTAGTCTCCTTCTCTGTCTCTATGTCTCTGTTTCTACGTATCTGTCTCTACGTCTCTGTCTCTACATCCCTGTCCCTATGTCTTTATCTCTACGTTTCTGTTTCTGCGTCTCTGTCTACACGTCTCTGTCAGCACGTCTCTGTTTCTACGCCTCCATGTTTACGTGTATGTCTCTACGTTTCTGTCTTTAATATCTCTTTCTATGTCACTGTCTTTACGTATCTGTCTCTAAATCTCTGTCTCTAATCTATGTCTCTACGTTGTCTCTACGTCTCTGTCTCTACGTCTCTGTCTCTCCGACTCTGTCTCTATGTCTCTGTATCTCCGATTCTACGTCTATGTCTCAATGTCTCTGTCTCTCTAATTAAATGTTACATCAAAATTTCGACTATTTAATAATAGTCATTTGAATAATTACATTTGAAGATAAACTTTTTAATGTATTACAATTAGACGATTGATCTCGATTTAATACAATCTGGTACCACCCGATTGAACCTTGCGCTTGGAGGAATAGCTATTATTAATAACAAAAAGGAGCTGATGGGGAGCGGATGGGGAACGGATGGGGAGCGTATGGGGAGCGCGGGGTAGCGGAGGGAGCGCGTAAGAAAAAAGGCTTACAACTATATAGTATAAGAATATATATAGACAGACACACACACACACACACACACACACACGCTAGTGGGGCTTCGTCCCCCCCCTGCTCGCTCCGCTCGCAAACCCCCGTTACGATAGGACTCTCTCTATGTTCCTGTCTCTCCGACTCTGTCTCTACGCTTTTGTTTCTATCCCTGTCTCCACGTCTCTGTCTCTCTGACTATGTCACTACGCCTCTGGGTCTCTGACTCTGTCTCTCCAACTATGTTTCTACGCCTCTGTGTCTCTGTCTTTCTACGTCTCTGTTAAACGTAATTGTCTCTGTCTCTACATCTCCGTTTCTACGTCTATGTCTACATATATGTCTCTACGTCTCTGTCTCTATGTCCTTGTCTCCTCGACTCTATCTATACGTCTCTGTTTCCATGTTTTTGTCATTACGTGACTGTCTCTACATTTTTGCTTCTAATTTCTATCTCCACGTCTCTGTCTCGACTTTTCTATCTCTGCGTCTCTGTGTCTAGATGTACATCTCTATTTCAACATCCCTGTTTTACGTCTCAGTGTCTATATTTCAGGCGACTATGTCTCGATGCGTCTGTGTCTTCGACTCTGTCACTCTCTGTAAGTATTTCTACTTCTCTATCTTTACGTCTGTATCTCCACGTCTCTCCTTTCACGGCTCTCTCACCACATCTCTATCTCTGTATCTTTGCCTTCACATTTCTATCTCTTCGACTCTGTCACTACACATCTGTGTCTGCATATACGTCTCTGTCTCTACGTCACTGTTTCTATGTCTCTGTCTCTTCGACTCTGTATCTACATCCCTGTCTCCATGTCTCTGTCTCTCCGACTATGTCACTACGCCCCTGTGTCTCTGACTCTGTCTCTCCGATTATGTCTCTACCCCTCTGTGTCTCTGACTGTCTCTCCCACTATGTCTGAATGCCTCTGTGTTTCCGACTCTATCTCTCTATGTCTTCGTTAAACGTAACTGTATAAACAATGATATTATTTTGAGGAGGGAGCTGAGGAGGGGACGAGGGGGTGCGTGGAGGGGGCGCGGGGGCGCTGGTGGTGAGGGGGCGCGAGGGGGGTGAGGGGCGCTGCTACTGACACTTTTTTTGAAACGTCTATATTATATATATATACATACACACACACACACATACACACATTTACGAAACCCGTACTTTTGAGGATCTATAGTTTTTTCTCCAGAGTTCGTATATGCTTGACTAAAGAAATAACTCCCTCTCTGCGTTGAAGGTATTAATACAAATCCTCAAAAGTACCGTTTCATGCCGAAGGAATTTTGAGGATGTCCTCAAAAGTCCGAAAAATCTTCAAAGTATCGAATCCGTGCTGATATAGATCCTCAAAAGCTGCATTTGATATATATATATACACACACACACACACACACACACACACACACACAGACACGCACACAAGTGGGGCTCCGCCCCCCTGCTCGCCCCGCTCGCCAACCCCCGATACGATAGGACTCTCTCTCTCTCTCTGTTTATCTCTTTCTCTCTCTCTCTCTCTCTCTCTCTCTCTCTCTCTCTCTCTCTCTCTCGGTATATATATTTCTGACTGTCTGTCCCCTTACCCTTCTCAATTAGTCTATTCTTTTTACTTGATTCGATCTCTGACTTTCTCCAACCACCTTTGTTACTACCTTTCTCTGTCGCTCTAACTCCTTCACTCTCTGTCTCTATCTCTGTTTTAGCCTCTATCAGTATGTCTCTTCCTTGACCGATCTGCTTATGTCCTAATCTGTGTCTCCCGCTTAGTAACTCTATCTGCTTCTATCTATTCACCAAAATTTTCTTTCTCTTTCTATCTCCTTGTCGATAGATACACCCCTACTCGTTCCGCTCGTCAAATCCCAAATTGGGGTCTTTACATCTCTGTCTTTACGTCTCTATCTCTATATCTCTGTTTCTAATCTCTGTCGCCACGTCCTTGTCTCTTCGACTGTATCTCTACGTCTCCGACTCTATCTCTACGTCTTTGTTTCTATGTCTCTGTCTCTCCGACCCTGTCTCTACGTCTCTGTATCTACATCCCTGTCTCCACGTCTCTATCTCTCCGACTATGTTACTACGCTTCTGTATCTCCGATTCTGTCTCTCCGACTATGTCTCTACGCCTCTGTGTGTCTGACTGTCTCTCCCACTATGTCTGTATGACTCTGTCTCTCCGATGCTATCTTTCTACGTCTCAAACATAACTGTATAGACAATGACATTATTTTGAGGGGGGTGCAAGGGCGGTGAGGGGGTGAGGGGGCGCTGAGGGGGGCTTCTACTCTCAAAACACATGTAAATCATCACATTTTTCCGTTATTTTGAGGGAGCGGAGGGACTAAGGAGGGCGCGAGGAGGGGCGAGGAGGCGCGAGGGGGGGCTGCGGCTGACACTTTTTTGAAAGGTCTATATACTATAGGAAGATATATATATATATATATATATATATATATATATATATATATATATATATATATATATAGGTATATGTGTTGGTACTTTTGGGGTATATATACACCATAGATTGCTACTTTTGGGGACTTTTGTCCTTTTTGGGGACCGGCTTCAAAAATACGATGCATCTATCGCTACTTTTGAGGTCCATAAGGCTTCGTCTACAATACATCTTAGGTACTTTTCCGGGCTTTTGTTCCGGAATTTCGGTACTAAAAGCGGGCGCCGCAGGCCCCCTGCGAATCACGGTACCCTTAGGGTCATTATTTCTTTAGTCAAGTGTATTTGTTCCGGTATTCCAATGTAAACTCTCAGAGTAAGAAACTCTAGGACCCCAATAGTACCGATGTATATATATATATTCACATCTGGGACGCATTTTGAGGATTATATACGTCATATATACCGAATTTTGAGGATTTTGTAGGCATTTTGAGGAGTCTCCTCAAAAGTCCAAAGCACTCGAGAGGCATTTTGAGGATTTTTCAGCGGTTTCCACAATAGTGTGTTAATACATCGATTTCGGAAATTCCGTGATATTTTTCCGTAAAAGCGGGCGCCGCAGGCGTCGTGGTGTTAGTCAATAACCTTAGGGTCATTATTTCTTTAGTCACGCGCTTGTTTATTGGTTGTTTATAACAATGTTTATATTTGTGTCACCACTATTGTACAAATTCTTTATGAAATCCTCAAAATACCGTACAAAGATATTTATATATATATATATAATTTTATCCTGGGATCCTTTTGAGGATTTCATAAAGGTTTTCTACAATAGTTGTGACACAAATATAAACATTGTTATAAACAATCAGGAAACAAGCGCGTGACTAAAGAAATAATGACCCTAAGGTTATTGACTAACACCACGACGCCTGCGGCGCCCGCTTTTACGGAAAAATATTACGAAATTTCCGAAATCGATGTATTAACACACTATTGTGGACGCCGCAAAAAAATCCTCAAAATGCTAAGCGGGTACCGACGACTTTTGAGGATGCTCCTCAAAATGCTAAAAAATCCTCAAAAGTCGGTATTTTTGCCGAATATAATCCTCAAAATGCTGTAGAGCTATATGTATATTTATATATATATATATATGTGTGTGTGTGTGTGTATACACACACACACACATACACATCAAATGCAGCTTTTGAGGATCTATGTCAGCACGGATTCGATACTTTGAGGATTTTTCGGACTTTTGTGGATATCCTCAAAATTCCTTCGGTATGAAACGGTATTTTTGAGGATTTATATTAATACCTTCAACGGAGAGAGGGAGTTATTTCTTTAGTCAAGCATATACGAACTCTGGAGAAAAAAACTATAGATCCTCAAAAGTACCGGTTTCCGCAATGTGTATATATATATATATATATATATATATATATATATATATATATATATATATATATATATATATATATATATATATATATATATATAACTGTTTGTATATCGGTACTTTTGAGGACCTATATTTTCTTTGCTCAGAGTTTCAAATAAAAAGTAAAGATTTATTCGCTTGAATAAAGAAATAATGATCCTAAGGTTATTGACTTTCGTAGCGACGCCTGCGGCGCCTGCTTTAGTAGCGAAAAGACGGAAAAAAATCACGGAAAAGTGTAAAATCATAAACATCCTTCTTATTGTAGACGAAGCCTGAGCCTCCTCAAAAGTACCGATTCTTACATTGAAATCGTTGAGGAGTTTCCTCAAAAGTGCCAAAACTCTTCAAATGTCGCGATTTATACGTTGGTATCTCCTCAAAAGTACCAAAGGATGTGTGTGTGTGTGTGTGTGTGTGTGTGTGTGTGTGTGTGTGTGTGTGTGTGTGTGTGTGTGTGTGTGTGTGTGTGTGTGTGTGTGTGTGTGTGTGTGTAATATCGTTGCGCGAATAAATGCCAACTTTGACGTTACAGGCGAAGAAAAGCCAAAAACGCGTCTAAGGAGAAGAAAAGCCAAAAACGCGTCTAAGGCTGTAACGAAGGCAATCATGCCTCGTTACTAACCTGCAGTTACACGCCGCGACCCGCGTATCAAAAATAGGTTATGTCCGCGCTGCGTGCTCCGGTTGTCCACGAACATGCGCGCGCGCTCACGCCGCCTCATGTAAGTTCGCTTTGTCCTCGAACGTGCGCGCGCGCGCACTCACGTCGCTCTATGTAAAGCCGCCTTGTCCGGAGATTTCCGCGACTCCACACCGGCGCGCGCACACCGCGACCGACGCGATTTCAGACCGGCGCGCGCATCTTATCACCGTATCCATACTATATAAGCAGCTCACACACCGACGACAGACAGACCGTGACCGACCGTCCCAGGGACTGGAACTACCGCCTTCCTCTCGTGAGCACACGTGAGGAATTCGGTATCGCCAGCCATCGGACAACACCAATCACCAGGACACCTGCTGTTACTACCGTCGTGGGCACACGAGGTAGTCACAGGCCGTGTACCCGGATTCGCTGTCCCTTAGTCCTCGTGCGCACACATGACTAGGGGGCACGAATAAGGACCTTTGCACGCTGAAAGCATAACGCAAAGGAATAAGGAATAAGAGGGCATAAAGTGAACATAAGGTACTTATGCTCCGCTTATTCCTCTTATGCCCGTGTTCTGTACGCAACGGATCGTGCATAACCCCTAAATTGCTTGTTTTGGAGTAAGTTTTTTAATAATAAATTGCAAGTAAACATTTACCTCTTCATCCATTGTTCAAAAATGTCTACACTATAAATTATTATAAAAATAATCACTAAATGATTAAGAAGAAAACTTTTCTCACTTCTGCACGTTGAAATGATAAAATACAAAAGCCCATCAAGTTTTATTATTTTGTCAACTTTTTACATTGTCACCAATTAGAGTCAATTAATAATTACAGTAAGCTATTTCATTTCGAAAACTTTACTCCAAAAAAATCAAGAGGTTATGCACGTTTCGTTGCGTACACAACACGGGCATAAGAGGAATAAGCGGAGCATAAGTACCTTATGTCCACCTTATGCTTTCTTATTCCTTATTCCTTCGCGTTATGCTTTTAGTGTGCAAAGGCCCTAAACGTTTCCTCGCCTACTGACCCCCGGCACACCTGCTGTTACTACCGTCGTGGGTACACGAGGTAGTCACAGGCCGTGTACCCGGACTCGCTGTTCCTTAGTCCTCGTGCGCACAGGTGACTAGGGGAACACGAAAGTACGCCTCCTCGCCTACTGACCCCCCGGTACACCTGCTGTCACTACAGTCGTGGGCACACGAGGTAGTCACAGACCGCGTACCCGGACTCGCTGTTCCTTAGTCCTCGTGCGCACACACGACTAGGGGAACACGAACGTACGTTTCCTCGCCTACTGACTCCCGGCACACTTGCTGTTACTACCGTCGTGGGCACACGAGGTAGTCACAGGCCGTGTACCCGGATTCGTTGTTCCTTGGTCCTCGTGCGCACACGTGACTAGGGGAACACGAATATACGTTTCCTCGCCTACTGACCCCTGACACACTTGCTGTTACTACCGTCGTGGGCACACGAGGTAGTCACAGGTCGTGTATCCGGAATCGCTGTTCCTTAGTGAGCGTACGCACACGTGACTAGGGGAACACGAGCTACTCCGACCTATGCCTGGAACACCGTAACAACCCCGCCTCTACCGTCGTGAGCACACGAGGTAGTCGCGAGGCGTGTTCCTAGAGTCGCTGGGACACTAGTCTGCGTGAGCACACGTGACTAGCGGAACGCGGACTAATTGGACCGCCACCAGGAAAGTCGGAACGAACCCTGATCCTACCCCGTGAGCACACGAGGTAGGCACAGGCCAAGTTCCCAAGGCTGCCAACCCCCCTTAATCGGCGTGTGCACACGCGACTTAGGGTAAGGGGGCATTCAAGTACCGTAGACACCGGAACAGGACCCCGGACTTTACGACTTTGACGCCGACTCACCGCGCTGACGGCGCCGTGACTCGACGTACGCGTTGTAGCAAAGCTTAGCATAACCGAGGCCCTCCTACGAGAGGGCGCTGCTATAGCATTTAGTCTGTAATTTCCGCGGACTTGGTCGTACGCCGAAGTAAGCACGTTTGTTTTGATTCACATGTTTCAGGTGGCGAACAAAGGCTACTTCGGCCAGTTGGTCGCGAATATTGTTGTTTCATTTCCTCATTTATTTTCATTAATTAGTATTTTCACCTTTATAATTTGATCAAATAAAATAGCCTTTCTATATTCAAATATATATCTATGCATTACGTTTCTTAAGCCACCTAACACTCTTTTCTCCCCCTTCCACACCCTGGTAAACTCCTGAGCGTCCGGTATGGGAGGAGCAACCGTTACTAGGCGAAGAAAAGCCAATTTGGGTCCTTCCAGACGAAGAAAAGCCAGTTTGCGCCCTCCCAGACGAAGAAAAGCTAGTTTTACTTGTCCCGGACGAAAAAAAGCCAGTTTGCGTCGTTCCCGGACGAGAAATTACAACAAACGACATTTGGTGCGAGAGAAAAGGCGAAATCTCTTGGCGAAAATATTTGTTATGCTACTAATAAGCGGAACTAGAAATCTCGAATCAAGGTATTGACAATTCCAGATTCAACATCGACTTTTAACATCTGTCAAAAGTACTGCAACGCTGTTATGAATGATAGTGTACTCTATCTGCATGGATCCATCTTTTTTTATAACGGCACATATCAGCCATACACATCGGCTCTGTTTGACGTACAAACATCATGTACGTCATGTTAGAAATTCTGAGAAATTCTGAGAAATATATGAAATAAATTATTATTTCATATTTCTTATTGATATCTTGTACAATAAAATATCTTTTTAGTAACACTATAGCGTTAATTAGTGCATTACGCGCGCCATTCTTCGTCTCTTGTTTTACTTTTATCGAGGGTCGAGATCGAAATTCGATAATTCGCTCTGCGAATCGATCGATACGTTTATTGCGATACCTACGCGAAAGGGAGAATGTACATAAGTTCTGCGCGGCGCGGGGCTACACTCCGAATTTTTAACCGCCATATTGTATCTGCCATTAAGAATTTTGTAAGTCTGATAGCAAAATCGTGATCATCGACCTCGAAAACTCCCGTATACAAATTTTAAGCATAATCTAAGCTTCCTTCGAACTTTTGGCAGCCCTTGTTAATTTTGAAAGTATGGTAGCAAGATCGTGATCAGCGACCTCGAAAACTCATGAATTGCTTTTCCTGAACTTCTAACCGCCATATTGGATCCTCCATTTTGAATTTCAAAACTCCGATAGCAAAGTCGCGATCAGCGACTTGAGAAACCCCTGTATTCCAATTTTGAGAAATACCTACGCTTTCAGATTTGTCAGGGTGTAAATAGAATACTTTACGCGTGGTGTGAGAGAAAAATATGTTTATGGAATGTTTAGCGAGATAATAATACGGTTAATGGAAAGAGTGGTCATGAAGGGGGTCAAGAGGTGTGACATGGAGGGAATGAGGGGAGGGCTAAGGAGGTGGGGGGGGGGGCAAGAGCTAACATTTAAATTTATGTATATAAGTTTATGTGCCTGCAAACTACCTAAAAACAATTTAAGTTTTAATTTGGAATTGTGTTAAAATTAGTAGTGGTACCTAAAAATATTGGCCCGCGCATGCGCTCATCTCTCTATGTATTTACCGACACAGCGAAACAGCCGACACATACTCTATGTCGGAATTTCTCTGTCATCGCATGGTGTCGTGCCGACGCGCTTAGTGAATCAGGCCCCGGGTCGTAGACACAATCATTGTGTCGAACTACTTGACATTGTGTCGAACGACGAATGTGACGCGAAGATTAAACTTATCTAAACTACAGTTGTAGTTTTGTACTTTTGTTTTCCTTCCAAGGTAATAATAAGGCTCTTGCTAAATGACCGTCAGATTTCATGACAGCGCATATAAAACCTAACCTTCAATTTTCTGTAGTTGAAGACGACGCTTAGAATTGACGCTTGATTAAAGGAGTCAGTGTGTCCAGATTGTGGCGATTAATCGCCACTTTTATATGAATATTATTACTGTATATATTGTTTACCTGACCACACTGAAGGGAGTATCTACACTAGGGGCGCGTCGAGATGCGTGTCCAAACTGTGCGTTCCAGTCCATTTCACATCATTTCACTTTTCTAATTACATCGATCCTGATCCTATATCCACGATGTGAAACAGATTGGAACACGCTTGGAACGCACAGTTTGAACGCGTATCTCGACGCGCGCCATGATGCGCCCCTAATGTAGATACTCCCTAAAGCTTGACTGAAAGGCTGCGTCTACATAGATGCTTTTAACGCGGGTTCGGCGCACGTACGCCGCTTGCGTTGGTGCACTGACCAATCAGAGCTCAACTCGACCGGACTTGATCCTCTCGAGTTGAGCTGTGATTGGTCAGTGCACCAACGCAAGCGGCGTATGCGCGCCGAACGCGCGTTAAAAGCGTCTATGTAGACGCAGCCGTACCACACTAACCGACCGCTGATGCAACTGCAATCCCGCTCATGCGCCAACACTTTAAATGCAAATTTTTTAAAGCATTTTAAGTATTTTTAAATTGAAATTCTTTCAAAATTAAAATAAAAAAAAAATAGTAGTAGTAGTACCTAAAAGCATTGGTCTGGGCATGCGCTCATCTCTATACGCATTCACCGACACAACGAAAGAGCCGACACTCACTTTATGTCGGAATTGCTCTGTGTCGCCTTGTGTCGTGCCGACGCTCTTAGTGAATCGGGCTCCTGGGGCCTGATTAACTAAGCGCGTCGGCAAGACACGCACAAATTAACAACACACTGCTGTGTTGGCTGTAATTGCACGATATCATTCAATAGGTTTCGTAAGCCCGAGTCGAGCAAAACACAATTGATTGTAATGTCTCGTCTCGACTTAAATCGACATACGTACTTTAATCGTATATCAATATGCGATCAATTTTAAGTCGAGTCGTAGACACAATCATTGTGTCGAACGACTTGACATTGTGTCGAACGACGAATGTGACCCGAAGATTAAACTTATCTAAAGTACAGTTGTAGTTTTGGCTTTATTTTCCTTTCAAGGTAATAATAAGGCTCTTGCTAAACGACCGTCAGATTTCATGAGAGCGCATATAAAACCTATCCTTCATTTTTCTGTAGTTGAAGACGACGCTTAAGGGCGCTACAGGCAAAAAGAAAAAGTAAAAGAACAAATATAAGAATAATATGGATAAGTATATCTATATATATGAGGAACAGGAATAGCTAAAAGGAATACCTCGTACTATTCCTGTAACAGTTCCTGTTCCACATATATATAGATATACATATCCATGTTATTCTTATATCTGTTCCTGTTCTTATGTTTTTTCCTTTTGCGTGTAGCGCCCTTTAGAGCTCTTGCACGTATGGAAGAATAGCGAGGAATAACACCTGGCAGCAATCACAAGCAATTTTTAAAAAGACGTATTTCTTCTTATTCCTTCAAAAAGAAACACGTCTTTTTAAGGGCACTACAGGCAAAAAGTCACAGGAAAAGATATAAGATTTAATATGGGTTAATATATTTATATATATGAGGAACAGGAATAGCTAGGAGATGTTCCTCATATATATAGATATACTAACCCATGTTAAATCTTATATCTGTTCCTGTGACTTTTTGCCTGTACCGCCCTTTAAAGTTCGCTTCTGATTGCCTGTCAGGCGTTATTCCTCGCTATTCCTTTTTACGTGCAAGAGGGCTTAGAATTGACGCTTGATTAATGGGCTGTACACGCTAAAGGAAAAAATAAAAGAACAGAAACAGATATAAGAATAACATGGATATATATATATATATATATATATATATATATATATATATATATATATATATATATATATATATATATATATTTATATATGGGTAACATCATGTCAAGTGTGACAGGTCAAAATTTTGAAATTGCTAAAAAATTTTTTACTAGTTCCAAATTAGCCCCAAAACACAACCCTAGAGTTTTAGAGCAAAATATTCAATCGTTCAAAAGTTAGAATTAATTGAAAATTTCAAAATTTTTTCATAAATCTTCAATTTTCATGATTTTTTAACTCAAAAACTTGAAACTTTTTCTATAGCACATTAAATGGGAAAAAGTTTCCAAATTGTAAGTAAAATTGCTCAGAATTTTTCCAAATTGATGCCAATTATATTGTTAATTTATACGTAAGAAATACCATACAAAATATGCTTAAGGCGGTTGTGACGTGATTAATATCCCTCGACAGAGGCTAAAAATTTGATACAAAATGTTACTTTTAAAATGAGACCTTGATGAAAGTGGAATGCAAACTCAGAAATAAGTAACAGACAATTGAAACTGTGTGTGTGTGTGTGTGTGTGTGCGTGCGTGCGTGCGTGCGTGCGTGCGTGTGTGTGTGTGTGTGTGTGTGTGTGTGTGTGTGTGTGTGTGTGTGTGTGTGTGTGTGTGTGTGTGTGTGTGTACAGTTTCAATTGTCTGTTACTTATTTCTGAGTTTGCACTCAACTTTCATCAAGGTCTCATTTTAAAAGTAACATTTTGTATCAAATTTTTAGCCTCTGTCGAGGGATATTAATCACATCACAACCGCCTTAAGCATATTTTGTATGGTATTTTCTTACGTATAAATTAACAATATAATTGGCATCAATTTGGAAAAATTCTGAGCAATTCTACTTACAATTTGGAAACTTTTTCCCATTTAATGTGCTATAGAAAAAGTTTCAAGTTTTTGAGTTAAAAAATCATGAAAATTGAAGATTTATGAAAAAATTTTCAAATTTTCAATTAATTCTAACTTTTGAACGATTGAATATTTTGCTCTAAAACTCTAGGGTTGTGTTTTGGGGCTAATTTGGAACTAGTAAAAACTTTTTTAACAATTTCAAAATTTTGACCTGTCACACTTGACATGAAGTTACCCACATATATATATATATATATATATATAAAGAACAGGAATAGTTACAAGAACAGTACAAGGTGTTCCTTTTAGCTATTCCTATTCCTCATATATAGATATACATATCCATGTTATTCTTACATCTGTTCCTGTTCTTTTAAGGGTGCTACACGCAAAAGGAAAAAGCATAAGAACATGAACAGATATAAGAAAAAACATGGGTATGTATATCTATATATATGAGGAACAGGAACGGTTACAGGAATAGTACGAGGTATTCCTTTTAGCTGTTCTGTTCATCATATATATAGATATACTTATCCATGTTATTCTTATATCTGTTCCTGTTCTTTTAAGGGCGCTACAGGCAAAAAGAAAAAGCAAAATCACAGGAACAGATATAAGATTAACATGGATATGTATATCTATATATATGAGGAACAGGAACAGCTAAAAGGAACACCTAGATCTGTTCCTGTAGCTGTTCCTGTTCCTCATATATATAGATATACATATCCATGTTATTCTTATATCTGTTCCTGTGCTTTTGCTTTTTCTTTTTCCCTGTAGCGCCGTTTACTTTTTCTTTTCGCCTGTAGCGCCCTTTACTTTTTACTTTTGCGTGTAATGGGCTTAAAGCTTGATTTGAACCACACTAACCGACCGCCGCACAGTGGGGCCAAATGAAAAAAAATGGACAAAATTATTGCTTCACTAGTAGAAACCATTAAAGTAACATTTATTTTCGGTGAAAATGTTCGTTTTCAAGTCTATTTTATGACACCGTTTCCCTCGCAGTGATCCCGATTGATATAAAAAAACGTATTGGAAAAGAAAATTATACGAATTTTATTGATTTTTCCTCATTTTTATTGCTTGGACAAAATTATTGCGAACATTTTCACCGGAAATAAATGTTGTTTTAATGGTTTTTACTAGTGAAGCAATAATTTTGTCCAAGCAATAAAAATGAGGAAAAATCAATAAAATTCGTATAATTTTCTTTTCCAATACGTTTTTTTATATCAATCGGGATCACTGCGAGGGAAACGGTGTCATAAAATAGACTTGAAAACGAACATTTTCACCGGAAATAAATGTTACTTTAATGGTTTCTACTAGTGAAGCAATACTTTTGTCCATTTTTTTTCATTTGGCCCCACTGTGCGCCGTATGTATTTAGGGTAAGATCCCAATAGCTGCAGTCGTGCATTCAACTCCGCAGCTTCGTTGTGCAGACGTGCAGCTGTGTGCTTGTCATTATGTGCACGGGGACGAAGAGAGGGGGACGTTGCCAACTGCGAAATTCAAATGCGTTTCGGAGCGAGAAAAGCAAGTAAACTAATAATCCGACCCTGGTGGACAAAGCAAAATATATTTGTCTTTTTTGTAAATATTGAGGCTGATAGAAAAAACAAATCGATCAGATAAGTTTTTTTGTTGTTGTAATTTTCATTGAGTTCTAATATTTGGATAAATACTTTGTTTTTTCTTTTTTTCAGAGGTTACAAATAATTTGGATAAAATGAAATATTTATTTGCATTCAAGTACTGAGATTTAAAAAACTTATTAATGTTAAAGAAAAAAATGCCTTGAGTAAAGAAGGAGTCTGGGAACTCGTGATTATACTATTGTAATATTTTCTTTAAATTTTTAATAAATTGTAAATTTTAATACATCTATTATTTTTCGTACCCCCTAATCACAAATAATTTGGCGCGCTACGCGCGCCCTCTCTTCGCTGTTTCTCCATTTCTTTCGAGTTTCGAGATCGATTCGAGATTTCGAGATACCTCGCAAAGGCGCTCAAAAACCGAACGAATCTCGATCGCTTAATTATTATTCGCCTTGTTAAGACCTGCGTCAGCGACCCTCGCGGCCAAAATTCGAACTGCTTATTAAAGGATAAACACTGCTGATTAGCATGAGCGGTATACGAACCAAAGATTATTTAAGAGTGCTCTCTACCTAAACCCCAACTCCGGAATAGATTGTAGCACCCCCATGACTTCATTTACGTATTTTCATTAATTTAAGTGTACTTATAAATTATTAAAAATATTACTTATGTCGACTGCAATTTAATATCAACTGATAAGAATTTTTCCATCGGTCTTACAGTCTTACAAATTAAATTAAAATAATTAATATTTATGGCAGTCAGATTGCCCTTGTTTATAATCACCCCCGCAGAATCTGAAATAAAAACTTAATTAAATTCTGGAAAAAACTTTGTTAGCAAAGGACGATCTGACTGCCCACCACCACCACATTGTCCGACGTTTCGAGCCTGCTCCGGCTCCTCCTCAGGGACTGAAATAAAACCCGCGATACACCTCCTTATATACCATGCACCCATACCCCCTTCTTTTCTCTTACCCCACCACCCTCCACATTCCCCTCTCCAACTTGCCATTCTCACTTAAATTAATAAAGAATGATAAATGTTATCTAATTTACTTGACTCTATCATTAAATTTACATTATTCCGATTTCTTAGAATGTGAATACTTTCAAGGCTTTCCCTCTTATATTTATTCTTAATCCCCTATTCCAAAATATCCACACTCCCAAAATCGAAAGAATGCAAACTATTTAAACAATGTTCTTTCAAACCCGATGTACAACTTGAGCTGCGTAAACTATATTGATGTTCATATATTCTCTTTTTCAAATATCTACCCGTATAACCAATATAACAACCATTACAATCCCTACAATTAATTTTATAAACAACTCCCGATTTCAAACATTTATCATCCTTGTCTTTACAATTACTAAATAACCTTTCTAAATTATTATCATTTCTAAAGAAAACTTGAATATTATGTTTACTAAAAACCCTTCTAATCCTTTCCGACAAACCTCTAACATATGGTAAACTAAAATATGCATTCTTTCCATTTCTATTCCTTGTTTGATTATCTACCCGCTGCTTCAATCCACCATTATAAATTTCCCACACTCTCTCATCAATCATTTTATCAATAAATTTTACGGGATAACTATTTTTAATAAATGTTTCTCTAACTAAATTTAAATTCTTTTTCCTAAAATCTTTATGTGACAATTTAATCGCTCTGTCAATGACACCTTTGATCGCACCTGTCTTGTTTCCGAATTGGTGGTGAGAATCAAAATTTAAAAATCTACCTGACCATGTAGGTTTTCTATACCAATCTAATTTCACTCTATTATTATTACCTCTAATGACTCTAATATCTAAAAAACTCAATTGATAATCTTTCTCAACTTCTTTTGTGAATTTAATTCTATCATGGATAGAATTAAACACATCCACCATTTCATCCACAAACCATTCTGGTACAACTGCAAAAATGTCATCAACATATCTTTTAAAAATAATTGGCTGAAAAACCAACTTAGACAAAGCAATACTTTCCAATTTTTCCATTACTAAATTGGCTATAACAGGTGAAAAAGGTGATCCCATTGGACAACCATATCTTTGTTCATATAGACTATTATCAAAAGAAAAAATTGTGTTTTTAAAAACCAAATTAAGTGCCTTTATAAATTCATCTTTTGTTAAACTAGTATGTACTTTAATTTCAGACCATTTATCTTGTATAATATCATTCAACAACTCTAAAGGTATATTTGTAAACAAAGATACTACATCCAATGAAACCATCCTATGATCATTCGGAATAATAATATCTTTCATTATACCATAAAAACTCCAACTATCTTTAATATATGAATTTGTTTTACCCACTATCTTGAACAATATATTAGACAAAAATCTAGCAAGTCTATACGTCGGAAAATTTATCGATGATATTATTATTCTATATGTCAACTGTTCTTTGTGAATCTTAGGAAGCCCATAACATTTAGCTACAGTGCCATTTTCACATTTTAAATATTTAAACATACTATCTTTAATATAAGCTTTTGTTTTCCAATGCATCAATAATTCTTTCAATTTATCTTGTAGTCTATTGATATGTGGATTCCTAATTTTCACATAAGTGGTATCATCCTCCAACATAAGTTGAATTTTATTAATATAATCCCTTTTATCTGAAACTACAGTTACATTTCCTTTATCTGCTTTTTGGAAGATCATATTCGGATTCTCTCTCAAGAATTTCTTCGTTATTTTTAATTCATGGAATAAATTACTGTTCAAATAATTATCAAATCTATGTTCTCTTTTAAAATTATCAACAACTTTAACTAAAGAACTCCTACATTCTTTTTTAAACTCCAGATTAAAACTACTCATACTACTTTCTACCTCAGCGATGATATTCTTGATCGGAAGAGATTTACTTGAATATGATATTCCAAATTTAGCACCCTTTGACATGATATTTACCACTTCTTCTGGTATTACTTTGTCAGTTAAATTTCTAAACCAATCCTTATTAACATTGTTAGTTTGATTGACCTGAGAGTGTTTTCTATGCTTTAAATATTCAAATTTTCTTTTTAATTTACTGCTATGGTTATATTTTACTTTTTCAAAGTGCCTCTTTTGACCACGAAAAAATTCTTGCAAATCATTCTGTTCTATTTTATTATATAAATATCTTTCAAGCTCTAATAAATATTTATTCAAACGATTAATTTCAAAATTCAAATCTCTAATTTCTAAGTTAAGTAATTTATTTTTGAAAAAGAAATATTTTTCCGTAGATCATAAGAAACTCTTTTATTGTAATCCCGATTGTAATATTTATTAGAGCTTGAAAGATATTTATATAATAAAATAGAACAGAATGATTTGCAAGAATTTTTTCGTGGTCAAAAGAGGCACTTTGAAAAAGTAAAATATAACCATAGGAGTAAATTAAAAAGAAAATTTGAATATTTAAAGCATAGAAAACACTCTCAGGTCAATCAAACTAACAATGTTAATAAGGATTGGTTTAGAAATTTAACTGACAAAGTAATACCAGAAGAAGTGGTAAATATCATGTCAAAGGGTGCTAAATTTGGAATATCATATTCAAGTAAATCTCTTCCGATCAAGAATATCATCGCTGAGGTAGAAAGTAATATGAGTAGTTTTAATCTGGAGTTTAAAAAAGAATGTAGGAGTTCTTTAGTTAAAGTTGTTGATAATTTTAAAAGAGAACATAGATTTGATAATTATTTGAACAGTAATTTATTCCATGAATTAAAAATAACGAAGAAATTCTTGAGAGAGAATCCGAATATGATCTTCCAAAAAGCAGATAAAGGAAATGTAACTGTAGTTTCAGATAAAAGGGATTATATTAATAAAATTCAACTTATGTTGGAGGATGATACCACTTATGTGAAAATTAGGAATCCACATATCAATAGACTACAAGATAAATTGAAAGAATTATTGATGCATTGGAAAACAAAAGCTTATATTAAAGATAGTATGTTTAAATATTTAAAATGTGAAAATGGCACTGTAGCTAAATGTTATGGGCTTCCTAAGATTCACAAAGAACAGTTGACATATAGAATAATAATATCATCGATAAATTTTCCGACGTATAGACTTGCTAGATTTTTGTCTAATATATTGTTCAAGATAGTGGGTAAAACAAATTCATATATTAAAGATAGTTGGAGTTTTTATGGTATAATGAAAGATATTATTATTCCGAATGATCATAGGATGGTTTCATTGGATGTAGTATCTTTGTTTACAAATATACCTTTAGAGTTGTTGAATGATATTATACAAGATAAATGGTCTGAAATTAAAGTACATACTAGTTTAACAAAAGATGAATTTATAAAGGCACTTAATTTGGTTTTTAAAAACACAATTTTTTCTTTTGATAATAGTCTATATGAACAAAGATATGGTTGTCCAATGGGATCACCTTTTTCACCTGTTATAGCCAATTTAGTAATGGAAAAATTGGAAAGTATTGCTTTGTCTAAGTTGGTTTTTCAGCCAATTATTTTTAAAAGATATGTTGATGACATTTTTGCAGTTGTACCAGAATGGTTTGTGGATGAAATGGTGGATGTGTTTAATTCTATCCATGATAGAATTAAATTCACAAAAGAAGTTGAGAAAGATTATCAATTGAGTTTTTTAGATATTAGAGTCATTAGAGGTAATAATAATAGAGTGAAATTAGATTGGTATAGAAAACCTACATGGTCAGGTAGATTTTTAAATTTTGATTCTCACCACCAATTCGGAAACAAGACAGGTGCGATCAAAGGTGTCATTGACAGAGCGATTAAATTGTCACATAAAGATTTTAGGAAAAAGAATTTAAATTTAGTTAGAGAAACATTTATTAAAAATAGTTATCCCGTAAAATTTATTGATAAAATGATTGATGAGAGAGTGTGGGAAATTTATAATGGTGGATTGAAGCAGCGGGTAGATAATCAAACAAGGAATAGAAATGGAAAGAATGCATATTTTAGTTTACCATATGTTAGAGGTTTGTCGGAAAGGATTAGAAGGGTTTTTAGTAAACATAATATTCAAGTTTTCTTTAGAAATGATAATAATTTAGAAAGGTTATTTAGTAATTGTAAAGACAAGAATGATAAATCTTTGAAATCGGAAGTTGTTTATAAAATTAATTGTAGAAATTGTAATGGTTGTTATATTGGTTATACGGGTAGATATTTGAAAAGAGAATATATGAACATCAATATAGTTTACGCAGCTCAAGTTGTACATCGGGTTTGAAAGAACATTGTTTAAATAGTTTGCATTCTTTCGATTTTGGGAGTGTGGATATTTTGGAATAGGGGATTAAGAATAAATATAAGAGGGAAAGCCTTGAAAGTATTCACATTCTAAGAAATCGGAATAATGTAAATTTAATGATAGAGTCAAGTAAATTAGATAACATTTATCATTCTTTATTAATTTAAGTGAGAATGGCAAGTTGGAGAGGGGAATGTGGAGGGTGGTGGGGTAAGAGAAAAGAAAGGGGTATGGGTGCATGGTATATAAGGAGGTGTATCGCGGGTTTTATTTCAGTCCCTGAGGAGGAGCCGGAGCAGGCTCGAAACGTCGGACAATGTGGTGGTGGTGGGCAGTCAGATCGTCCTTTGCTAACAAAGTTTTTTCCAGAATTTAATTAAGTTTTTATTTCAGATTCTGCGGGGGTGATTATAAACAAGGGCAATCTGACTGCCATAAATATTAATTATTTTAATTTAATTTGTAAGACTGTAAGACCGATGGAAAAATTCTTATCAGTTGGTACTTATAAATTTTAAATTAATCATAACTCAGTTTTCCCACGTGTAAAAGTTAATAAGGATTACTTTTAAACAAGTTTCATGAATTTAAATTAATAAATGAACTTGTTGTGTTAATTCAAGATGGAGGATAGTGGGCTGCCACCGGAGGCAGTCCCTCCCGATATATACTATCGATGTCACAATACGCAAGCGGTTAAAACGGTAGTACGTATATGGTGTTGCAATGTTTTTCATAAAAGTGACTTTAATAGAAAAAAAAATGTAAGATACATAAACAGTGTGTTAGTAGTTTGTGATGAACACGATTTTAACATAACCTCAAATCAAGATCCCACACGTGCTGTGTTACTAAAACTGATCTGCAAACCAAAACTAAAGCGATTGAGAATCTTAGTAAAAACTATAGGAAAATAGAATTAGAGTACAGTAAACTTAAAATCAACTATGAAGGCCTCCTTCAAGAAAACAGAATGCAAGTTGATGAGCTGGATGAGACTACATGCGAAGACAAGGACAGTGATAAAGTAAGTGCACTAATAACAGAAAACCAGCTGCTTAGGGAACTAAATACTGAATTGAAACATAAAAATCTGCTTTTAAACGAAATTCTAACGAAAGAAAAAGAACGACCGAGTAAATACAAGGAAACATATGCAGATATAATGTCAAAAAGATACACATACCACAATCCAAAAAAGTGCCGAAAATTGTAGTGACAAGAAAAGACAAAGAAGAGAAATCGGTGATAAAGGAAAAAGTATTCCACTATCTACTTAAAGAAAAATCAATCCAAACGAAAAAAATTGATATGAAAAGTAAAGATGTAATTTCAATAAAATGCATGAACGAGGAAAGTGCCAAGACAGCAAAAAGATTACTAGACGCCAAGCTCAACCACCTCTACAAGGTCGAAGAAGAACAGCTTAGTAAGCCTGTCATAAGAATAACTGGCATCGAAAATGAATTCAAGTCTGATATAAAAGCAATCGAAAATGACATAAACCAAAGAAATTTTTCAAATTTAGATACAAAGGGTAACGTATTACACGTAGCTGGCAATGACAAAAGCAGTAAAGTAACGGTCATCATGCAAATAACGGGTGAAATGCACAAACATATTAAAGAAAATAAAGACAGATTATTCGTTGGTTATCAGAATTGCAAAGTTTACGATATAATAAATGTGAAACCATGTTATAAGTGTGGTAGATTGGGTCATAATGGCCAAAGGTGTAAGAACAGCCCAACCTGTTTAAAATGTGCGGGAACGCATCTAACAGAAAAGTGCACATCAGAGAAACAGTGCTGCGAAACGACTATAATACTGATCATGTTACCACTGACAGACAAGAATGCAAAATTTTGAATGCTAAGGTAAACAAGGCTATGAACACTACTGAATATATAATAAAACCTGATTTACCGAGATACCTCGGTAAGGTAGATAACTTCAAGAAACGGACGCAAGAGTTAACTAAATCACCAACTACATTACAAACTCAGGTGGGCGGAACTGAATTAATACTGGCAAAACCCAGGCTTGAAAGTTCGTCTTCACTTACATCGATAACAACAAGATCTAGATTCTACTCAGAACAAGACCTCAGCCTCAGTTCGCCTACCAAAAATACGCAAGAGGGATCAACAAACTTTTAATTTAAGTGATACAAACTTTGGCAGTGAGATTGAAAATTTTAAAAAAAGCTCTATTGCAAAAGTGTTAATAGAAAAAAGAACTAAAAAATAAACTAAAAAATATATATAATAAACAAATGTATACATATTGTTTTACTTGCGTTAAGTTTTGAGAATTCTATTGACAATATTAAATGTTTAAGGTTTAAATATTTAATACTTAGTATATAAGCTTTAGTGTATAAGTATAGTCTTAAGTATTCATGTACCAGCCCTCGTACAGGTAGTTAATATCTATCTCTGAGGACTTTACTCTATGTAATTTTGTTCTGGTTTAATAAATAAATAAATAAATAAATAAATATTTTGTAGAGAAAATTCAAACGTTCAGTGGACATTTCTGAAAATGACTCCAAATTTTTCCCTACAAAATACAGATTTATTAATGGAATTTAATTTGGGAAAACTCTTGTAATCGTGTCTTTAATACTAATTACACGTGGGAAAACTTTATTTTTACGTTAATATTGCCCCAAATTTTTTTAATTAACAAAAACACTTTTGACAGTAGGTGGCGTTCCAATCGGGGTAGAGAGCACTCTTACTTAAAAAATAAAATAAGTAGTGATCCGATGAACGTCTTAAAATCATTTATTTATTTGTCTGATATTATCAGATATATTAGCAATGGCACAAAGGCCTTATGTGGAAGGTGAGAGAGAGAGTTTATAAGGCAAATCACATAATATTTTATAGGTTGGCCAAAGAACTGTGTTGCACAGTGCTACTAACTCTGCTGAGTAATCAGTATTTTCTTTGGCTAACCTACAAAATATTATGCGATTTGCCTTATAAACTCTCTCGCCTTTCATATAACGCCTTGTGTGATTGCCAATATATCTTACAATATCGGATAAATGAGTAAAAAACTTTTCGACATTCATACCATCCCTATTTATTTTATTTCTTAATTAAATAAACTTTTCTTCATATACCGCTCATGCTAAATAACTGTGTTTATCCTTCAATAAACAGTTCGGATTTTGTCGTGAGGGGCGCTGACGCTGGTCTTAACAAGGCGAATAGAGGGATAGAGGGATTCTCTGCTCGAACAGCCGGGGCCCTTTCTACATATGTGTGTTCTGTCTGTTCTAGGCAACTTTTCTCTATGTTTGTCTCTGTCTTACATAAACGGAACAGATCTATCTGTCTTTGTCGGGAACACACAGAACACACATATGTAGAAAGGCCCCAGTGCCGAGGGCCCATGTCGATCTTTGAAGTATCCAGTAAGTAGGTATGTCAGAAGAAGATTATGATCGTGCATATGATAGTCAAACATTATATTTGAAAGAAGGTGAAGAAATGAAAGAAAATAGCATGGACTCGACTGATATAAATGACACTAGACTATCACAGATGTATAATACCACACTTAAAACTGAAGAAGACTCTGATGAAGATGTACCATTGGTAAAGTTAAGTTATTGTAGTTTTCACTAAATTTTTCCAAGTATTTTAATTAACCAATATTTTTCTAATATAGGCCAAAAGATCACCGTCAACTGCGGTTTGAAAAAAAAAAGTAGAAACTGACGAAGGTGATGATATTCCTTTCTGCTAGGAAAAAACATAAAAAAGAACCTGTAGCTAAAAAAAAAAGAAAAAGAAGGTTGAAAGTGGGAATGAAGAGTATAATGAACCTGAAGACGTAACATTTTTTGTAACATGAATAAAGTATTCATAAATATTACAAGTTTATTAATTAGTAAGAACTATTATTGTAAAAACTACTTTTTTTCGATTGAAATGTAATTTACCAAGAGTTATATTACTAAAACAGACTATGAAAAGGTTATCTATCTAAAGGCTATACCTATGACAAAATATTGTAGTCAATGATACCTAAATAAAATAATTTTATTATTTATTTAGGTGGGAAGAAGAGAAAAAAGGTGATGGAACTAAATGGCATTTCCTGTAACACAAAGAACCTGTATTTGCTCTTGACTATGAATCATTACCAAATAGTGTTAAGTTTTATTATAATGGAAAAGAAATGAAATTGCAATCAGAAACTGAAGAAATATCAACATTTTACGGTTGGATGTTAGAACATGATTATACAACGAAGCAAGTATTCAATGATAATTTCTCCCATGATTGGCAGGAAGTTTTGACAGAATCAGAAGGAGCAAAAATTACTGATTTGAAAAAGTGTAACTTCACTGAAATAAATAAATATTTTCTTGAGAAGATTGAAGAACATAAAGCTATGCCAAAAGAAGAGAAAAATGAAGAAATTGCAAAGAATATGGCATTTGTACAATTGATGGTTATAAAGAAAAAATTGGAAACTTCATAATTGAACCTCCAGGCTTGTTCAGAGGATGTGGAGAACATCCGAAAATAGGGAAATTAAAAAAAAAGAGTGAGACCACAAGATGTTCTTATTAATTGTTCTAAAGATTCAAAGTTTCCGAAAGTTCCAGAGGGTCATAAATGGAAATAAGTTAGACATGACCCAATTGTAACTTGGTTAGCATCTTGGACTGAAAACGTTAAGGGCAGGTTAAATATGTTATGTTGAATCCTTCGAGTAAGCTAAAAGGTGAAAAGGATTGGCAGAAGTATGAAACTGCTAGAAAACTTGCTAAATATGTAGAAAAAATTAGGGCAACTTATCGAGAAGACTGAAAAAGTAAAGAAATGCGTATTAGGCAAAGGGCTGTTGCATTATATTACATTGACAAACTAGCTCTGAGAGCTGGTAATGAAAAAGATGAGGATCAAGCTGATACAGTTGGTTGTTGTTCTTTGCGTGTAGAACATTCAGTTACATGAAGAGAGAGATGGTAAAGAATACGTTGTTGTATTTGACTTCTTAGGTAAGTTTTTAAATATTATTTTATTTTATTTAAGCTTGATGAAATATAGGTATTATTTGTTCCATGTATGATAGATAAGAATTCAAATCGATACCATAATTTGGTACCAGTAGAAAAACGCGTTTTCAGAAGCCTTCAACTTTTTATAGATAATAAATCATCTGGAGATGAACTTTTTGATCGTCTAAATACTACAGTGATGAATAAGCATTTGAACGAATTGATGGATGGCCTTACAGCTAAATTATTTAGGACATTTAACTTGTCCAATGTTTTTACTTGGCCTTTTTACTTCCTCTTTCTTCAAGAAGAAAGATAGAGCAAAAAAGAGTGTTGGAAGCGAAGGAAAGGGAGGAGATGTGTAAGAGACTGGTTGAGATTGAGGGAAATTAAGTAACAGAAGTATGGAGAGAACAGGAGAAAGAAAAGGATAAGGATGCATTAAAGCGTGATGAGATACATAAGGAGAAGACCTTGGTGCTAAAGAGAGGACCGAATCATGCAGATATGTAAGTAAGAAAATCACACTAGCACACACATACACCCACACGAGCATGCACAGTTACAAGAAGGGATAGACATAAAAAATATATCAGAAAGGCTAGAGATAATAATATAATAAAATAATCTGTATATTTGTATATATCTTTAGGGTTATGTAAAGCTATTATTATTAGTAAAAGTAAAGTTATTACCTCTCCATTCTCAGTAATGTCATCTGAGTCATTTTCGTCATCTGATTCACTAAATGGATTGTGATTATAAAAGCTCTCTTCTTCATCAGATATAATGTTCTCCTCTTCATCCTCATTATTCTCATAATCATAATCACATTCAGAACATTGGTTCCATTCACTTTCATCCTCATATTCACTTGAATTAGATGACATGTTCTTTGTTTCTTGCTCATCGTTCGTATAAGTTGGTTCCTCGTCGTCTATACTAACATTTGATCTTACATCTTCTTGTTCACTAAAGTGATCCCGTTCTTGCAGCACCAAATTTGGAGGTGAAGAAAGTGGAGATGACGGGGGTGAATAAATCAAAGTTGGTGCAGGTGGAGAGGAGGGATTAGAATCTTGCTGTATAATTACAAATAAAACTTGTTAGCCCTTTCTTTTTAATAAAAATACTACATGTAAAATGTCATTTCAATGTTATGACCAAGTGAGGCCTATTTATGGTTATAAAGATAAACTACATTCATAATTTTGAATAAATAAATAAACATAATTGTTTAAAGTGTACTGTGAGAATGCTAATAATTAAGTACAGTCAAATTTTGTATTAACACTAACCGTTATTGAAATTGATTTATTTTTTATGTACCGTCGTGTTGAATCAGGAATTGGTAGACTTTGATCACGAAGGTATTTTCTATATTTTCCCCTTTTCCGTGGTGGCTCATTGTCCTCTTCGTCCATTTTATCTGTCTTTCCTTTTTATTCTCTTTCTATTTTTTCCTTTCTTTTTCTGTTCTAAAATTTTCAAAATTTTCTCAAATATTATTCTATTGTTTTGTTGATAGATATATAGTTATAGTTAAATGAATGCCTGACAACACAGATAAATGAATGCCTGACAACATCTTGATACCATAGTTACTAATTCTTAACAAAAGAATTGTTTTATAACTGTCAGAATTATCTTTATCAAGGAATTTTTCAGAGCAAAATCTGTGCATTATTAAATAATTTTTTAATTAACCAGTCATCGAATTTTTTTATCCAGAGATTTTTTGGAGCAAGTTGTTTGATTTTTACAACCCGTTGTTTACTAGTTGCAGTGAGTATGAGTATGCTGCTAAACCTATACTTTACATGTAATATACACGTATATACATACCTTTTGCTTCTTTTTCATTGAAATTTCTACCTTTTTCAAGTAATAGCATTTTCTTCTACATACTTGTGCTTCACACAAAATTTAAACCGCTTAATTTTTTTGACAATTTTCTCAGCTGACATCAACGAGCAAATAAACCTCTTAATTTTTTTATATTTTGTCTAGCACTTAATTTTATGTTTTACCTAAAAATAAAATAGAAAAATAATAAACTACAATTAAAATAAATATTTTTATCTCCTACTGTGTAATAGAATTTGAAGAATGGATAACAACCATTGCATTTTGATTGAATTTTCCATCGAAAATAAGATTCAGACTGCATTCGCAGAGTGGCTGGAAAATGACGAGAACAAAAAATCATTGAGCAATCTTATCAAAGAAAAGAAGGACGTTATCATAAATTGGCCCAACGTTGATCCATCTCCATCATCGACAATGAAATTAAAATCAGCCAATTGGACAAGGCATGCAGTAAAAATAATTGCTCATGGAAGTATATAAATATTTTTATAACAGTTAATGGAAACCAAGAACAATTGGTTAATTTTATACATTATTATCGTCAGTCATGATGTTAATTTTTATTTCCTATTTTCTGTTTAGCTTGGAAAGATATGCGTCAGATGCAGACAAATATGGAGAAATATGGATTTAGTCAAACATCCAAACAAGACCGTAAAGTTTTGAAGATGAAATTTATTGATGATGAAGTTAATGAAAAGGTTCCAAAAAAGAAAAAGGTGCCAAATGCTTCAAAAACAAATGAGGACTGCGTGAACTTAATGAAAACTATCGACTCAAGAAAGCAGAACAATAAAACCATAAATTATAAAAAACTAATTAACGTAGCTAGAAGCATAGACTGGAATTCGATTTTGACTATACAAAATCCTAACTCTGCCTCAGAGTTATTAGTTGAACTAGTGAATGGATGTGTTGAGAAGGCAACTTTTTCACAAAAACAAAATAAACAAAAAAATATGATTCCTAGAAAGATATGGATCACAAACGCAATTATAATATCATGTAAAACTAAAGAAACTTTATATAATATTTTTAAAAGAAACCCAACTAGTGAATCCGCAAAAAAAGAATACAGGGACTATTGTAAAATATTAGATAAGATTATTAAAGATGTCAAACACAAATTTGACTTCGAAACGTTTAAAAAATGTGACAACAATCCTAGACAACTGTGGAACTTAATAAATAAGAAATTAGGAAAAAACAAAGTGCAATCAAATAATATAACTAATATTTACGATCAAGACAATAAAAAAATAGAAGATCAAAGGGAAATTGCTAATGTTATGAATAAGTATTTTTGTGAAGTAGGATCTGAAGTAAGTAAAAAAATTATACAACCTACAAATAAAAGATTGAATATGCCTAAACCAAATAACAAATCAATGTTTTTAGAACCCGCTGATGCACTTGAAATAAATACAATTATACGTAACATGAAAAACAAAGCTGGAGGTGTAGATAATATAAATACAAAAATTTTAAAGACGTTAGCAAACTACATAATTATTCCTTTAGAACATATATACAACTTGAGTATTGAAAAGTCTATCTGGCCAGATAATCTCAAAAGTGCCGAAGTTGTCCCTATCCACAAAGCTGGAAGCAAATCATGCATTTCTAACTACAGACCAATATCTCTAATATCCAATATTGCCAAAATTTTTGAAAAAATACTTTATAACAGACTTTATACTTTTTTGGAAAAACATCAAATACTTTCTGAACACCAATATGGCTTTGTTAAAAACAAAGGTACGGCGGATGCACTTAACTACATAACACATAAAATCTATCAAAATCTAGATAAAAGCAAACGTATTATTGCTACTTTTTTAGATCTGGCAAAAGCTTTCGATACTGTTAACCATGACATATTACTTAGCAAATTAGAACGTTATGGAATAAGAGGAAAGGTCTTACTTTTGTTCAAAAGCTATCTCTCCGATAGACAACAAAAAGTTCGAATACAAAACCAAATAAGTGAATACAAATATGTATCTTGTGGGGTGCCACAGGGAACAATATTAGGACCGATACTTTTTATATTATATGTAAACGATCTATTGAGAGATATGCCGGAAGGGTCTATTCTGTCCTACGCTGATGACACTGTCATCATTTCTAGTGAAGACACGTGGTCAATGGCGCAGGATAGAATAAACAAACTACTAGATCAAGCGGCGGAATGGCTTGCTTTAAATAAGCTATCCCTAAATATACAAAAACTAAGTTTATAACTTTCGGTAACTATCGTGATAGTGTCCCAATTAATGTAAATATAAATATACAAAATCAGCAAATAACTAGAACAGAATGTTACAAGTACTTGGGATTAATTTTCGACTTTAATATGAAATGGGATAGTCACATTAAATATTTAATTAACAGAACAAAATATTTAATATTTATACTCGCAAAGCTAGGAAAAATTATGGATACAAACACATTGATGATTATTTATTACTCCTTCTTTCATAATGTTATAAACTATGGCATCATTGCTTGGGGGGGTGCTTGTAGAACAGAAATTAAAATAATACAACAAATCCAAAATAAATTGCTCAAAATCATTGCCAAAAATAAATTCCAGGTGCACAACACTCCGCTAAAAATAGAACAAATGTTCACTCTAGAATCCTTATGCTATCATTATAATAATCTAAAAGATGCTTTTCTTACAATAAAACGCAATACTAGAAAAAAATCACTACAACTACCTAAAATGACCAAAGCTATTATTAGTGATAAAGATAGTCTGGTAGAAGCTATGAGGGTATTTAACGAATTGCCTAATGATCTCAAAATTTTAAATTATAAGAAGAGTACAATTAAGTACAAATTAAAACAAAAGCTCTTTCGATAATAACATTTAATTGTAACATTACGCACAACTTCATATCATTTTCACTGTTTACTTTTGGAAAAATGAAGATTATAATATTACGTTTTGGCGGATTTTATTTATAGAATATATAAATTGTTAAATGAAATAAAGTTTTTGAAAATGTTTATGTTACTCGAATGAGTAATCTGTTAGTTTTAAGTTATAGATATAGTATTAGTTGTATGCAACCAGACTATTGTACAGGTAACAATGTTTACCTCTAATAGATTTTACTTTGTAAACTGCATTGTAACTTTTCTGGTTAAATAAATAAATAAATAAAAATGCATTCCGAACCTAGTTTGAATCCAGAAATGTTACATTTTTATTTGAGTACTTTCAGTATAAAAATAATGAAAAAAAATTAAAAACGATAAATTTATAATTAAATTTAAAATTAAATAATATGAAAATTTTTTATAGGTTTCTTACAATGATAATGATGAAAATCAATTAAATAATAAGAATATCAATGACGATGATCAATCAGATAATGAGACTATCAATGACGATGACTTATTAAGAGAAATAGAGAATCTTGAAGAAAAAGTGACAATTTCAAATCAGGAAAGAATAATAGCACAGAAAGAGGAAGAAATCAAAATTTTGAAAAACACAATTAAAGAGTTAGAAGATAAATGTATTAACTTGACTGAGATAACGGAAGCTATGGATCAAAAAGAAAAACAATTTAAAATGCAAATTAAAAGTTATCAGCAACAAATAAATGTACTACAATGTGGTACGTAAAAAGATATAATATTATAATATAATTCTAACCTCTAACTTTGAGTCCCGTTCGGAGCATTAATATGATTTAGTCATTCGGTTTTACAATAAAAAATACCTTACAAAAATCCGTGATATTTATTTATAAAAAGCTTTATTAAATTTTCATTTATATTTATGATACAAAAATATATAACTCTCTTTGGTTCTCTGAACGTCTTGATTTTATTGGTTTGTGTTTGTGTTAGTGTTCTTATTTGCATTGTTTCGTATCTATAATCTAATCCAATTTACATTATCTTGATTCTATCTACAACCATCTATCTATTTATTTCTAGAGACAGAGAATGGAGAAGGCTTGGAGGAAGAAAGTGAAGAACAGACAGGACAAGGAGGGCAGTCGGATTAAGCGTTAAACAAGAAAGAAGAAGGAAGAGCAGAAGATCAAAGAAGAACACTGACATAAAAACTCGACATACACACACGCACATTAAGTAGATAGGAAAGAGTATACGACATTTAATATAGTTTATTTTGTTTATTTTTTGATCAGGAAAGAAATTCTGATCAAAAAATAAACAAAATAAACTATATTAAATGTCCTATACTCTTTCCTATCTACTTAATGTGTGTGTGTGTATGTCGAGTTTTTATGTCAGTGTTCTTCTTCTTTGATCTTCTGCTCTTCCTTCTTCTTTCTTGTTTAACGCTTAATCCAACTGCCCTCCTTGTCCTGTCTGTTCTTCACTTTCTTCCTCCAAGCCTTCTCCATTCTCTGTCTCTACTATCCTTCTTTCTCAATCCTCTCTTCTCCTTCCTTCTCTCTCCAATCTCTCGAGTCTTTCTCTTTCATCTCATCTCCTTTTTTTCTCATCTGTGCCCTGCACTTCATCAACCACATGGATGCCACAGGTAGTCTCTCACAAAAGCTTCCTTGAACACAATCCATTGAATTCCGGCCTGTCCTCTGACCATTTTTTTATTTTTGTATTCTACTTCTCCGATGTGCTTTGCCAGACATTTAGCTACTTTTTGCTCCTTCTCCAGATTCTTCCGTTTTTTAAAACTAGGGTCTTCTTTCTATCTAGGTCTTCCGACTTCAATACTCCTTTGTCGTTGTTCTTTCTCTCTGATTCTTCTCCCATCCTGTGGACTTTTTCTTTCAATCTTCTATTTTCCTCTTCTATCTCCTGTACTCTTTTTTCCAATTTTACTATCCTTTCTCTTATTTTTTTCTCTTCCTTTGCTCTTCTTTCTATCTCTCCTTCTATTCTTTTCTCCAAAATTTCTACTTTGTCCATGGCTCACTAACCTCCAAATTCATCCATCTCCGTGATATTTATTTTTCAAATTATGGATCAGTTAACACTTATAAATTCTAGTGCACACATGATCTACAATGACATTCTAAAAAGATCTAAAAACTGACGTGTTTGAAATTCTGAACGTTCATAATGAACGAAATATTAACTTAAAGTTTCTAATTCTGGTTAGAATTCCCCGGAGTGTGGTTTACTGGTGACTGCAAGAGTGAGAAGTGAAGAAATACAGTTATTATCCGATTTTAAATTATTAAGTAGCCAAATTTGGCTAAATTTGAAAATGACAAAAATCTTTCGTTCACTATGAACGTTCGAAATTTCAAACACCTAAAAACTGTGAAGATCACTAACCAACTTATCAAATTGTTTTTTTTTAAATATAAACATATCTTTACCTTCTACCACTTTAAAATGTCAATTAAATAAGTCACAATACTTTCACAAATGTTGTTAACTGAACCTTGGTCTTTTAACTTTTATTTTAAAACTGATTATCAAATTCATTTAAACACAGTTTCAACATTTCATCTATTAATCACTGCACAATGCCCAACTGCTTATTTCATAACTACAAAAAATAATATTAAATAGTTGTGCTCCTATTTCATAACACCACTTGATAAATTATGTTACAATTTCATGCTCATCTTGCCACTAGTTTAATAAAAATTGTCTTTATTTCTTGCCCTTGAAGAATGGAATGTTCTTCTCGAAAAGCTGAAAAAAAAACCCACAAAGCATCAAATTTTTTAATATAAAATGAAGCTCTTAAAACAGAAATATAACACTTATCTGACTGTAAACTGATTTCTTTAACGTATCTATATTGAATCAGTTACAACTTTATCTACATTATTTGTTTTAATTGACCGTTGTTATTTGTACTCTAAGCGAATAAAGACTCTTTTGCACAACTGTGATACATATAAAAAGTACACAGAAGCATGAAAAAAAATTATGATAAACTTCGTTATCAATAGAAAATTATTAATTTAAACGCTCAATGCTTTTATTTTTAACCATCCGACATAAAGTACTACAGCAGTAGGTATTACTAGATATGATCTCTTCTGCTCTCCAGATTCAGCTCCGCACAACGCTATTGTGGAAAGTCACTTGAGTATCACACACGCGCGCTTGCACAGAAGCTTTTCTACAATAGATTCAGTTTTGGGCCTTGGCCACATAAACGCGTAAGACCGCGTTCGACTGCGTTCTACCGAGGTCAGGCGCACGCGCTCGCTTCTCTCATTGGTCGTCGTGCCCGCTGAGCCTGCTTCCAACCAATGAGAGAAGCGAGCGCGTGCGCCTGACCGCGGTGGAACGCAATCGAACAAGGTCGTACGCGTTTATGTGACCATAGGGCCTAGCTGCTCAGTTCCGTGGTATACATTGTAAGTATATTCATATACATGAGTATATATAGTATACATACCACAATGTATTCCACGAAACTGAACAGCTGAACTGAATCTATTCTATGGACTTTCCACAAATGCGCTGTCCTGTACTATGCGGCGCTGTTCTGCGTTGAGCTGTGCTGCGAGGTGCTTTGTTTCGTGTAAACTGTGTCATACACAAGCAGGCGCGGACGCACACGTATATGCGCTCATGCCCAAACACACGCTCACGTTCACAGTAACAAACACGCAGTGAACGCGCGCACGCTCATACTCACATGCACTCACACGTACGTAAATACGTAGCCACACGCTCGTGCAGCCATATGCCCCCACATAGGCTGCGTCTACATAGACGCTTCTAACGTGCGTTCGGCTCGCGTGCGCTGTTTGCGTTGGTGCACTGACCAATTACAGCTCAACTCGAGAGGATCAAGTTGGGTCAAGTCGAGCTGCGATAGGTCAGCGCAGTCGCAGGCATGCACGTAAGGGTAAGTCCAGAATAGGTGCAGACGTGCGTTTGGGTTCATGCAGCTGTCTGCATCCAGCTGCTCCGAGCAGAAGTCAGGAGGGTGTACTCTAGCTAGTGCCAACTGCGGGAAAAAACTGCGAAAAGAGATACATTGTAAGGTTATATTGCCTTTCATTTGATTTTCGCATTTTTTTCCCGCAGTTGGCACTAGCTAGAGTACACCCTCCTGACTTCTGCTCGAAACAGCTGCACGCAGACAACTGCATGAACGCAAACGCACGTCTGCACCTATTCTAGGCTTACCCTAAGCACACACGTGCATACATAACCAAGCGCACAAGCACACGCTCACGTATCTACATGCACACCCGCAAGTACATACGCCTTCGCAAACGTACGCTCACGCATCACATGCACTGGAGGGGCGTGTGAGTTCGATGACGTGGTTGGCGAAGAGAAGATGGCAGACGGCAGCCCCACTTCTTCAAACCCGCACGTATACGCAAATGCACATGCAAATGTACGCGCTCCCGCACACGCTCAAACACAAGTACACATGTACGCCTACACGCCCACATGCACTCCCACACTCCGGCACGGACTCGCTTACGCACTTCCACATACGCAGACCCAGGCATGGTTCCAGATGCAAACGCGCATATGCACCTACAAGCACGCATACACTCTCATCGGTTTGCACGCACAAGAGTAAAGGCACACGTAGGCGGTGTGCGTTGCGCATATACACGCTCATTCATGCACACCGATGCGCGCGCACCAGCACACACCCGTATACACGCGCGTACACACGTAAGTTCGTACACAAGTAGATGAGCTATATCACTTCTGGTGCAGTTACCCTCTGAGTAGGCACTCCGTCGGTAAGTGGCGCGCAGCCTTGCCGACGGTCGGTAATTGCACGTAGGATACTAACCCAACTCTACTTCACCGACAGAGCAGTATACATTATCATATATACTGATAACTCAACTCTACCTTGCCGACAGAGCAGAATACAATACTATGCAGGTTGATAACCTTACCCTCTGAGCTGACGCTGGGTCTGTTAGGGAGAGCGCTACCTTGTCGGCGACCGGTAATTGCAGGGCGGGCAACAACCCAGCCTTACCAACAGTCGTTGGTCGATAACCCAAATCTACCTTACCGACAGAGCAGTCTACATTACCTTATAAATTGTTGGGAAATTCAAAATGGTGTGAAATACAAAATAGTGGGAAATTTAAAGTAGCGCGAAATTCAAAATAGCGGTAAATTCACAATTTAAATATAGCGTGAAATTCAAAATTTTTAAATATAAAACCGATAATTCTAGGAATTCTTATACTATATATATATATAAATGTATGTATGTGTAATTTCTGGGGTTTTATAAGAAAAAGTAAAGTGGGTTTCACAATAGCGTCTATACATACGTTGTAAGAAAAGCCTAAAAGTGGAGAATTTGATACAGATGTGAATATATATATATATATATATATATATATATATATATATATATATATATATATATATATATATATATATATATGTATGTATGTGTAATTTCTGGGATTTTATAAGAAAAAGTAAAGTGGGTTTCACAATAGCGTCTATACATACGTTGAAAAGAAAAGCCTGATACTTGAGCTAAAAAGAAATAATGACCCTAACGGTGTTGTGATTCGCAGGAGGCCTGCGGCGCCCGCTTCTAGTATCGGAAATATGAGAAAATAACTAAGAAAAAGTAATGTTTTCATGATGTGACAGTTAACTTAAAATGTCCTGGAAACTTGCGTTATGTATAGAAGTCTTCCAGGAGTCCTGGAACTTAGTTCAAAATCCCAGGAACTTGCGTTACGTACACGAAAAGTCCCAGATACTAGCGTTTCATATATTTATGACTCATATACTGTATATACGATATGTACTATACATATACTGTAACCTTATTGGTGGTAATTAATGATGAGAGCTCCAACCATAGCTCTGTGACAATACAGGCCCCGAGATGGATTTTACATCTCGCGTACCGACGGATGATAATACTGATATCATTACCAACGATCGATAAGGTAGAAATCTACTTTAGCGACAGATCGGACGAAAACAATGTCGGGAAATTTAAAAATGGCGGGTAGTTTGAAAAAAGGGTGGGAAATTGAAGAGGCTGGGAAATACCCGAAAATTTTCGCCATTCCGTCTGTGGCGGGAATTCGTGGAGCATCGAACGGTAAATATTTTATTGATGAGAGCACCAACCATCGCTCACACCTATGAGGTACAACCACGTACAATAACCTCTCCATTATTTATTAATAGAGTTTATTCATAATCCATATGTATGTATTTGAAGTAAAAATTTTTCATCAGTTTGTGAAGTGCACACGCAGCTTTGTATGCCCAGTTGTGATTGGTGCAAATAGTTACCACCTTCTTAGGCTCATCAAAGCCTGGATAGCCTTACTCGAAGATAAGAATGGCGTTGAACTTGAAGCACCTTAACCACTCTTTCCTAGTTTCACCCTGGAAAAATACCTTGGCCGCATCGTACAAACTATCTCGAATGATTTCCAGGGGAGGCCGTAATAGCAAAGCTCCAACCACGTATTTTCACGTTTGTACTTATCCGTGAGTCGACGCCATGGATACGACTCTCAAAACATGAGCACCAGAGGTTCCAATTACTCGTCTAGCGGATTTATGGCGAGTTCCTTGAGAACGAAGTCATTTACTGGCTGCTTGAAGCCCTGCATATCCACTGCTCCTTGAAGCCCTGCATATCCACTACATACTCCATCCTGAATGATCGCGCTGTATGCTATTTCAACCAATCAGAAGGCTTTACGTAGGTTAAGACCTGATATTGAGAGATGTTGAGACCTGATGATTGGTTCATGGAAATTAAGACAAGTTACTTCACGTTTCCGCCAACAGGATTGTACTGCACAATGCGATCGTGCAAAATGAGGCAGTAAGCCGACAGAAAAAACAGTAGGAAAATTGTCTTTCGCTTCGAATTCCAAACCGACGTCGTCGGGTGCACTACTCTTCAGTGATTCGTTCTTCTTAGAGCAATCGATGAGCGGCGCATGAGTGAGATAATTTTCTGAATCGATCTTTTATCATAGTTACGTTTTCGTTGTCATTTTGAGGTTATGTGTCCATTGCCACCCACTCTTTCGTAGCGCCATCTATAATAGAAGATGGATCAACCTTACCAACAGAGCAGTATGCAATAGCATATAGCCCAACTCTACCTTGTAAACATTTTGTGGTTATGTTTCCATTGATACCCACTCTTTCGTAGCGCCATCTGTAATAGAAGATGGATCAACCTTACCGAGAGAATAGTATGCAACCTCAGATAGACTACCCAACTTTATCAACGGAACCGAATGCAATACCAGATAGCTCCCAACTCACCGATAGACGATAATTCTGATACTTGTTATACGACATACACGGCATGCACTGTGTAACATGCATCGCAACGACACCTTATGGGCAGAGTCAATAACCAAATTTCACCTTACCGATAGAGCTGATAACCTAGATTTATTAGGTAATATACCTAGATAACCATCCCTCATTGTAATACTTTAATTTGTAAGATAAGATAGAAAAGAATGCATTATATATTATGTATAGTGCATATACTATATAGTATGTATACTGCGTACGCATTATATACGTAGTAACTCTACCTTATCGGCAGAGTCGTTTATCCAACTTGGCGGGAAATTCGAAAATATATAAAAGGTTAAAAAAAAAAGACACCACAGAGCGGAAAATTTTATATTTAAATAAAGTGGTTGGAATGTCATACCTCTCAACCCTCAAAATTTTACCAATCGATTTGAGACCTGCACGGTGATTGGTTGACGCAAGTTCAAACTTGCATAAAATTCTTGGAAAAACGTTTTCAATAGGTTGAGACCTGCACGGAGATCGCTGATTGGCTGATGAAAATTCAAACCTGCACAGAATTCTTGGAAAAACGTTTAGAACAGGTTGAGACTTGCATGGAGCAACACAGTACATAATTAAAAAATCTTATTTATTTCATAAATATTACATTTTCATTGTAAGAAAAGATAGAAGACCCATCTCTCTTTTATCCTGTGAGGTCTACCTGTTCCATAACCTCTCCATTTCTTCTTCAAATAAATTCATAGGGTATATTTCCAGAACTTCACGTTCAAACCAGTCGTACTCCCGGTCAAAAATATCCAGTTGGGAAATCCAACTGGATTTTCCAAGAGGGAAATCCAGCTGGGGAAGAGTGGATTCCAGCTGGATTTTGGTGGATTTCCAGTCGGATTCCCAGTTGATGATATCAAATATTCCCACCCATTTTTAACTGGATTAAATGGAAATCCACTTATAATAAATGGGAATTCCTGGGCGAAGGCGGAAATCCATGTAAAAATCCAGTTAAATGTTGGTGGGAATCCACCTAACTTTCGCATTTCTATTAAATGGGAATCCACTCAAAATTCTACTTAATAATAAATGGGAATCCCAGCGTGACGGCGGAAATCCATGTAAAAATCCAGTTTAATATAGATGGGAATCCATCTAACTTTCGCTTTTCTATTCAATGGAAATCCAGTTAATAATGCATAGGAATCCTGTTATATCTAGGTGGGAATCCACTTAAATATCCAGTTAAAAATGGGTGGGAATATTTGGTATCATCAACTGGGAATCCGACGGGAAATCCACCAAAATCCAGCTGGAATCCACTCTTCCCCAGCTGGATTTCCCTCTTGGAAAATCCAGTTGGATTTCCCAACTGGATATTTTTGACCGGGCTCGCACTTATTTCCTTTTAGAACTTATTTAAAACTTTTTTTGTAACACATGCACGATTTTCGTCGTTTTCCGACCTAAAAAGAGGTTCTAAAGTAACTCTTTTGCGACCGATTGGACAAAAAAATCCATTCACGCCCGAGGCGGGCGCAAAAATCCATTAGCGCCCGCCTCGGGCGCTCAGCGGGCGCTAATGGATTTTTGCGCCCGCTATTCTAAAATTCCATAAAATCGCAAAAATTAAACTTAATCCACTATAAATTTGTGAATGCATGTTTTTTTATGACTTCTTTTATTCAGGAATATATGCAATATACTATTTTTATTAAAAAAAGTATTTCCTTGTCGTATAAAGCAAAACTAACTTTAGCCTTGCTTTTTGGGTTCAAAAATACCGGAAATCAATACATGAGTCACAAAAAATATGGTGTGCACCTAGGGCTTAATGGACCTTTTGACCTCGTGTGTTTGCAGTACTCGTCTTCGGTTCGCAAACAAACTCGCCTTCGGCTCGTGCTAGCTCACCTACGACTCGTACTGCAAAATCCACACTCGGTCTCAAAAGGCCCATTTTGCGTCCTAGGTACACAATATACTATTATAACCCTGTTCTTTAGGCAAAGAACAAGTGTTTGTCGAAAATTTGTCTTCATATTTTTTCCACTGTGACTTTTTCTTGTCGTTGGTTTGTTAAAAATACACAAGTACGGGAGAAATATTTAATGCATCACCCCATTTTTATTAAATTTTTATCCTTATCGCCATTCATATTTTCAATAATTCCATCACAATCTGACAGAAGCGGGCGGGAAAGAGTATCAAAGACAGAGACGTAGAGACAGAGATTAGAGGCAGAGACGTAGAGAGATTTGAGAGAGAAACGTAGAAACACACACGTAGAGACAGAAACGTAGAGACAGATATTAGAGACAGAGCTGTAGAGACGGAGACGCAACGGCAGAGACGTAGACAGGGAGATTAGAGACAGAAACGTAGAAACAAAGATGTAGGGACATGCCGTAGAGACAGCCACGTAGACACGGAGGCGTAGAGATAGAGATGTAGAGACAGAGACTTAAAGACAGACGTAGAGAGAGATTTGAGACAGAAACGTAGAAACAGGGATCTAGAGACAGAGACGTAGAGACAGACACGTAAACACGGAGGCGTAGAAACAAACGTGCAGACAGAGACGTGAAGACAGAGATGTAGAAACAGAAACGTAGAGAAGGGGCGTAGAGACAGGGTTGTACAGACAGAGACGTAGAGGTAGAGACAGAGACATAGAGACAGAATAGTAGAGACGCAGACGTAGAGATAGAGACATAAAAACCGATATGTAGAGATAGAGACGTAAAGACAGAGATGTAGACAGAGAGATTAGAGACAGACACATAGAGACAGAAACGTAGAGACAGAGCTGTAGAGACAGAGATGCAATGACAGAGACGTAGAGAGGGCGATTAGAGACAGAAACGTAGAAACAAATATGTAGAGACCTTGCCGTAGAGACAGCCACGTAGACACGGAGGCGTAGAGACAGAGATGTAGAGACAGAGACGTTAAGACAGAGACGTAGCGAGAGATTAGAGACATAAAAGTAGAGACAGACGCGTAGAGACAGAGCCGTAGAGAGGGAGACATAGAGACAGAGGCGGAGAAACCGAAAAGTAGAGACAGAGACGTAGACAGAGAGATTAGAGACAGAAACATAGAGACAGACACGTAGAGACGGAGAAGTAGAGATAAAGGCGGAGAAACCGAGACGCAGAGACAGATATTAGAGACAGAGTTGTAGAGACAGAGACGCAACGGCAGCGACGTAGACAGGGAGATTAGAGACAGAAACGTAGAAACAAAGATGTAGGGACATTGCCGTAGACACAGCCACGTAGACACGGAGGCGTAGAGATAGAGATGTAGACACAGTGACATAAAGACAGAGACGTAGAGAGAGATTTGAGACAGAAACGTAGAAACAGGGATCTAGGGACAGAGACGTAAAAACAAACACGTAAACACGGAGGCGTAGAAACAGAGACGTGCAGACAGAGACGTGAAGACAGAGGCGTAGAAACAGAGACGTGCAGTCAGAGACGTGAAGACAGAGACGTAAAAAAAGAAACGTAGAGACAGGGTTGTAGAGACAGAGACGTAGAGACAGAGACGTAGAGACGTAGAGACGTAGAGACAAAGACATAGATACAGAGGCGGAGAGACGGAGACGTAGAGTCAAATAGTAGAGACAGAGCTGTAGAGACAGAGTCGCAACGGCAGAGACGTAGATAGGGAGACAGAATCGTAGAAACAGGGATCTAGGGACAGAGACGTAGAAACAAACACGTAAACACGGAGGCGTAGAAACAGAGACGTGCAGACAGAGACGTGAAGACAGAGACCTAGAAACAGAAACGTAGAGAAGGGGCGTAGAGACAGGGTTGTAGAGACAGAGACGCAGAGGTAGAGACAAAGACATAGAGATAGAATAGTAGAGACGCAGACGTAGCTGCAGAGACAGAGCTGTAGAGACAGAGACGTAAAGACATAGACGTAGAGACATAAAAGTAGAGACAGAGTTTAGAGACAGAGCTGTAGAGACAGAGACGTAAAGACAGAGACGTTGAGAGGGATTTGAGACAGAAATGTAGAAACAGGGATCTGGAGACGGACACGTAAATACGGAGGCGTAGAAACAGAGACGTGCAGTCAGAGACGTGAAGACAGAGACGTAAAAACAGAAACGTAGAGACAGGGTTGTAGAGACAGAGACGTAGAGACAGAGACGTAGAGACGTAGAGACAAAGACATAGACACAGAGGCGGAGAGACCGAGACGTAGAGTCAAATATTAGAGACAGAGCTGTAGAGACAGAGTCGCAAGGGCAGAGACATAGACAGGGAGATTAGAGACAGAAGCGTAGAAACAGGAATGTAGAGACAGAGACGTAGACACAGACACGTAAACACGGACGCGTAGAAACAGAGATTAGAGGCAGAGCTGTAGAGACAGAGACATAAAGACGGAGATGTAGAAACAGAGGCGGAGAGACCGAGATGTAGAGAAAGAAAAGTAGAGGCAGAGACGTAGAGACAGAGCTGTAGAGACAGAGACGTAAAGACTGAGACGTAGAGACATAAAAGTAGAGACAGACTTTAGAGACATAGCTGTAGACCGAAAGACGTAAAGATAGAGACGTACAGAGAGAGATTTGAGACAGAAATGTAGAAACGGGGATCTGGAGACAGACACGTAAACACGGAGGTGTAGAAACAAAGACGTGCAGTCAGAGACGTGAAGACAGAGACTTAAAAACAGAAACGTAGAGACAGGGTTGTAGAGACAGAGACATAGAGACAGAGACGTAGAGCCGTAGAGACAAAGACATAGACACAGAGGCGGAGAGACCGAGACGTAGAATCACATATTAGAGACAGAGCTGTAGAGACAGAGACGCAACGACAGAGACGTAGACAGGGATATTAGAGACAGAAACGTAGAAATGAAGATGTATAGGCATTGCCGTAGAGACAGACACGTAGACACGGAGGCGTAGAGACAGAAATGTAGAGACGGAGACGTAAAGACTGACATGTAGAGAGAGATTTGAGACAGAAACGTAGAAACAGGGATTTAGATACAGAGACGTAGAGACAGAGACGTAAACACAGAGGCGTAAAAATAGAGACGTGCAGTCAGAGACGTGAAAACAGACGCCGAAACAGGAACATAGAGACAAAGGCCTTGAGACAGGGTTGTAGAGACCGAGGCGGAGGAGACCGAGACATAGAGACAGATATTAGAGACAGACTTGCGGAGACAGTGACGCAACAACAGAGACGTAGACAGGTAGATTAGAGACAGAAACGTAGAAACAAAGATGTAGATACATTGCCGTAGAGACAGCCACGTAGACACGGTGGCGTAGAGACAGAGATGTAGAGACAGGGACGTGAAGACCGAGACGTAGAGAGAGATTTGAGGCAGAAGCGTAGAGACAGACGCGTAGAGACAGAGCCGTACAGACGGAGACGTAGAGACAGAGGCGGTGAGACCGAGACGTTGAGACACAAAAGTAGAGACAGAGACGTAGAGACAGAGATTAGAGACAGAGCTGTAGAGTCAGAGACGTAAAGACTGTGATGTAGAGACAGCGATTAGAGACAGAGCTGTAGAGACAGTGAGGCAACGACAGAGACTTAGACAGGTAGATTAGAGACAGAAACGTTGAAACAAAGATCTAGATACATTGCCGTAGAGACAGCCACGTAGTCACCGGGACGTAGAGACAGAGATGTAAAGACAGGGAGGTGAAGACAGAGACGTAGAGAGATTTGAGACAGAAGCGTAGAGACAGACGCGTAGATAAAGAGACGTAGAGAGAGATTTGAGACAGAAGCGTAGAGACAGATGCGTAGATGCAGAGACGTAGAGACGGAGACGTAGAGGCCGAGGCGGAGAGACCGAAAAGTAGAGACAGAGACGTAGACAGAGAGATTGAAGACAGAAACATAGAGACAGGCACGTAGAGACGGAGACGTAGAGACAGAGGCGGAGAGACCGAGACGTAGAGACAGATATTAGAGACACAGCTGTAGGGACATACACACAACGACAGGACGTAGATAGGGAGATTAGAGACAGAAACGTAGAAACAAAGATGTAGAGACATTACCGTAGAGACAGTCACGTAGACATGGAGGCGTAGAGACAGAGACGTAGATACAGAGACGTAAAGACAAAGACGTAGCGAGAGATTAGAGACAGAAACATAGAGACAGACGAGTCGAGGCAGAGACGCAGAGACGGAGACGTAGAGACAGAGGCGGTGAGACCTACACGTTGAGACAGAAAAGTAGAGACAGAGATGTAGAGACAGAGATTAGAGCCAGAGACGTAAAGACTGAGATGTAGAGACATAAAAATAGAGGTAGATATTAGAGACAGAGCTGTAGAGACAGAGACGTAAAGACAGAGACGTAGAGAGAGATTTGGGACATAAACGTAGAAACAGGGATCTAGAGACAGAGATGTAGAGGCAGCCACGTAGACACAGAGGCGTAGAGACACAGACGTAGAGACGGAGACGTAATGACCGACGCGTAGAGACAGCGACGTAGAGACGGAGATTTAGAGACAGAGTCGGAGAAACAGAGACAGAAATGTAGAGAGAGAGTCAGAGAGACAGAAACGTAAAGACAGGCGCGTACAGAGACGTACTGGCAGAGATGTATGGAGAGACGCAGAGACAGAGACGTAGAGACAGAGACGAAGAGACAGAGAGGCAGTGACAGACGTGGAGTCATTGACGTAGAAACAGAAACGTAGAGACACGGTTGTAGATACAGAGACGTAGAGACACAGACATAGAGACAGAAAAGTAGAGACGCAGACGTAGTGACCGAGACATAGAGGCTGAGATGTAGAGATAGAGACGTAAAGATAGAGTCGTAGACAGAGAGATTAGAGACAGAAACATAAAGACAGAAGCATTGAGACAGACACGTGGGGACAGACTTGTAGAGACAGAGGCGGAGAGACCGAGACGTAGAAACAGAAATGTAGAGATAGAAACCTAGAGACAGATATTGGATACAGAGCTGTAGAGACAGAGACGCAACGACAGAGACGTAGAGAGGGAGATTAGAGACAGAAACATAGAAACAAAGATGTAGAGACATTGCCGTAGAGACAGCCACGTAGACACGGTGGCTTAGAGGCAGAGATATAGAGACAGAGACGTAAAGACAGAGACGTAGAGATAGAGATTAGAGACAGCGCTGTAGAGACAGAGACGTAAAGACAGAGAAGTAGAGACAGACGTTGAGACAGACGTGAAACCAGAGACTCAGCGAGAGATTAGATACAAAGACGTAGCGCTAGTGACGTAGAGACAGAGAGGTAAATATAGGTACTTAGAGACAGAGACATAGAGATAGAAACGTAGAGACAGGGTTGGAGAGACAGGGACATATGGACAGAGTTGCAGAGACAGAGAGGTAAAGATAGGCACGTAGTGACAGAATTGTAGAGGCAGAGACGTAGAGACAGAGAATAGAGACAGAGATGTAGATGCAGAAACATTAAGACAGTGACGTAGAGAGAGAGTCTGCTTATTAAAGTACCTGCTTAATTGAAAAATGATATTTCTTTTAAAAAATAGAAATCTATACTAAATTTAATCAAGGAGCGCGGGAGCGCTCCGAAGCAAGTATAGAAGAAGCCTGAAGGAGCGACCCGTGCTAGTTATACATTGAAATGGGTGTGCGAGAAATTCAATACGCCTATATTAGGCGTTTCACGTCAGCTCTCCAGGCGCGGCGCGCGAGCGCGAAATCATGCTGTTTTCAGCTTGTTTGAAGGGCTAAGATGTATCTAAAAAAAATACACCCCAAGTGATTTCGATGTATTTTTTCCTCAGCTTTTCGATGGTGCTATTAGTTTCTCAAACTTTTTCACTTCTAGCCTCAAAAAACATAAAACGTGTTATATCTCAAAAACTATATTTTTAATATTTTTTTACCTGCTAGATCGAAAGAGGAGGAAATTTTACATGGATATAGCCTTTTTCTACATAGGAGTTTTTTGATTTTTTCGAGATATTATTCAAGAAATACTAGGCGCTTGGCCAGCCGCCGCGTGCGGCGTGCGTCACTGCAGAGTAATATTACGCATCTTGGAAGGACAAGAGAAGTCTAGAGCTACTCTAGCAGGGGTGATCCTCCGATCTCCCGTACATACTTGGCGGGCCCGAAGGTTTGCAGTTCAAGGTGTAAGGCATGGTCATTTTCATATAAATATTCATATGTTTAAAGATAAAACGGTTAGTAAAATGTAAAGGACTTTTGAGCAGGCTATAAATTTATATGAATTTTTTATTTTATTCTCGTTTAAAAAGGATGGACACAAGGAAAAATATGTTTAGTAATGAAATATAAATCATGATTCTGCACCTGTACGGATATGTTGTACTTAACGGCATCAATTAAAAATTAGAGCCAATGTAATTATTTATGGTGGATTTATAGGTATCAATATTGTTAATGAATTTATGCAAAAATTTAGTATTCTACATTTAAGTAGCTCACGTAATTGCAAACCGTCGGGCCCGCCAAGTATGTACGGGAGATCGGAGGACCACCCCTGCTAGAGCAGCTCTAGACTTCTCTTGTCCTTCCAAGATGCGTAATATTATAGAAAGTTCAAAATTGAGGAAGAATAATGAAAAATAGTGATGTTTTGGTAACTGTGTAATTTTTTTTATATAAGTTTTGACTTTTCGTAAATACCTGAAAAATTCTTATGACTTTAAAAAAAAAAAAAGGCATTATAGTTGTATAATTAAAATAATTTTCGCCCACACGGGCGTAAAGTACGTAGGTACTATAAAATTTTGTAGGAGTGTGTGAGCTATTGGGCCTCTTGGGCGTTATGTAGTACTTTATACCTGCTGGCTGAATAATTTTGAAGTTACAAAGTGGGCGTAAAATGTAATTTTAGACGCGAGATACGAAAAGTTCTTATGGCTGGTACTTGACTATAATTAATTGATTTCAGTACTTTTTTGTGTTTAATTTGTATAGAAGAATGAAGAAATTTGAATACATTTCTGAGAACATAGTCATACAGTTTTTCGGAGAATGGTTTGCATTACTTGACTATCGATAATTGATTTCACAACTTTCGTTTGTTTGATTTGCAGTGAACAATTTGAATGTATTTACATATAATTTGTGACGAGGTCATAGGCAGCTGCAGGCCTGGAGCCTGCAGCAGACGAGCACATGGCTTGTGGCGTCCGCTATGTTGCGTGCGTTGTCGCTGAGGAGCAGCATGCGCGCGCGCACACATTCACACACAGCGCCTACGGCCGCGCCAAGCAGCAGAGTGCACACACACTTATACACACCACTATCGCGGCCGGGTCGAGCGGCGACGAAGATGCGCGAGAGAGGAACGTGGGGCACCGGCGGAGAGAGGGGCCGGTGCGTGAGAGAGCCGAGCCACGTGAGGAGCGGTAGTGAGAGCCGACCTCGGGAGAGCGCGAAGCGAACAATAGCGGAGCGGCCACAGACTGAGTGCCGCGCAATTCGCTCGCGCACACGAGATGGTGGGAGCGGGAGTAAGCGGGAGGAGAGTGCCGGCCGAGACGGGTGCGCAGCCATGGCGATATACGGTCGGGAGAGGGAACATGGGAGAGAGACAGGCGCGCATGGGGATAGAGAGAACCGGAGAGGGAGTAGATAGAGTAGAGCACGGGCATAGAGGCAGTGTAGCAATAGATAGGATACGCGGCGCGAGAGCAGGCCGGTGGGTGGCGCGGCGGGCAGAATAGATAGCGCGCTCGCTACTAGTTTAGCCTATCATGGCTCAAAAATAGAGCAAGTCATGGACGTTAATAGAAATAGGACAAAACGCGTAGCTAAGCACCAATGAACACTGAATCGCGGCCGGGGGGAGGGGGGGGGGTAGGTACAGGGTTTGAGTTTCGAGAAGCCGGAAACCGGGATCTCTTCGTCAACGGATTCCACCGCGAGCAGTCGCATTTCTCTCCAGAGTCGTAGTGTGAGTTCGGTTAGGAGAGATTCCTTGTGGCGCAAGTACGAAGGTAGTTGAATAGTTGAAGGTTACACCTAACAGTTGCCGTTGCATCACGTGAGTAATATTCAAGTCGGAAAGGTGAAGGAGTATTGCGAGAATTAGTGTTGCAGGTTCGTGTCGTGTTGTAGTAGGAATCGAGTTAGTAGGATAAATCGAGACTAGCAGAGTTGCTATCGAGAAGTAATGGCTATCCAGGGTTGCCTTCAACACTAGCAGCTTCTGCAAACTGAGCAATATCTCGATCGCGGTCTTGTGTTACTTTTTCAAATTCAATAGCGGAGAGCCGGCCAGTCGATGGAAGCAGCCATTTTGGGGACGCCAAGGCAAACGGGCCGAATAACCGCCATTGCGGCCATATTTTCTTAAGAAATAAATTTAGAAATAACTATTAATTGTGAGAGTTGTTCTTATTAGTGAGTGTTGTTTTCCCATGTGTTGTCTATCGAGTTTTCTTTCAGGTCTCGTCATTAAGAAACTATTATCAGCGCAGAAAAATCAGCAAATTGCTATCTCATCGTTGGTATTTCCGGGTGTGGTTGTTGCTGGGGTTTTGACCCCCCTTGTCGAGAGCGGAGTTTCAGCCGCGGTAGAGGACCGCTAGTGGTAAGATACATAGTGGAAATCGTGGCAGTTGGTTTAGTTTGAGTCACTAATAATTCTGAGTGATTCGATTAAGTGTATAACCAAATATAACGTCACAAATTTGTTGAGCATACATTGACTCAAAGAAGTAAAAGACTTTTTTACTATAGTATTTATTTGACTTCTTTTAAAAAATCATAAATATTATTTTATAGAGTATACAGAAAAAACTTCTATACTTGCCTTATTTTATACTTTCGTAGAAAGTTTTATTAACAATATTATTATTTGTACAGTCATGAAAAAAATTATTACCATTTGTAGAGAGTGCTTATTGAATAGATGAGATCAGAATAAATAAAAGGACTATAGACAAATTGTGTTGTTACAATATATTTAAAAAATTAGTTTTTTAATGTGAAGTCCGGGATAACATTAAAGAACGTGTTGATTGCTTTGAAAAAATATTTAAGCTCTCATTAAAGTTTTTGGTACAGTGGGAGAGAGAGAGGGGGAAGAAAAAGAGGGTGGGAAAGTTTAGTAAATAATGTTTGTTAAGTATAAAACTATGTAGAATAGTAATCAAACTTATTCTTGCCTATAAGTTTTTACTTTTGTAAAAAAATTTTTTAGAGAGATTTCACAACTTTTTAAGAGTAAAAGTACATTATAAATAATGTTTGTTAAGTATATAAAATTACACTTTAATTGATTTCATAACTTTTTTGGGTTTGACTTTCAGTATCCGCGTGAAAGAAATTTATTTCGACTTTAGAAAGCAAAAATTTATTATTTATTCGTAGAATTCCTTTTCATATATATATATATATATATATATATATATATATATATATATATATATATATATATATATATATATATATATATATATATATATATATATATATATATATATATATATATTACACTCTAGATTACAGTTCTATAACAGTACTATAATGGTATTATTCACTGTTTTGACAGTTTTAATTGCCTGTAACTTTGTTGAGTTTTGGAATCCCATTTCCATCAAGGTCTCATTTTAAAAGTAAGATTTTGTATAAATTTTTAACCTTTGGTGAGGGATATTGAGAACGTCGTATTCGCCTTAAGCGTATTTTGAATGGTGTTTTGTTACCTATAAATTAGCAACATAGTCATCATCGATCTGGAAAAATTCTGAGCAATTCTACTTACAATTTGCAACTTTTTCTCATTCAATGTGCTATACAAAAAGTTTCAAGTTTGTTAGTAAAAAAATCATAAAAATTGAAGATTTATGAAAAAATTCAAAATTTTCAAATTTTCATTTAATTATAACTTTTGAGCGATTGAATATTTTGCTCTAAAACTCTAGGGTTATGTACACACACACACACACACACACACACACACACACACACACACACACACACGCACGCACACACACACACACACACACACGCACACGTGTGTGTGTGTGTGTGTGTGTGTGTGTAATTATGTAAAATCGAACTATGGTGACCTATAGTCTCTCTCCAGAGTTCGAATAAGAAAGTAAGGGTTACATAAGGGTTAAATTGCGCGACTAAAGAAATAATGACCCTCAGGTTATTGACTTCCGCAGCGACGCCTGCGGCGCACGCTTTTAGTACCGAAAAAACGGAAAAAAGGTACGGAGTAAGAAATCATATGCATTATAGACAGAGCCAAAGTTAGGCTTTTTGGTCACTATAAGTACGTTCTCACAAGATTGGCTAATAAGGACAGTCGCTACAAGTGGAACAAGTCCTCATAAGTATCGTTTCATAAGAAAAATGTCCCCATAAGTAGCTTCTCGTATAATTGTGTGTGCATGCGTGCGTGCGTGCGTGCGTGCGTGCGTGCGTGTGTGTGTGTGTGTGCGTGCGTGCGTGCGTGTGTGTTAGGACCACCGCTGTTATATATAGTCGAATTCATTAGCGGTATACATATCACAACATCTGAGAATCTGAGGCGTTTATGTTTCAATCATTCAGCTGAACTTACTATGAATCGAACGAACTCTGACAAATGATAATTTCTAAATATATTACACTATTGCTATTTGTTTGTGATGGGGTTAGCGGTCTATTCGAACCAACAAATGACCTACACCTTTTCATATACTGGATCCTTACTTTTACCTTCGATACTTTAGCGCCAACACTTCTGTCAGGTCTCTGTATCTCAAAATTGAACGTCCATCATCCAGAGTTAGAATATGTTTTAGATGTCACTCCTATGACACATTTAGGGAAAAAGGAATCATACCTACGACACATTTTGGGAAAAAAGTGTTACTCCTGTGACACATATTGGGAAAAAAGTGTTACCCCCATTACACATTTTGAGAAAAAAGGGTTGAATACGTACTCAAAGTCTGCGTACACGACCAAAATGTGTTATAGGAGTGACCATTTTTCCACAAAATGTGTCATAGGAGTAACACTATTTTCCCAATATGTGTCATACTTTGACTGTATATAAATCATTTTGTTTAAAAGCGAAGAGACGGCCCTTATCCCCCTTCAAATTTTATAAAGCATACATGCACAGAGATGTGGGAAAGCCGTTGGACTGCTAAATATGTAGTTTTCCAGCTGACCGCTAGGTTGCTTTAACCCATTAACGCCTGACAGGACAGAATTCCTGACCGGTTTCACGGTGTCTTTTTCAAACAGAAAACGTACGATTGATTTAACCTAAACCATGTTTCTTTATGTTTTTGGGTGCGCTCTTTCAATTCCTGCGGTCAAAATTTGGTTACCGTGGTCCAGAAAAAAAATATGGCGGCATTAAAGAAAAAAAGTGCAGAAAATTTGAAATTTTTCTCATTTAATCATTTTTTTTCGAAACGAAAAAACTCTTAAATCCCTTAATCTCAATAAATGTTGATCCTTCCAAAATGGCGGATCAAACCAAAAATATCATACAATATGTATTTTTCTTGGAAATTTTTAGGCGCATATTTTTTGGCTCATCAAAGTGATCCCGTAGGTTTTTGGGGTCGCTGATTACGAATCTGATATCAGATTTGAGAAATTCAAAATGGTGGACCCAATATGGCGACTATTTTAGGTTAGAATTGCAATTTTCTGAGTAATTCACTTAGAAAAAAAAAGTATTATAGGGTTTTCGAAGTCGCTGATGACGAATCTGATATCAGATTTCAGAAATTCAAAATGGCGGACCCAATATGGCGACTATTTTGTGTTAGAATTGTGGTTTTCTGAGTAATTCACTTAGAAAAAAAGTTTAATAGGGTTTTTGGGGTCGCTGATTACGAATGTGATATCAGATTTCAAAAATTCAAAATGGCGGACCCGATATGGCGGTAATTTTAGGTTAGAATTGCGATTTTATGAGTAACTCGTTTAGAAATGTATAATGGAATTCTCTGGGTCGCTGATTATGTATCCGATGTTCGATTAGCAAAATTCAAGATGGCCGATCCGAAATAGCATATAAAAAGATTCCTAACTCTAAAAATATTGGTTGAAAATGGTTTCTCCGGAATTTTAGGCGTCTTTGATTCCAAAACCGTTGTTAGATTATCAAAATTAGGGATCGGGAATCAAATGTGGAGCTTCACATTCTCGGTACTCTGAAATTTAGAAATGGAAAACTTCCAGTGTCATCTGCATATAATTGTTATCAATAAGATCTTCCTTGTCACTTTTGTAGTCATGGATCGTCTTTGAGCGGAGCATCGAAGGTTGAATCTCAAATGTCAAGAATAACGTACAATTAGTCCTCAGTCTTGTTTCTTAGCCGTGCAGTAAAATTTTATCACTGCACGTTCACCAACTTTCACCACGTGGAGGTGAACAGGAACGAAAGTCTCTTTATCTTTTTTCACATTTTTTCTTTTACAATTTTTTTTGTTTTTTTTTTCTATTTTTTAATTTTTTTTCGTAATTTTGTTTTCTGATTTTTCAATTCACAATTTCTTGGGTATTTTGATATTCATTGAAGGTGTTGTTCCGAACAAGGTTTACAAAAGTATCGTTCGCAGTAATTGCAGAATATTTTCGTTCTAATAGGACATGAGTCAGTAGAACATGTACGTTTCAAGTCCTTATGCGTTATTGTGTGTACAGACTTACGCATTACCTTACCTTTCTTGATATAATGTTTTGCAATGCTCAAACAGAAATCCTTTGTACCTACTTTCTTGCCTTATTAGCAGCATTGAATATGACAATACTATTTACGATAGCTGACTGAATCAACCTCGTAAATACAACAAATGTCCACTTCTTGGATCTTATAAAAGGCATTACATTACTAAAATGTCCATCGTGTAAGTCTACTCCACCCATATATTGGTTGTACAAATGAAAAGCGTTTGGCATTGCAATATCTACTTTCGATCGTACTTCTGCGCTGTATCTTTTCAAAGGTTAAAGAGGAGTCACCCCAGCTACTGTCGAAGCTATGGAAACTTGTTTAGAATCCATAACCGTTATGTAATTTATTTCACTCTTTTGATCGTGTTTGACTGCATATGTTCCTCGAGCACACTTCTTATCAAGGACATTCTTTTCTTTGACTTTGTTTTCTCTTATGGTACCTGTTGATCGGAATCCCAAATTCTGCAAATGAACTTCTAGATCGAAGCTAGTAAAGAAGTTGTCAAAGTAAAGATGATATCTATGCATCTTATGAGCAGGAGTACGGGAAAGAAGTTCATCCAAAAGAGTAATGACAACTCGAAAGCACAATTGGCTAGCTTATCATTCCCAACTCTGCTATTCCTTCCGCAGTATAAATCGAGATCCAGCAAGTAACCATCTGCGCTGTATAATCCCCAAAATTTGAGACCGAATCTGATAGGTTTTCCTCTAATGAATTGCTTCAAAACAGTTCTGTGATAAGACTTGGCCATCATCTCATCAACCAATAGCGCTGTTTCGAAGAATCCAAACGTTTGAATATTTTTGCAGAATTCACTGAGGAAGAAGCGGAAGCTACAAGCACGATCTTCAGGATTTTGATCCACAGTCTTTGAATACTTGATGTAAAATTTGATCATTTCATATTTATCGCGAGACAGTAGATGCAACAACTTCACATCGAAGATAAGGATCAGAAGACCAATAGTCTCTTTGAGACTTTCTTTCATTGATTGATGAGAAGATGATGATTCCAATGAATGTATTTAGATCATTGATAGTGATATCGTAGTTATTTTTCTTGGTCGCTTCAATAATGTGATTCTTCATGCTCTTGGAAAAAAAACTCAAATAATTCTACAGGCTTGCAACCTAAGATTTTTACTTTCTGTGCTTCAGTGAGTAACATTTCATTTTGGAAATTGTCTACGTACTTTTTCTCTCCTTCCACCCAAATATATTCATGATGGTCTTCTAATTTCTTCTGCTTCTCTGAGTAATTTTTAGTCGCTTCTCGATACGAAAAGCGTGGAGTTGTTCCATGGGCATCTTCTCTATCTTCTCCATCAGACTCAGCTCCATCAGAATCCCCAGAATAATCATCTGCATTAGGTAGCATAACTATCTGATCCTCATTTTCCTCATCTACCTCATAGTCAACTTCCTGGAGAGTTGATTTTCTTGAACGTGTTGCACGTACTGACGTCATGTTTGTTCGATGTATTATTCTAGTCGAATTTTATCGGAATTCTAATGCAGCCTGGCTCAACTCCAGTGACTACTAGAACGCGAGACTTTTCGAAACTCGCAAATACTACGGCTAAACTGAGAAGACTAATGAGATGCGAGACTTTTTTAAATATTTCAAAGATCCAGATTTATTCACATTAGTGTTAGACTGCGAGACTCTTTCAAATATGCCCTAGATCTAGATTTATTCGGACTAAGCGAAAACTATGGCTAAAATGAAATGACTACAACAATGTGAGACTAATCCAGATACGTCGTAGATCTAGATTTATGCAAACTGAACGAGAATTGCTCCAAGAATAGTGATGATAATCATTAACATTTATGAAACTCTATTGCCTGAACTTGTGAACTCGAATAACTATTTACACTGCCAAGATGGATATACAAAATTATGTTGATCGTAATGGATTCGCCGTTATGAATGCAGCCAATTTCAAATGGGCTTCGGAATCAATAACCTCGAAAACTCCCGTAAACTATTTTACGAGTAAACTACTCAGAAAACCGCAATTCTAACCTAAAATAGTCGCCATATTGGTTCCACCATTTTGAATTTCTGAAATCTGATATCAGATTCGTAATCAGCGACCCCAAAAACTTACGAGATCACTTTGATATCAATCAAAAGATGAGCCAAAAAATATGCGCCTAAAAATTTCCAAGAAAAATACATATTGTATGATATTTTTGGTTTGATCCGCCATTTTGGAAGGATCAACATTTATTGAGATTAGAAGAAAAATTTCCGCCATAAGCTGTAACTATTGCGTCCACCATTTTTAACAGTTTGAACTGGATTTAAGAGTTTTTTCGTTTCGAAAAAAATGATTAAATGAGAAAAATTTCAAATTTTCTGCACTTTTTTTCTTTAATGCCGCCATATTTTTTTATGGACCGCGGAACCCAAATTTTGACCGCGGGAATCGAAAGAGCGTACCCAAAAACATAAAGAAACATGGTTTAGGTTCAATCAATCGTACGTTTTCTGTTTGAAAAAGACACTGTGAAACCGGTCAGGAATTCTGTCCTGTCAGGCGTTAATGGGTTAACAGAAAAGTGCTCTCGCAAGCTGTCAGGCTTCGCGTTTATATAAGTCTGTTGTGGTCTTAGAGGCTCACATTGCATAATAATGTGTCAAAGCAGCTCGACCGTTGCTCCTCAGCAGCGTTTGCTGCTTCGTTACTTTTAACGACAAGAAAAAAGTCACAGTGGAAAAAATTTTCGGAAAAACTTTCCACAAACATCTGTTCTTTACTAAATAAGTCCCAAAAGAAAATAAGAAACGTAATTAACGTGAAGTTCTGGAAATATACCCTATGATAAATCAAATTAATGGATTTGTAGAAGAAAAAACTGGAGAGGTTGTGGAACAGGTAGAACCTCACTGTATAAGAGTGAGCTGGGGCTCTTATCTTTCCTTACAAAAAAATGTAATATTTATGAAATAAACAATATTTATTAATTAAGTATTGTATTGCTCCATGCAGGTTTCAACCTGTTCCAAACTTTCTTCCAAGAATTCTGAGTAGGTTTGAACTTTCATTAGCCAATAAGCGATCTCCATGCAGGTCTCAAATCAAGAAATTGAATGGCAAAATTTTAAGGGTTGAAATGAGGTATGACTTTCCAACCACTTTATTTAAATATAAAATTTAACGCTATTTCAAAATTTTCACTCTCTGGTATTTTTTGTGACTCTTTTGTATATTTTCGAATTTGCCGCCATCTTCATGAGTTGGGTAAACGCCTCTGCCGATAAGGTAGAATTGCCATGTGTATATAGTATATAATGAACACGCAGTATACATGCTATATGCTTTTATATATTATCTTACAAATTAAAGTTTACAATGAGCGATGGTTTGATATATGCCTAACTAATAATAATTATTATTATTAATTAATTTGTAAAAACTCTCCGCACCGGTTTGTATATTACTTGTATTCAGATTTAATCCGCCACTTCGAATTTGAATCACTCGCGTTACGCACGCCTTCGGCGACAGTCTAGTTCGCGTGCTGCCGCTAGGCGTCTTGACTCCTCTTCGTGCGGCTCCCACAGTCAAGTCGGCCGCGCGCGAAGATATAGGCATGCGCGGCCTACACGGAAAGAAATTTCTTGCGATAATCGCATCGATTTGAATCATGCACATTTCGCGTTAGGTTCGGATACCAATAAACCAAACAATGACTGTAATAAACGCATGTTTTGAGTTCATGGCAAAATGGTATGACATTAATGTCATCTGCGTGTGAAATTTATACTATTTTTCTGTCGAGCTCATGAAAAAATCGCAACAGCACCCCCATTGTTGGGACTATTGGGAGTCGTGGATCTTTTTTTTTTTTGTTTGTAATAAAATTTTTAACACACACGAGGAATAGATTTACACACTGTTTATTGAAACGTAAATTCTTTTATATGGCTTCGTGCGCTCGCGGCAACGCCCGAAACGCAAGTGAAGTCTCCTCTCTTAGAGGGCGGAACCTTCTCTCACGCATGAGCTCTATACAAATAAACCGCGAATTTCAAACATGCCAACAAAAGGATCTTTGATCAAGTAATTCGCATGTTTCCATTAATCATATAAGTAATAAATCTTATACAATATGCAACAATCCGTTGAAGTTTCATTCATGAAGAATATCGAGTTAAATCTATATACTTAAATTCTACGTTTATAAAGGTTAAGTTTGTCTTACGACGTCCACTGTGGTCCTATCCACCAAAGCTTTAGTGATTCCAATTGAGATGGATTGATGCCTCGTGAGATTATATCAGCTGGATTTTGTTTCGACTCAACATGTCTCGAGTCATTTTGGTCTGTAGACTCCTGAATTTCCGTAACTCTGTTGGAAACAAACGTTTTCCATTTTCTTGGCTCTGCTGCGACCCATGCTAAGACAATTTCTGAGTCGCTCCAGAAATAACTTGCGTCGATTTATCTCGATATGATTTGAGTTACGTTTCTGTAAAGTCGAGAAAGTAATAGTGCGCCGCATAGCTCTAATCACGGCAGAAAGAGAATTTTTAATGGCGCCACTCTCGATTTTGCGCAAAAGAGTGAGGCTTTACAACTACCCGTGGCATCTATTGTTCGAATGTACAGGGTGTGTCAAAAGTTCCGGGACGGCCAGTTATCTCAGCGGGAATGCATTTTCGGGAAAAATATTTCATACAAAAGATGTAGGATTTTTCCCTGGCTATCTGACGGTGACCTTGAATTTGACCTTGGGCTTGACCTTCAAGGTCATTTGAAGGTCAAGTCGAATTTTTTAAATAGGAACCCTCCTTTTTTATTGCGCAAACCGAAAGAGGGAAAAATTCTCTTTCCAACGATATAAGACACATACGCGGTCAAATGTGATCTAGAGGTCGTTTCAAGGTCAAGTCGGTAAAATGAGGTCAAATTGATCTTGGGCAGTCCAAAGCATGGAAACTAAGGGCGTTGGGAAAAAACTTTCCATACGAAAGTTTCCGCAAATCGAATGGAGCATCTAATGGTGACCATGAATTTGACCTTGGGCTTGACTTTCAAGGTCATTTAAAGGTCAAGTCGAATTTTTTGAATGGGAACCCTCTTTTTGTTGCAGCAATGCGGGAAAACTTACCTTTCCAGGGGTGTAAGATACATACGGGGTTAAAAGTGAGCCGAAGGTCATTTGAAGGTCAACGTTCTTATACTCCGATCATCTGGACACCCCATCGAATTTCGTGTATCAGGGCGTTAAAAAACATTTTTTGTGCAAACGTTTCTGGATCAAAACCCAGACCTGGGACCTGGCTAATCACCGCTGACCTTGGAACGACCTTGGGTCGACCCAACGGGGCAAACCGACCCCAGATACGGGTTCAGCGACCCCGAAAACCCATGGGTCCGTGGTTTCAAGCACCTTCTGCAATTCCTTCTGGTTTGACCTTGGAACGACCTTGGGTCGACCCAACGGGGCAAACCGACCCCAGATACGGGTTTGGCGACCCCGAAAACCCATGGGTCCGTGGTTTTAAGCACCATCTGCAATTCCTTCTAGTTTGACCTTGGAACGACCTTGGGTCGATCCAGCGGGGCAAACCGACTCCAGATACGGGTTCAGCGACCCCGAAAACCCATGGGTCCGTGGCCCGCATTTCTGCAACAAAAAGAGGGTTCCCATTCAAAAAATTCGACTTGACATTCAAATGACCTTGAAGGTCAAGCCCAAGGTCAAATTCAAGGTCACCACCAGATGCTCCATTCGATTTGCGGAAACTTTCGTATGGAAAGTTTTTTCCCAACGCCCTTAGTTTCCATGCTATGGACTGCCAAATATCAATTTGACCTCATTTTACCGACTTGACCTTGAAACGACCTCTAGATCACATTTGACCCCGTATGTATCTTATATCGGTGGAAAAAGAATTTTTCCCTCTTTCGGTTTCCGCAATAAAAAAGGGGGCTTCCCATTTAAAAAATTCGACTTGACCTTCAAATGACCTTGAAGGTCAAGCCCAAGGTCAAATTCAAGGTCACCATCAGATAGCCAGGGAAAAATCCTACATCTTTTGTATGAAACATTTTTTCCGAAAATGCATTCCCGCTGAGATAACTGGCCGTCCCGGAACTTTTGACACACCCTGTATATACAAGCTCCGTAAGCAGTTTCAGAGGAGTTAGAGTGTACCTCAAAACGTTGATACTTATCTAATAATGCGTGACGAGGTATTTTAATTTCTCCAATGCATGGAAGATCTTGCAAATATTGAACCCAGTCAGTGTGAAGGTCTGCTGGAATAGACTCGCCCCATGATAGCTGTAAAATCCAAAGTTTTTGTAATAAAATTTTTACTTTTATAATGATTGTACCAACTAGACCCAAAGGGTCGTATATTTACGAAACCGTTGATAAAATATTTCTTTTAGTCGGTTTCATTGATGAATCGAAGTTGCCAATTTTGTATGATAAGACGTCGTTTACTGGATCCCAAAGAATTCCCAAAGTTTTGAATTCTTTGCCAACTTGTAAAATATCCATGGGACATTTATCTTAATTAGCTATCATAGAAGGTTCGTTAGAAACCCATTTGCTTAATTCAAATATCTCAGATTTAAGAATTAATATGATTTCGTCTTTTCGTTTGGTTAATACTTGCACGTCATCGAAACCAGTTAAAAGATCATCAACGTAGATCTCCTTCAAAATCATGTCCGTTGCTTCTGGATATTGAATTTATGTGCTACTTCGTGCAGGAAACTAATGGCGAGAAATTGTGCACATGCTAATCCATATGTCACCGTATTTAGTTTATACGTACGTATTGGCTCAGGTGACCTTTCTCTCCAGAGAATTACAATTACTTAAAGATTTTGGTGCTCTGGTTGAATGAGTATCTGACGATAAAACTTTGCGATATCTGAGCTGATTACATACTTATGTATTGGTCCTTGATGCAAAATATCATTGAGTGATATTCTCGATGCAGTTTGGCATGAGCCATAAAAAAACTCTTAATTTCGTAGTTATGCTTGCCTCACGCCACTGCATGGTGGGGAAGATGATGTAGAAATTGATAATCGTGTAACCCTGTAGATATATCTGTCTTATGGCCAAGCTCTTCATACTCGTGCATAAATTCTGTGTATAGTTGATTCATTCTTTCATTTTTGCTAAGCTTGCGTTCCATACTGTAATATCTTTTCAAAGCAATTTCTCTTGAGTCACCTAAATCGTTTCTGCTTCCTCGCATGGGCATAAGAACAGAAAATCTCCCATCAGATTCTCATTTGTACGTTTCATGAAAATGAGTAACGCATTTTTGCTCTTCATCTGTATAAGGCTTTGATTTGATGCATTCTTCAATATTCCAGAAGGACTCTAACTGCTTCTGAATCTCCGTGTTTGATGAAAGAAAGCAGGAAAGTGACGTCATTCTACTGTTTACTAAATGTTGAGGGATCGTTCCTGAAATAATCCATTCAAAGTTTGTCTTTTGTAGTGTTGGGAGTGATCTGCTTAATTGTATTTGTCCGATGCACAATAATTACCAGAATATAAATGCTCCAAGTAATACGTCGATTTTATCAGGAACGTTGTAATGTGGATCTGCCAGTATTATGTCATTTGGCACTGGAATCTGTGAAATATCAATTTTATTAATCGGTAAAAATTGCGCAATTGTATCAACGATTAAATATGGTAATTCGATTTGATATGAATTCACTCTTGATTTGATTGTTGTGTGAGTTATTGACGTAATATTCATCATGCTATTACTCAATCCTTATACTGGAATGCTAACTCGTTCCCTTTTGAGTTGTAATTTTTGCATAACTCTTCTGTTATAAAGTTAGATTGCGAACATGAATCAAGCAGTGCACGACACTCATACATATCACATATATACATATATACATATGAGTTTGAGAATTGCATTTTATATTACATAAGACCTTACTCTTCAGTGGCGATGAGGAATTACGCATATTTGATGAATTATTGACCCTCGTATGATTATTTATTGGAGTCTGCTTCTCGCGGTCAGGATCATGTAGTAGTGTGTTGTGTTTTTTGCCATAAATCTTTCATCCATCGCGAACGTACAATTTTGACCAACACGATTTCGCAAACAATTAAACATAATGTATTTCTTTCTTTATACATATCTTGATGAGACAGGTAAATCAGTGAATGCTTTACACTGGTAAATACGACGTCAGTCATTGCAAATTAAGCATGTTTCTGATTGCGTTGATACATATGTTGCTGAACGTTGACCATCAGATTTTTTCGTGAATTACTGTTATTTTGGTAGGCGTGTAATTTTGCTTCATCATTTCCAAGTATCGAACATTGATCCTCCAAAAATTCAAAAAATGAGTCCAATGTTATTTCTCCTTCCTCCTTTTTTATACTTTCAGATTTCCATTCTCTTTGTGATTTAAAATCCAATTTAGCCGTCAGAAGGTGAATCATTATTGTATCCTATGTGTTTTCTTCTAGATTAGTCAGTGCTCGTACGTGCCGTTGTACAATATCGACTATCTCTCTCAGCTGTGCACCAAATTCATGTAGCAATGGAGGGATAAAAAGCTATCACGATAATTTAACCATTTGTCATAATTACCATCGAAATTTGTTAAATTCATCGTCGGTAATTTTATTTTACTAACTTCGTTAGTTTCATGTGTGCTAGTATCGTTCAGATTATGCGCAGTAGCAAGCTGTTGCTGCTGTAAAGTGTTTCGTTGGTATATAAATTTGCGCAATTGTGAGACCGCATCATAATACGCTTTTTCGAATGATGTGTGATTTTTACTTTGTTCCGGTGAGTTATCTATACCTTCGATTTCAAACTGTACGTTTTCATATTTGCTTAAGATTGGTATAGTTGGTTCTAAACGTGTTTCTAGACTTTGCAGATCTCCAGGTTCATATTTAAATTGCTGTAAAAAGTTGCAAAAGCGTACGAGTTTTTGTTAGAGCGCGTGGCGCCGCTTAGTCAACGTTGCTAGGTCGGCCATCTTGAATTCCAAGAATTTACACTACGACGTGTAAAGTACAGTTTCAATCGAATTTAGCTTATCGTTTTATGAATTTTAACACATTTAAATTTATGAATATCTACGCACTAATTTTATGAATTCCTACGCATTTAAAATAATCGCAAATTAACGCTATGTTTATAGTTATGCTCGTGGTGAATTTGAGAATGAATTCCGTCGCACACGGGAGAATGTTTCTCCACGCAACTAGCTCTTGCCGGCGTCGGCGGCTCGTTGTCCTAATCGTCGATGTGTCACTCTCGTTGTCGCAACTCGTCTATATGCAAGAACGCATCGCGGCGTCGCCCCTTCTCGTGATGTAGCTTGTTCGCAGGAATGCCGTTTTGCGCCGCAGGTTATGTCGAATTCAGCGGCTCGTGTGTCTCTACTTGGTCAGAATTGCGCTTCAGCGCTGTGTATTTTCGTGGAGCTCAGCGATCGTGTGTAGGACGCTTCTCGTCGCGGCCTTCCTCGTGCTGTAGCTCGCGCGCGGAAAAATACTTCCACTGTCGTTGTCCTCTGTGAATTGAGAATAGTTGCCGTGCCGCTTGCGATGGCAACAATGGCGTCGCTCGACGCTCTGACGTGTATCAGCTGAAAATCTGCTGAAAATTGTGCCAAAACATCACATGATTATCAGCTGATTTTCATGTGATTTCCACCTGATTATCAGATGATTTTCATGTGATTTCCACCTGATTATCAGATGATTTTCATGTGATTTTCACCTGAAATTATGTTGATGTTTTTTCTAATCAAATGGCAATGGCAAAATTGTGCAATGGCAAAAATAGTAATAAAAGAATAGTATTAAAATAGAAATAAAATAGTAATAAAATAGTAACACAACAATTATATCTCAATTGATAATTGAATTCATCTGTTATGCCTTGGCGCGGTGACTCCTTACGGTTCGGGTTCAACTGAATCTGCGCGTGTGTGTATGCACCTTCTCCTCGAGACTTGACTCGTTGCGTGTTACCTTGTATCTGTGCGAGATATGTGTTACCTCGTGTCTGGGCGAGATATGTGTGACCTCGTGTCTTGGCGAGTTATGTATCACCTCGTGTCTTGGCGAGTTTTGTGTCTTGCCTCATGTCTCGGCGAGGTTATGTCTTAATCTTCTTACTTGAAATTGTAGTTATCTTACTCGAAGGACCATTATGTTCGGACTATTGGGAATCGTGGATCTTTTTTTGTTTCCCTTCTTAAGGGGGTGATGCACTATACTAACACTGTTTTATCGGTTGAACATGTGAAAGTAATTAATATAAATAAAAGGATAATGATTTACGCGTCGAACAAATTCAGTTGCCCTGCGTAATGCTGTAATACATCATTCTACAAAGTTTCGAGGCAAAAAAACGACGACACCTTTGTTTATTTTTGGAACGAAATTTGGTTAATTTTTATTAATTTTCGTTCCAAAAATAAACAAAGGTGTCGTCGTTTTTTTTATCTCCAAAACTTCGTAGAAAGATGTATTAGAGGATTACGTAGGGCAAGTGAATTTGTTTAAGACGCAAATCATTATCCTTTTATTTATATTAATTATTTTGCCATGTTCCGGAAGAAGTGAAGCCTCTATATATTTGATCAGTGATTGGCTCTTGGATAAAAGGCGCGAGAATTTAAAATTAAATATGCATTTTTATTTGATAATTAGGTATTATTTATTGGAATATTTATTAGAATGAAAATAATTAAAGTGAAAAGTATTAGATAAATAATAATCAAATTAATGTTGGTTGTAGTTTCAAAAATAATTTAATTATTTCTTAAAGTGACGGCCAGAAGTAAAATAGTACATTACGATACGGATCTGGAAGGTGATTATTTACCGCATGAGAGGTTTTTCGTACGAGCGAAGCGAGAGAGAAGTCGAATGCGGTAAAAATCACCTTACGTAGCAGTGTCGTACAGTATTTTATACCACGAGAGCCGAATAATCATAATAAAGTTACGATTTTGAGGTTAGAGTTGTATAAAAGTATTTCAAAACACAATACGATTATGTTAATATTAGAATGAATTATGTTAATAATATTATGTTCAGGTTTTATTCTTTATTTAATACTTCATGAAAAAAAAATATTCGAATAAGCTTATAGTTTCTAGCATCAAAATTTTGTATTCGTTAAGAGTAAACGTACTTCAGTATTATATCAATGATTAAAGATGCATCAAAATTAAAAGAAACAGATTTTCAGCTTATAAGGAATAAATTATTTTTAGTATTTTTAATAAAAAAAGTACATAGAGCGCGCGCAGCGCGCATGGATTTGGCTAGTGTAATAAAATTTTTAACACACACAAGGAGTAGATTTACACACTGTTGAAATTGAAACGTAAATTGTTTTACATGGCTTCGGGCGCTCGCGGCAACGTCCGAAACTCAAGTGAAGTCTCGTCTCTTAGAGGGCGGAACCTTCTCTCACGCATGCGCTCTATGCAAATAAAACGAAGTTCAAACACCCATACTCTTTTCGCATACGTTGTATACCATTTTGGTAAACGCTTTCGTTGAGAATAACGGATCGAAGAATGCAAATAGCACCAAAACGATCGTTCGTGCCGCCTACCGCTCGCACGTATTCGCATACAATGGTTACCAAAATCGCAACCGCTCTCTTGTGAATAATAGTTGGCGCGAAGCTTTTCTAGCATCAAGTGCAAGACAAAAACGTATCGCCTTATAGCGAATAGAGTAAGAATGTTGATCTAATTTGGTATCGGAAAATTTCATGCGAATAAAGCTCGCTTTGGTTGCCTTTGTGTCATCGATTGCATACAAATATCGCATACAAAATCTGGTGCGGTATAAGCGAGCAATTTCATACGAAAGTCGCAGGAAATTTCTCTCCGTGTACTCTCCGGCGGGCTTCTTTTACACGGACATCTTCGTCTCGTAGATGGTCTCGGTACCTTGCCTAGTTTACTGAGCTGAATAAAGACTAATTTTTTATTAGTTAAATAATTGTTTTTATTTAACACCCACGAGGTGCAAGGTCTCCTACACTTGTCTCGTTTTTGGCGATGGGATCGCTCCTGATCCCCCGACTCCTTTCCCTTCCCACTTTAACACATTATACTATATGAGCCAACGTGTCTTGTACACTGAGCTTGATAATCGTTAAGAGTATTCAGGTTTGTACATCCGTGAATACTAAGTGTGGGGTTAGTGCCGTGTCCTTCCACACCCAACGTTTTAAGCCTCAGCGGTGGATAACAGTCCCAGCGACTGGCATCGGGGGATTTCGCCTCTGCTGGTACTCTCCGCTCTGCGCTCTCACCTATGGCAGCCTCAACCAATTTCTCGACGCTCTAGGAGAGCACCTCCAGCGAGCAAGCTTGGCTCGCCCTTCTGCTCACTGATCGGCGTCTGAGCAAGCTTTGCTCCGGCGATCTACCTTCGAGTGTTGACGATGGACTCGTCTTATCACCGCTTAAGGGGAGCATATCCTAGCGAGCAAGCATTGCTAGCGAGCAAAATAGTGCTTTTTCACTAATTTGACAGTTTTAATTGCGCGTAACTTTTTCCTGTGCTCTATTTACATCTTCATCAAGGTTGCATTTTAAAGGTACCATTTTTTAAAAGTCTTAGCCTTTGGTGTGGGATATTGATACTCCCGCATTCGCCCAGGATTATACCCGTGGTGTGGGGAAAACCTATAGGCAAAACACGTGGGATAAATCCTAATTAGGAAAACCCGCTCCAGGATGGTCGTTGTAGTGGAATAATTCAGTTTGAATGTCTAGGTCACATTCCATAGGCCTAGACATATTACCGACCGTCGGCAAGGCAGCGCTCTACGGACAGAGCGCCAGCTCAGAGGGTAAGGTAGATTGTTACTGACGGTTGGGTTATCAACCTGTATAATATTGCATTCTGCTCTGTCGGCAAGGTGAAATTATCAGTGTATATGATATGTATACTGTATTATCGGTAGAGTTGGGTTATCAACTTACCTGCAATTACCAACCTCCGCCAAGGCAGCGCCCTACCTTACAGACCGAGCGCCAGCACAAAGGGAAGTGGCCCCGAACCCCCCTAACTCACCTACTTCCGTACCCTATAACCGGCTACTCCCACTTAAAGGCACCACCGTGAGAGCCTCTGCTCATTGCCGGAACCTCTTGCCTATTTAGTGGTCCATTAATCTTTGGACTTGGTGATCGATTTTTCTGGGCTGAGGTACCTTAACCAGCCTGCTTGGCCAATTTCTCATCTACACGCTACCTATTATCCTAATTACCGCACCTGCGTACAAAAGGTACACACACGCAAATATACGTGCAACGGAGCTCTCGCACGTTTACGTACCCACATACACACATGGAGTTAGTCACATACGCATGCACCCCCCCTGTACGCTCGCGTACGTAAGTGTAGCTACTTGCACTCACACGCAATCGCGCAATCGCATACATACATACACGCAGGTACGGACGCAAACGCAAATACGCACACGCACGTGCAAGTACACACACACATGTACGCGCACACGCTCACTTGCAAACACACAGACACAGGCACGCACGCACACGCATATGTATACCCACACACGCTCACATATATGCACGTGCACCTGCACGCACGCGCGCATACGCATATATATGTATATGGACGCACAAATGCGCACACACACTTGAAAACACACACAAACAGGCACACACTTGAAAACACACAACAGGCACGCACTCACATGCACGCACGTATGTTCTCACACTCATACATGTTCTCACACTCATATGCACCTGCCTACACGCGTGCATCTTTATTCGCAACACACGTGCTACCACACACACACACACACACACACACACACACACACACACACACACACACACACACACACGCACGCACGCACGCACGCACGCACGCACGCACACACACACACAGTGAAGCAGGCAATCGCGCATTTGCATACACACATGTATGGGTAGCCAGACATACACTTTATATATAAAGATAAAACGAAACTATTTTACACGTTTCTTTTCGTTAATAGCAAAATCCTTGATCTATAATTTAATAGTCATCTAAAGATCTATCATATTTACATCCTGTGCAGATGTGTGTGTACGCGCATGTGTCGGAGCCTGCGTGTGTCAATGTACGTTGCTACATCTAAGTATGTGTGTTTGCATATGCGCGTGCTTGCATGCCTGCAAAAAATATATATATATACCTCTATATTATATAGTTCTAAGCGTTATTCATCTCACGCAGACCCCCCCCCCCCCAGACCTCCCTCAAACCGCCCTGAAGGTTCAATAAGTATTGTAGTAAAAACTCCTGCTTTTGCCGTGAATACTCTGGGTTAGTGTTCTCTGGAGCTTCATCAAGGCCCGTTTTTAGCGAGTAAAGTACATGCACTATTGTGGCCGCTCCTGATCGATTTTTCGCTACGAGAGAAAGGTCAGTCCGGCGCTTACTCATACAAAGGATTAGCATAGGGTTATTATAGATAGAGTAGGGGAGTCCACCAAAACAGCGTCCCATCTATAGAAGGAGAAAGAAGATAAGAGAGTCCTTTCTGTATCTGTCTTGCAACCATAGCAACAGCTGACAGAGTTGAGGTAAACTATATTTATTTGAATTTTATAAGAATACTATTTAATGAATTCATCGAATTTCTTAACTTTTTAATCTCAAAAAATATTTAAATAAACATTTTCTCTTAAAAGTTTGTAATTTTTGATATTGTGTTATTGAAATTACAGTTTCAATCTGCGCATGCGTTATTACATAGAGATAGAAAGGGCCAGCCGATCTCCTCCCTCTTTCTATCGATAGGGCGCTTCCACTTACAAGAGCGCCTATTCCTTGCCTACTCTACCTATAATAACTCTATGAGGATTAGCCATCTTGGCCTTAAGGCGGATCTCGATAGAGTTTTCTCGATCTGTTATATATAACTCATGTATGAATTGGATCATTCGATTAAGTAACGCACAAGACAAACTTACAAGAACGAAAATTATAAATTTTGTTACGTGTGGATACACATAAGAATATGAAAGAACGAAATAAGCAAGGCGCCCGATTACAATGTGACACCGATTAGCATCAAAGCCGAGCGGTGGCGGCCGTGGCTTGATGGTAGCGTTTCTGACTCGCGAGTCGGCGGCTCTAGTTCGATCCCAGGGTCCGTCACTTTTTATTATTAAAAGTTGCGATAGCTCACGTGTAACATTTTGGGGCCCAACTGAGGGCCGGTAGCTAAACCCACAAGAGATAAAGAAGAGATTCATGGATAATTAAATTTGCATACGGAGCCGATAAAGAAGATTTCATCGACGTATCCAGGACGTCGATTTTCTGAGCCCTGGAAGTGTTACGTGTGGATACATGTACGAATATGAAAGAACGAAATAAGCAAGGCGTTCGATTACAATATGACGCCGATTAGCATCAAAGCCGAGCGTGGCGGCCGTGGCTTGATGGTAGCGTTTCTTACTCGCGAGTCGGCGGCTCTGGTTCGATCCCAGGGTACGTCACTTTTTATTATTAAAAGTTGCGATAGCTCACTTGTAACAATTTGAAAAAAGCTCAGATTTTGATGAAAATTGTTATATAGGGGGTCTTTGATCAAGATTTTGTTATCGGACATTCGAAATTCCAAATGGCGGCAAAGAGTTCAAGGGAAGCTTAGATTTTGCTTAAAATTAGTACACAGAGGTTTTTGGGGTCGCAGGTAAAGATTATGTTTTTGGACTTTCGAAATTCAAAATGACGGATGCCATATGGAGGTTAAACATTTGAAAACAGCTTAGGTATTTGTAGAAATTGGACGATCACGATTTTTTTATCAGACATTCCAAATTCCAAATGGTGGCCAAGAGTTCAAGGAAAGTTTAGATTTTGCTTAAGGGGATGTGAGTACCGACGTTATTTTTCAAACGAGTATATCTCACGAAAATACGAATAGAATCATCCAAAAAAATCTGAGTATAGTATTTACATATACGGAGCGCTTGACAAACGTGTTTTTCCAAAAAAATGATGAGAATTTATTTAATTCACTAAAAACCGCACTTCCAGTAAGTAGGAATCTGCAGTTGACCTACTTTTCAAACGAGCATAGCTAACGAAAATGCTAATAGAATCACTCAAAAAATTTCTGCATATAGTGTTTACATGTACGGCGCGCTTGACAACCGTCTTTTTCCAAATAAACTTTTCAATATTGATTTAAAAAATTTTGAAATTAGGGCTCCACTTCCCCTTGCTTAAGGGGATGTGAGTACCGACGTTATTTTTCAAACGGGTATATCTCATGAAAATACCAATAGAATCATCCAAAAAAAAATCTGAGTATAGTATTTACATACGGAGCGCTTGACAAACGTGTTTTTCCAAAAAAATGATGAGAATTTATTTAATTAAATAAAAACCGTACTTTCGGTAAGTAGGAATCTGCAGTTGACCTACTTTTCAAACAAGCATAGCTAACGAAAATGCTAATAGAATCACTCAAAAAATTTTCTGCATATAGTGTTTACGTACACGGAGCGTTTGACAACCGTCTTTTTCTAAATAAACTTTTCAAAATTGATTTAAAAAATATTGAAATTAGGGCTCCACATCCCCTTGCTTATAGGGATGTGAGTACCGACGTTATTTTTCAAACGAGTATATCTCATGAAAATACCACTACGGAGCGCTTGACAACCGTCTTTTTCCAAATAAACTTTTCATTGTTGATTTAAAAAATATTGAAATTATGCAATTTTCCTATTAGACTTTCAAAATTCAAAATGGTGGATGCAATATGGCAATGTAAATTAAGAAAAAAGCCTAAATTGCGTTCAAAATTGGTACACGGAGTTTTTCGAATTAGTTCCTGATCATGATTTTAATATCAGACTTTCAACATTTAAAATGTCGGATCCAATATGGCGGATAAAAAGTCGAAAAAAGCTTAGATTTTTCTAGAAATTAGAGTACATGGGTATTCGAGGTCGCTGATCACAATCTTGCTATCAGACTTTCAAAATTAAAAATGGCGGTCAAAAGTTCGAGGGAATCTTAGATTTTGCTTAAAATACGTATACAAGGGTTTTCGAGATCGCTGATCAAGATTTTGTTATTGGACTTTCGAAATTCAAGGTGGCGGAACCAATATGGCTGTTAAAAGTTCCAAGAAAGTCTAGATTGGACGGCGGATACAATATGGTAATGAAGAGTAAGAAAAAAGCTTTAATGGTGTTCAAAATTGGTATACGGAGGTTTTCGAAGTTGCTGATTACGATTTTGCTATCAGACTTTCTAATTTGGAAATGGCGAATCAAATATGGCGATTAAAAATTTGAAAACAGCTTAGATATTTCTAGCAATTGGCATATAAGGGTTTTCGAGGTCGCTGATCAAGATTTTATTATTGGACTTTCAAAATTCAAAATGGCGGATACAATATGGCAATGAAGAGTAAGAAAAAAGCTTAAATTGTGTTCAAAATTTGTATATGGGGGTTTTAGAAGTTGCTGATCACGATTTGGCTATCAGACTTTAAAAATTGGAAATGGCGGATCAAATATGGCAATTAAAAATTCTATAAAAGCTGAGGTTTTGCTCAAAATTAGAATATAGGGGTTTTCAACGTCACGGATCGCAATTTTAATATCAGACTTACAAAATTCAAAATAGCAGTCAAAAGTTCAGAGGAAGCTTAGATTTTGCTCAAAATTAGTATACAGGGGTTTTCGAGGTCGCTAATCAAGATTTTGTTATTGGACTTTCGAAATTGAAAATGGCGGAACCAATATAGCCGGTAAAAATTCTAAGAAAGCTTAGATTTGACTGAAAATTGGAATACAGGGGGTTCCGAGATCGCTGATCGCGATCTTGCTATCAGACTTTCGAAATTCAAAATGGTGGTCAAAAGTTAGAAAGAAGCATTTTGCTTAAAATTTGTATACAGGGGTTTTCGAAGTCTGTGATAAAGATTTTGCTATCGGACTCTCAAAATTCAAAATGGTAAATCCAATATGGTGGTGAAAAGTTCGAAAAAACCTTAGCTTTGGCTCAAACTTGGTACACAAAGGTTTTCGAGGGTGCTGATCACGATTTGGCTATCAGTAATTTTTTACTGAAAAACCGCCGCATTGGTTTATAGAACTATCAAAATGTAATTTAGACCTCACCATTCAAAAGAGCACACTCGTAAGTAATGAAATTGGTTTTGGAGTCAATATTATTTTTTTTCCTGTTGAATAAACATATACTTGAAATTAGAAGTTATTGGTGATATTCAAGAAAATGAGAAGATCATGTGATATAAAAGGCACATAAGTTAGTTTCAAATTTATTCAATTTCATTACTTCGTTCAATAAATACTTATACAATTTAAATAGTTTCCAAAATTTTATAGTGACATAGTCAGTAGATTATGCCTACTTTAAAATAAAACGCATCTTTCTATTTACCTCTAGGCTGAAAAAATATAACAGAATTTATAATTTAATCACTTTCTAAAAATGGGGGTTGACGAGTGGAGCGAGTAGGGGGAGTACCCCCTATATTATATATAGGTACCCCCTAGTGTGTGTGTATGTGTGTGTGTGTGTGTGTATTTCAGCCCGACCTAGAGTCTATAACCCCAGGGTCCATTATTTCTTTAGTCACTTGCCATAGGGAACTCTGGGCTGTAGATACGAATATACAGTGTTGGGCACCATAAACCTCGCGTAACAAACATATATATAAATTGGCTCCATAAATCACGTTTAACATATGTATTTTACACACACACGTACACACACACACACATACATACTAGGGGGGGTACTCCCCCTACTTGCTCCACTCGTCAACCTCCATTTTTAGAAAGTGATTAAATTATAAATTGTTATATTTTTTCAGCCTAGAGGTAAATAGAAAGATGCGTTTTATTTTAAAGTAGGCATAATCTACTGACTATGTCACTATAAAATTTTGGAAATCATTTAAATTGTGTGTGTGTGTGTGTGTGTGTGTGTGTGTATATATATATATATATATAAGTATGTGGGTGAACCGGTTTTGGAGAGGTATAGTTCTTTTTCTCAGAGTCTCTATAGCAAGTGACTAAAGAAATAATGGACCCTGGGGTTATAGACTCTAGAAAATGGCCGAAAACTATCCAAAACCGGTTATATATACCTTTTCCAGTTTGAAGAGCCTCTTCAAAACAGGAGAAACTCTTCAAAACCGAACAAAAAAAAAAATATATATATATATATATATATGTATATATATATGGGTTTATGGTGCCCTTTTAGGTTTATGGAGCCCACCTTATATGTCGGGGTTTATGGCGCCCGAACTAGAGTCACAATAACCAGAGAGGGATTATTTCTTTAGTCACTTGTCTACTTGAACTCTGGGCGTAGGTACTAATATGCAATGTTGGGCTCCATAAACCCGCCGACGGTAACGTGAGTAAGTGTGTGTGTGTGCGTGTGTGTGTTTGTGTGTGTGTGTATATATCGTTTTATCTTTAGAGCGGGAGACACACACACGTAGGCACGCACATATGCAAAGACATACAGCTAGACGGTAGCAACGTACATTGACATACGGAGGCTCCGACACATGCGCGTACACACACATCTGCACAGGATGTAAATATGATAGATCTTTAGATGACTATTAAATTATAGATGAAGCAATTTGCTATTAACGAAAAGGAAAGTGTAAAATTGTTTCGTTTTATCTTTATATACTATGCCGTAAATTAGATTTTTCGTCATAGTAGGCGTAAAGTGCGCCCGTTACGGCTACTATGATGAAAAATAATGTTCGTACCATGGTCGTAAAACGTTACGCCAATGGTACGAAGACTACTATTTTGGTATTTAATATAATAGTGATCTAGTTGAAGTAGTAATCTAAAGCAGGGTTGGAAATAATTAGTTAAATTTTCAATTAAATATCTAGTTCAATTAAGAATTAAATTTTGTATTTAGATTTAAAAATCGTTTAATTAACTATTAAAGTTTGGATTCTTAATTAAACGAGTTTTAATAATTAAAAATTCAATTATCAATTTTAAAATATCTAATTAGATATTTTTAGAGACTTGATATAAAGCGAATACTACTCCACGACGCTCTCAATTTTTCTCTTTGTAAAAGATATACTATATTCTGGTGCATTTTTACCAGTTACTTCTAAACGTGCTTGTAGAAATGCATTCACAATTTTGCTTTTAAGGTAGTAGTGTCGGTTCTAGATAGATGTTTTTGTAAAAGAGATATAGTTACAATATTGGTGACTACGGTACTTGATATAAAAGTTATTGGCACTTTCTTTTTTACAAGTTTAACACGAACTCTTATGGGATATTGCGCTTTGCGCATTTATAATTACACATAAAAGAACATGGATGGCTGAAATATTTATCAAAATCTAAGAAACGTTAATTAAAATCTTCACGTTAATCAAAATGATGATCGCGTGCTCTATATAATCCTCAAAAGACGTTAAACGTACAACTACACCCACACACGCGCGTGCGCACACACGCACACGTACAAAAAAATTAATTTCTAAAAAATTAATTAATTTCTAATTAATTTCTTAAATTAATTTCGCAAAATCGGTACGTGTCTCCTAGCAATTCGAACGCGTGGACAAATTTTCAGGAAGATCCTAAGAAACTCATTTTTTAACTCAACGACCTTAACTGCTACAGCACTTGCGCGCATGGCACACTTACTCTTACGCAATGTGTCAACGCGCAAAGTTGTTGTATCTACATTTCGTGCTATATAATTAAATTTGCCAACTTTCTCGCTTGACTAGCAACCTTCCGACAGTACTACCTTAAGGTGGGTGAATTACGTTGTAATTATATATATCGTACGTTTCTGCGACGTTCCCATGGACGTAACGTATGTTTCTGATGAGATTTTTTTTTTATTTTTTTTCCGGGACGTCCAGGAAAGTTTATGTATGTAAGGCGTGTTTCTGGGACGATTAAGCTGATTCTTGCTATAGTGACGATTATTTCTTTAGTCACTTCTTCCGTAATTTCTGTACTAAAAGCGGGCGCTGCAGGTATCGCTGAGAAAGCCAACAACCTGAGGGAGGTTCTCATTGTAGACAATGAAATGGCGCTTCGCGCCGCCCTTACCTCCTTATAGTGCGGTACAGCTTCTATTGTAGAATAACACTAAGAAATCCAGGAAGATTGCGTTACGTATACATATACTATATATCTCATTACATATACTCATTTCAGATTGGTCTAAAATTAGTATGATTGCTGACAAATATGTAAAGAGTTCTACGATCAGTAGTACAATAATGAAAAAAGATAATACTGATGATGTACCAACCCCTTCATTAATCGTTGACAACTGCAATGACATGGACACAAGTGGAGAAACAGATCAAACCAACATAAATAATGTACATTTTTTCGTTTACTATAACTATTTGTTTATTGTTTACTAAGTATCAGTTTTAAATTATGGATTTTCTTGTAATACCAGAATAGTACTTCGCTATATAGTATTTTAACTTTTATGAATGTTTTATTCGACTTTCTAAATACAATAAGCTGAATCAATGACGAAAAAAATCTATGATACATGAAGTATATAATGAAAGTTCAATTTTTTTATAACTTAGTGCATAAAACTTGACTTTAGATACTTGTTTAGCGTGCGTAAAGTACCCTCTTCTTCACAGTTCGTAAAGTGTTTAAGTTTCCATTTGGTGGTACGCGCTGCTTAAATCCACTGCAGAAATATATAGCACTTTCTGCAGTTCAAGCAAGATACTCTCCATGTATGACAAAGGGTACGCGTTTGGCTAAGACGCTTCGTTAACTTCTCAGAAGTCTACAGAGAAAGAACATTCCGTTGGATTTCAGCACCATTACCACTGGACTTAAATCAGACGCTTATCTAAGTCTCAATTATACCCGCGAATAGTATTTCCTCCATCTATTTATGTATCTCTTCTTCGAGGTTTTGAGGTATCGGGTAGTACTTCTCTTTAAGGCGGTCTTATACCTAGTGACCGTTATGGTCAAACCACCTGAGAACAGTATATAAAATATAATTTTAATAAAACAAAGTATATGCACTACTAATATAACTTATTTTTAATACAAAACCTATTGTATATAGAATAATGCTATTATTTTTAAATAAAGTTTGGCGTAACTTTTTGAAGAGATAGATCGATGGATTTTGATGAAACAGAAACGGAATTACGTGTAGTAGTTGTAACTATGGCCGAAAGAGTTCCAAATATGAGAATTTTTGGAAAAGTACATTCTTTGTGAAAAAAAAAAACAATAAAAAATCATGAAAATAAAAAAAAAATTTTAAAGTTATTTTTTTCCATTAAAAACATATTTTTAAAAAAAAATTTACATTTTGAATTCTTCGGGTCATAGTTTCAACTGTTACAAGTAATTCTCTTTTTGTCCCATCAAAATCCATCGACCTGTCTCTTCCAAAAGTTACACCAAACTTTATTTTTTTAAAATAGCATTATCCTCTATTCAATGGGTTCAGAGACTTATTCACAGGAACTTTGCATTAAAAATAAGCTATATTAGTAGTGTGTGTATTTTGTTTTATAATAATTATATTTTATATAATATTTTCAGGTAATTTTGGCGAAAAAGGTCACTAGGTATAAGACGGTCTAATAGGTCTAGTAGAGCCGACGTCTATTGAGTGCTCGACCCATGAAGTACATCCTACGGATACCAGGATTTTTTCCTAAAGCTGCCGCTTCTCTGCGTTGATCTTCGGTTGCCAACCCGACAACTGATACGGACATGGTGATTGGCAGTTTAGAGGCTACTTCCAACTTCACGCTCGCATCGTCATCTTTGAGATCTATCGTGTTGTCTTTGAACTTGGTGGTCGAATTTTGTGGGTCGACCTACTACCTTAACCAGGCTGGTTGGCAGATTTCTCATCTTCCCGCTGCTTATTATCCTAATTACCCCTTTTCTTGAGCTTCCTGCGAGGCTACGAGCTTGGCTTTTGCTAATTGTTGTTGTCGTTGCCAGGCTTAGTCAGTTCGGCCGTGACATGGCGGAACATGATCTCGAGGTACTCTCAAGGTTCATGCGTCTGGTGTCCCGTCGCCGTCACACTAGGATTCTGCTTTTTCTTTAAATCCATCTACAGCACTAGTGGCACGTACACAAACTCTGGTACGTAACTGTACTCGGGTGGGGATAGCGAGTGCATATTACAGTTACGTGTTTTCAGTATATGACGTGACTATAACCTCCAAATTCCCGGCTGCAAAACATACATGTTTTGGCGTACTTTCAAGCCAGGGTGTGAAGAAAAATAGTATAAGCACATCGGTCGGAAAGTAGAATATCATATTCGCGTGTTTATCGTCCGAGGCGAAGCCGAGGACGGCAATCTACACGCGAATGTAATATCCTACTTCCTGGCCTAAGAACGTAATATACTATATACGCAAAAGCGCATTGAATTTTTCGTACACCCATTTCAATGTATATGTAGCACGGGTCGCTCCTTTAGGCTTCTTCTATACTTGCCTTCGGAGCGCTCCCGCGCTCCTTGATTCTTACGATTTGGCCAACATTGCGTTTCGTCTGTTGAGGTATGAATGATTCTCCCACAAACGGGTCTTGGATGTTACTGTTCCCTGGTTGGCGCGGCGGAGGACTCCTAGTTAGGACTCCCTGTTCCTACCAAAGTTTTTTGGGGTCAAGAGATTGTGGCTGCTGCTATTAAAGTTAGGGCACGCGAACGATTTTCTCGTCCTGCGTTTGATGATAACGTTCCGCACAAACGCGTCCTCGAGGATGGAAGTCAAGTTGGCTCGAGTAGAGTTTCTTAGAGTGCTTTACGCTCTCCTGCAGCTCTGTCACCTCTTCGACAAGTAGCTCGATCAACGACTGTGGCAGCCAAGTTACAGTGAAATCTCATATCGCAACTCCACTTGTACGCTGATCACCCGCTCGCTGGCACTCGCAATCTTTCCACGATTGCAGGTTCTACTTTTGTCGTCGACCCAGACTTGATCATCAACATAGTGTCGATGAAGGTCCTACTATACTGCTCGCGTTTCATAAACGCTTGCGGCTCTGGTAGCTCTCGTTCTGGAACGAAATTTGCAGCACTATAATCTATAAGGGTTAACACTATAAGGTTTAACATGGCCTCGTTAATTTCCTCTTTGGGCTGTGTATGCCCCACATGTGCAATGAGCGAGCCATGTTGTCAATTGCCATCGATCGCGTTAAGAGCTACGACGATTGCTCTTAACTTGAACAACACACGAAGATTTACTCGTATGTGGCAAAAGAGAGTTGTTTTATTTATTTCCAACATTATTCATCAATAATATAAAAATATTAAATATGATTTTTCACAATATTTTTTATTGCTGGGGACACCCCCTCCCCCATCCCCCTTTCTAACCCCACATATTTAATTTTACAACGTACTGAATCACTGGATTGAGTTGTACGCATTCACTTATAAAATAGTACATTACACAACTAGTGCGTAACTCGCTTCGCTCGGGCGACAAACAATACCCGTGCAAAGATTACTGGCTTTCGCACGTGTTGCGTTTACTATTTTTTATAACTGAGTGCATGAAACTCTACGTTAAATGCCTGTTCAACGTGCGTAAAGTACCCGGATTTCTTTCACGAGTGCATAAAGTGAGTACTTTACGCACTGAGTGCGTGAAGAACTCACTTTACCCACTACTTCACACACCGAGTGCGTAAAGTAAACTCTTTACGCACTAGTGATAAAAGGGGGTACTTTACACACGCTAAACAGGCATCTAAAGTCGAGTTTTACGCACTCAGTTATAAAAAATAGTAAACGTAGCATGTGCATAAAATAAAAGAATATCTACTTTGCGCACTAGTTGCGTAATGTCCTATTTAATAGTTCTTTATATAGTTAATATTATCTTATCATGAATTGTAAAATGAGACTTTCAAAACAAACTTCATCAACCTTTATTTACCCCTTGAAAAACTAATTAAAATTTGTTGTACTTTTTAGAATTAACTATATTAAAAAATTGTTCACTATAGTTAGATCACCAAATGCCGACATAAAAAATAATTTTATGTTAACATAGTAAATAATTTATATTACTCTATGTATCTATGAAAATAATGCTCCCCATTAACTACAAAAAAAACAGAATAACTATTTTTTTTATTATGTATTGTCAATCATACTGCTACAAAAATATCAATAAATAAAGTTACTCACGAGTTAGTATCATTTTTACCGAACCAATAACTTTCAAACTATAACCATAGACCAATCATGCTGATTAAGCAAGCATTTAATTGACTAATAATTGTAAAGAATGAGTAGCTCATAAATAAGACAGTTTTTTATTTGATGCTTGTAAACATCGTAAAATGATCAAAATGGAACCATTGCAAACGGGTAAATAAATGATCAAACTAGAAATACTCACACGTACGTCAACATCCGTGTATGTACGTATATGCGCACGCGTGTATATGTATGTGTATATATATATATATATACACACACACATCTATGTGTAACGTTAGTATTCAGGGCATTCATTATGTGTAACGTTAGTTTCCAGAACATTTGTTAGTTTCGAGGACATGTCCTAGAAAGTGTATATGTTTAACGTTAGTTTCCAGGACATGACCTGTAATTTCGAGGACCTTTAGGGTCAGTTTCAGAAAGTTTTTATCCGTAAAATTATTCAGAAATTCAGAAAAAACACTACGAAACTAAAGGCGGCGCCACAGGCGTCACTGCGAAAGCCAATAACAAGAGAGGAATTACTTCTTTAGTCACTTTTTTATAGTTTATTGTTTAATTAGCCAGCGGTATTGTAGAAAACCTAGAGGGGTCCCGGATAATAACATTACACATAAATATATATATAGATAGATAGATAGATAGATAGATAGATAGATATATGTACGTAATTTCTACAGGCCAATGTCTCGAAGGCATATGAATTGAAAAATTCAGAATTGAAAGGCCTCCGAAAGGATCTTTCTGGTATGGCAGCGGATTTATTGGTAAATGTTTTTGGGGAAGAAACCTTAGCCAAATCAACAATAACTGGAAAGCCATGCAATGCTACCAAAGATAATAATCTTCCAGTAAAGCCAGCTCTAGATGCTGCAAAATTAAAAGCAGTAAAAGGTATTAATTTATATAAAATCGGATTATTATAATTTCTGCATTTTTCAATGAATAATAAACGTTTTTTAAAAAATACTTTGAAAGAGACTTTCAAAATGCCGGTTCTCTAAAAGTCATACAGACACAGAGAGAGCAAAATACGAACAGACACGGACAAATGCAGGCACATCAGACACAGGCATGAACAGACGCAGACACGGGAAAACGCAGATACAGATATACATACACACGGTCAGACGCAGACATGGACAGACGTAGACGCGGGGAGACACAGACATGGACAGTCAGACACGGACAGACGCAGAAACGGACGGACGCAGACATGGACAGGCACGAACACCGAGAGGCACAGACACGGACAGACGTAGGCACGGACAGACACAGACACGGACACGGACAAACGCAGACATAGCAAACACAGGCATGAATAGACGAAGACACGGGAAAACGCAGGCGCAGACTGACCGACACTGACAGACACAGACACAGACAGACACGGACGAAACGCAGGCACGGTAAACACAGGCACGGGCAGATGCAGACACGGGCAGACGCAGATACAGATTGACAGACACGGGTAGACTCAGACACGGACAGGCACAGACACGGACACGCACAGATGCAGACGCGGGCAAACGCAGGCACGGCAGATACAGGCACGAACAGACGCAGACACGGACAAACGCAGGCACAGACTGACTGACACCGACCGACGCAGACACGGATAAACGCTGACACGGACAAATGCAGGCACGGACAGTCGCAGACATGGATAGACGCAGACACGGACAAACGCAGACTCGGACAGCCACAAACACGGATAGACACAGACACGGACACGCACAGATGCAGACACGGACAAACGCAGGCACGGCAGACACAGGAATGAACGTACGCAGACACGGGCAAACGCAGACACAGACTGACTGACACTCACAGACGCAGACACGGACAGGCACGGACAGATACAGACACGGATACGCACAGATGCAGGCATGGCAGACACAGGCACGGACATACGCAGACACGGGCAGACGCAGATACAGATTGACAGACACGGACAAACGCAGACATAGACTGACAGACCCCGACAGACGCAGATACGGACAGACACAGACACATACAGACACAGACACGGACAGACACTGACACGGACACGCACAGACGCAGATACGGACAAACGCTGGCACGGCAGACACAGGCACGGGCAGATGCAGACACGGGCAGACGCAGATACAGATTGACAGGCACGGATAGACTTAGACACGGATAGACTTAGACACGGACAGACATAGACAGAAGCAGACATGGACAAACGCAGACACAGACAAATGCAGGAATGGACAATCGCAGACACGGACACGCGCAGACACGGACAAACGCAGACACGGACAAACACAGACACGGACAGACTCAGACATGGACAGGCACAGACACGGACACGCACAGATGCAGACGCGGGCAAACGCAGGCACGGCAGATACAGGCACGAACAGACGCAGACACGGACAAACGCAGGCACAGACTGACTGACACCGACCGACGCAGACACGGATAAACGCTGACACGGACAAATGCAGGCACGGACAGTCGCAGACATGGATAGACGCAAACACGGACAAACGCAGACTCGGACAGCCACAGACACGGACAGACACAGATACGGACACGCACAGATGCAGACACGGACAAACGCAGGCACGGCAGACACAGGAACGAACAGATGCAGACACGGGCAAACGCAGACACAGATTGACTGACACTCACAGACGCAGACACGGACAGGCACGGACAGACACAGACACGGATACGCACAGATGCAGGAATGGCAGACACAGGCACGGACATACGCAGACACGGGCAGACGCAGACACGAACGGACACGGATAGACGTAGGCACGGACAGACGCAGTCACGGATAAACGCAGACACGGACAGACCCAAACGCACACTCCTACAGACGTAATCATACACGGACGCAGATGGACACAGACGCAGACATACATTTAATATTACATTTTTAATATTTATTTTAGACTACATTTTGACCAAGTTTGGGGCAACGAAGGAGCACAAAAGGTTGTGCAATCTTGTGTGCAGAAGTAAGTGCAACGAAATGGCCAAAAAATATAAACTGGATTAGTAATCATCATGACTTTATCATTAACTAAAATTCTATTATTAATGTTACTGTTCATTTGAAATAAATGATTAAAACTATTTTTCTATCAAATTATTTACTTATTCTACATTAAATATATAATAATAATAATACATAACATATCATTATTTTATTACCAAATAGTTGATTCTAAATCGTGATCCTCCGTTTGTAAGTCTAAGAAAACGTTGTATAAAACATCCTGTCATTACAAACGCATACTGAATAACTGATGAACACACGCACACACCTATTCATACATAAATCCAAAAAGCAAATTTGGAATGTTTTAACATTATTGCTTGGTATGGAATATATGATTTCTGAATCAAGAAGACCTGTTCTATCTGATTATGCAATCAGATTTCCAAAATTTTGCCGCGCAGGAAAAAATGGGTTAAAGGTACGTATTGTCTATATTTTTCAAAATTCTGTATATTTAGTATTAAGGGGACCGCGAACTTAATAGATAAATATATGGGAAATCCAGAATATATTTCATTTAATACATGCGATACATGGTACTTTATATTTTTTTTTGGTAAAAAAAATGAAAATAAAATTTATATCATTAACTTGAGTTTCATAGCTATAATTATTGAAATGTATTTGGATAATATAAGTTATAATATTATACAGCTAAAATAATACTACAGAAAAAACTTCACAAAAAACTGTAGATATGCAAATAAATTATCATTTTCTACAGCAAAAATAAATCCTGCAGAAAAACCTTTACGAAAAACTGTAGGTATACAAACAAGTTATAATTTTTTACAGCTAAAAAATCATGAAGAAAAATCTTCACGAAAAAACGTAGGTTTACAAGTTTTAACAAAATAAATAATAGTTCTTATCAAACCATTATTTTCTCAATTTAAATATGCATTTTAGGTATCTTGTATGTGTATTTCATAAATATTTATAGCTTACGCTTTTCTATTTTTTTACTTAGTAAAAATATGAAAATTAATATATATTTGTATCACGAAAAAAATGTAGGTATGCAAATAAGTTATAATTTTCAGCAGCAAAATAATCCTACAGAAAAACCTTTATGAAATTCTGTAGGAATATAAAGAAGTTATAACTTTCTACTGCTAAAAAATCCTGCGGAAATAACTGCACGAAAAACTGCAGGTTTACAAATAAGTTATAATTTTCTACAGCAAAAAAAAAGAATCATGTAGAAAAACCTTCACGGAAAACTGAAGGTATACTAATGAGTTATAATTTTCTACAGCAAAAAAATCCAACAGAAAAACCTTCATGAAAATCTGCAGGAATATAAAGAAGTTATAACTTCCTACAGCTAAAAAAATCCTGTAGAAATAACTACACGAAAAACTGCAGGTTTACAAATAAGTTATAATTATCTACAGATAAAAAATCCTGCAGAAATGAGGAGCATTCTACAGGATTGTATGCAGAATTATCTGAAGAGCAAAATCCATGTAGGTATTCATACATGAAAATCTTTAAGGTTTACTGCATACTAGTATACGTGACTACCTACAGAGAAATCAGCAGAGAATCCAGCAGGGAACGCTGCAGAAAAATTTGCAGAAAAAATTGCATGATTTTCTGCATATTTTTTCGATAAGGGGTAATTCCACAAAAGAAATAATTAACGAATCAGAAATTCAGGAAAATAAAATTAATGCAACGAATATTGAAAGGTACAATGGTAATGAACTAATTACAGAAAATAAAGTAAATAAAAATAAACAGGAAACTAATATCATAGAGGAATCTACAATAATTAATGATGATAAAGAAATCAATTTAATTGTCGAATCTTTTATAAAAATACATGAAATCACTGATGAACCAAAAGATAATAATATATAATTGTAAAAAATCATGAAAATACTAATAAAATTAATTTTATAGACTTTAACGAAATTTGCAAAAATAATCATGAAATTGAAAAAATTATGGAAACAAATTTAATTGATTTTATTGAATCTACTGTAAAAAATTATGAGACTAATGATGAAATGAATTTCAATGAATCTAATATAAAAACTCATGAGGATTGTGATGAAATTAATTTAATTGATTTTAATGAATCTGATGTAAATAACCAAAAGAATGAAATTTTGAATGAAAATAATAAAGAAGATAATAATTCGTTAGAAACAGTAACTATTTATGATGATCTTAAAGTCATTTTAGACATAACTTTTGCTTTAGCTGAACCATTTAAATCCGAAGATGATCAAATGGAAACTAAATTCCATCAAAACTCGCTTGAAAATTCGTTAAAAGAGAATATAGGATCAATACATTCTGAAGAGTCTTTATTAAATGATACAAAAAATCTAAAGAACTTATTAAATAATAGTAAAGTAATTTTCAAAAATGAAAATCAATCAAAAGATAGGTTTGATAATAAAGAACATCATAAACATTTAGAGAATAAAAGTCATCTAAAAATATTTGATAATCAAGAACACCAAGAACAGCTTGAGAATGAAAGTCAACTAAAAGAAATCTTTGATAATCAAGATCATAACGTAACAATCAATCTAAATACAAATACTAATAAAGTACATCAATTGCAGTTAGTTTTAACCAAAGCAACATCTAATAAAAACGTCAAAAAACTAAAATGGATATTTAATTATAAAAAATATCTAAAAGAATAATCAAAAATTACAAGATTAAAATTTAAAGATTACTACAATAAATTTACTATCAGAAAAAAGTTTAAAAAAGGAGACAAAACATGGCCTATTAAGGAACCAAATATGAATAAAGTTGAAAGGGATTAACACAAGAATTCGCAATGCTATTGGAACAAAATAATATCAACAAGCAAAGACAAATAATAATACAAATAATAATACAACATTTTTGTTATAACAAATACAACATTTTTGTTTTAGGATATGGACAACATACTCAAAATTTATTATAACGCTTATTAATTTTTTCAAAATTTTTAATACAGCAACAGGGAATTATCATTGCAGCCTAATTTTTCATATGAAGCAAAACCGTCCTACTTCTTGGTCAACTAGAATATAAACGTAAGGTGATCCATATTTTGCCAAATATACAATTTAAAATTATAACCACTTATCCGTTTTTCTACAATTGTTCGTATCAACTTGTCAGTATTTTATGAAAAACAACTATATTCCCTAAGTAAGATAATAATTTTAGAAAAATGCGATCGGAATAAGATAAGTTTGAATAATGAAATTCTAAGAAATTTTTACGAGGACAGCAAAAAAATTTCATACATGAAAGATTTTAGAAGTAATGCTACGACTAACAGTAACATCGTTGACAATTAAAAAAATATATATATTAACAACAACAAACAAAAATATTGCGATTACATATTAAAATACCTCAGTTTTTGTTTGCTAATGAAACAAGCAAGTTTTATTTGTAAAAATGATGTGTTATTAAATAAAAATATTTAATTAATTGTTTAGTCACAAAGTAGAAAACATTTCAGGGATCAATTTAATAACTTATTATTCTATCTATCTTTGAATAAGAAAATATAGAACTAATCCAAAAGAAAACGAAATAAAACCATTCCTAAACCTGGCAACCCTAACAAACATAGATAAAAATAATTTGACTGTAATTTTATGTAAAATCAAACTGTATTTGCCTATAGAAAAATGGTTCGCATTCATAAAAGAAATTTTATGAATAGTTTAAGAACAAAAGAAAGAAAGAATTCAGATAGCTGTACTCACATTGCTAAGATTAAATCGAATATACTGTATTGGAAGTGATCAGTTTCATCATATACTGACATGATCATCCTACAAGATACACTATTCGGCACTGTATTGAGTAAAACAATTTTCTAACGCACTGCATACTCTCTAATGCAACTATGTGAATGCTACTTATGCCAGAAAAAATCTTGAGTTTTAAAATGAACTTTTAAAACGGCTGAGATTTTCAATAAAAGGTAATACAATTATGCATAGGAACAATAACAAGTAAAAATTTACCTAAATCACTCCAACCTATTAACCTTCTTTTTCACAAAAAAAATCCTACATGCTACGTATAATTAAATTTTTCTTTTGGAAATAATTATAATTTTTCTCAGTATACGGTTGAGAAATATTTTTATAATGGTAATATCAAAAGCCCTTTAATGTTATTCTACTTAAACAAAGAGGACAAAATAATATATCTTTTGCCAAAATTCTCAGCAGGGAGGGAAGTGAATGATCACTTGAATCATTCCCTATATATTTTTCCTTATCTTGTATTCACTACAGAATTATTTAATATACATATTATTTAAAAAATTAGTCAATCAATTGTAATTTATGTAAATACTGCAAAACAAAATATCCTTTTCCTTTAAAGTTTAACGATTATTAATAAAAAAATTTTAATTGTGCGAAATGCTATATACAGTCAAGGTATATATCTCTATGCAAAATTCTAATGTATAAATGCAAACCATATTAATTAATGATATTTCAAGTTATTTTTACATCGAAAATTTTGTAATTTATTTATAATTTAATTACAGATTCTTTATAAAAACGTTTTCTCAGATACACATTATAATAATTGAAAATTATAAAAAAGAAAATTCACTTTTAGAACAAATAGCCAAATATTACTAAAAAATTATAAAATTAACATTTTTACGAAATAAAATTGCACGATATGAACATTAGTTTCAAAATAACAGAATACGAAAATTGCGATTGTTGCGACTTTTTATATTAAACAAGTAATTATTATGTATTTATTTTATAAGCGTTAACTAAGATTAAATTATTGTATTATTTTAAGAGCAACCCATAAGCGAAAAAGGTATTTCAAAATTCTAAAATGTAACAGATGAAAATTATCAAACTCAATCAGAGAATTATGCTTATTGTTACAATTAAAAAATTCTGTAACAGAAAATTTCTGATGGTTTAACTATTCTTATATCTGTTGAATCTCTACGATATTCAACAGTCTAAGGGGGGAGGTGTTACGTCTGTTACGTATCTCTAAAATCAAATTAACAATGCATATTTATCGCCAGTAATTTTCTGACATACAAATGACGTATATGCGAATTTTAACAACGTTGCTTTTTAATGCAAGCGGCATCACGCCGAAGCGAGCGAACTTTACAACGTTGAAATTTTTTAATACGAGGCAATCGTGACGTAGTAGTACGTCATCAAACTTGCGTATTATATTTTCTTTAGAATAAGTAGTAGTAATAGTTTTGCCAAATATCTCAGCAGGGAGGGAAGTGAATGATCACTTGAATCATTCCCTATATATTTCTCCTCACTCAATAACTCTATTTTACGTAAATACAGCAAAACAAAAATTACACAGCCCACAAAAAAAAAATTGAAAGTCCCAAAAACTTGACCATGGTAGTTATATGTTTTTGGGGTCGCTGATTCCGAATCTGGGATCAGTTTAACCCCATCGGATCTTGGTCAAGGTCATTTCAAGGTCAAATGTACAAAATTAGCGGTAACCAAGGTTTAACAGTACATACATATGTTTGTGGGGTCGCTGAATCCGAATCCGTGGTCCGTTTGACCCCATCACCTGAGGGTCAAGGACATGTCAAGTTCAATGTACAAAATTAGCGGCAACCAAGGTTTAACAGTACATACATATGTTTTTGGGGTCGCTGAATCCGAATCCGTGGTCTGTTTGACCCCATCACCTCAGGGTCAAGGTCATGTCAAGGTCAAATCTACAAAATTAACGGTAACCAAGGTTTAACAGTACATACATATGTTTTTGGGGTCGCTGAATCCGAATCCGTGGTCCGTTTGACCCCATCACCTCAGGGTCAAGGACATGTCAAGGTCAAATGTACAAAATTAGCGTCAACCAAGGTTTAACAGTACATACAGATGTTTTTGGGGTCGCTGAATCCGAATCCGTGGTCCGTTTGACCCCATCACCTCAGGAGCAAGGTCATGTCAAGGTCAAATCTACAAAATTAACGGAAACCAAGGTTTAACAGTACATACATATGTTTTTGGGGTCGCTGAATCCGAATCCGTGGTACGTTTGACCCCATGGCACAGTGGCCGGAAACGTCAAAAAATGCATTAAATTCTAAACCCTAAGCCCTTAAACCCTTAAACTCTAAGCCCTTAAACCCTTAAACCCTAAACGCTTAAACCCTTAGTTAGGTACATTCAAATTTGTTAGAAGTATATGCAATTCAATAAAATACCCATAAAAATTTCAAGCCCATTACTAGCAACGTTACTGTCTTCACCAGGCGATTTTTCTTTTTCCGCAATAACATCTTTTTCAGGTTCTCTCTCCATTTCTTCTTCTACGATTTCATCTTTATCATGTCTTTCTAAATTTTGCTCAACATCCATACTTTCACTTGTGCAGATATCCTCTGAATCTTCTCTTTCATCAATTGGCGATTCATATATAGGTTTTGTAACACTTTCAATGTTAGCGTAATTAATTTGCTACTTGTTACTACTATTAACTCCATGCAAATTTGTATTAAAATAACAATCTTCTTTCCCACAAGGTTCCTTCCATATCGTAGGCACTTTCATTAGGCACGACCGCTTCTCGGGAGAGCCTTATATTTTCACCAGAGTGAAAATTGTAACTCCTCGAAAACTAACAATTTACTGTATAAAAACTATTTTCCGCGCAGAAATAATTCATTTTAGGCGCTTTTTATGATGTATGTATGTATGTACGTTCGTATGTATGTAATCAAGTTTATAGATTATCTCAGCGAATTTTCGATCGATTTCATCGGGATTGCGGGAAAATACTCCTCTAATTATAGCTAAGTGCTGGAATACTATTGAGAAAGATCGATGGAAAATTTATCAAATGGGAGCACAAAGAAATATCTCAAAAAATCGACTTTTAAGCCTAATGTCTAGAAAAATTAATTTTCAGTTAATATCTACAGGTCTATCTGCTAAAACTAATTAAAATACACATTTTTTCTGTTCGACACTTTTCTCTACGAGCAATATTTGCCAAGATAAACGCGAAAAACGGCAAAAAAGGTCAAAAATAGACGATTTTCGGCTATAACTTGACAGGATTTGATTTTACCCAAAAATGTTAAATACAAAAGTTGTAGATAATATGAAAACAAAACTTTTTTTCATTTAATATTTTTGTGTAAAATCAACTCCTGACGAGTTATGGTTGTAAAAACGGTTTTAAACGGTAAAATATACATAAAATGGACGATTTTCGGCTATAACTTGTCAGAATTTGATTTTACACAAAAATGTTAAATACAAAAGTTATAGATAATATTGAAATAAAACTTTTTTCCATTTAACATTTTTGTGTTAAATCAACTCCTGATGAGTTAGCCTTATAAAAACGATTTTAAACGCTAAAATATACATAAAATGGACATTTTTGGCTATAACTTGACAGGATCTTCTTTCACACAATTTATAAATGTAAAAGTTGTACATTATAAGAAAACAAAACGTTTTCCCGTTTAATATTTTCATGTATGATCAATACTTGACAAGCTAGACTTATAAAATCATCGTTTTTCGACTATTATTTAGCAAAATTTGACTTGACATAAACAGATATAAACAAAAGAGTAAAATAATCGTTGAACAAAACTTTTTTCCTATTTGACATTTGTATATACAATCATTTCATAATGATAATATAACGAACTCTAAGAAGAATTCTTAATTCCTAGCCAAACTTAGAAACTAACCAACCGAGCTAATCTTACCAGCGATAACTACCTACCCGTATTGTGTCTAACCACAAACATAGAGCATTTTTATTATGATTCCCTTCCAGTTCCTAATTACCTAACCCCTCACATTCTAAAGTATTGACACTTAAAATAACTAACGGAGCTGCAGAAGTAGCAAAGTGGAACTACGCTACTTCATAAATATCAATTTACTCAACATCATCTAACTAGCAACCATTGACTAGGTCAGTAACTATACCATCTGTTGTCTCACTGTAGAAATAACTTATGCCTAAAGATCGACAACGTACAAATAACAGATCAACCACTACTCTATGAGCCAAGTAAGAGAGCTGAGCACCTAAAACACATATGACTAATAAATACACGATACAAAAAATAATACCGTATGAAAAAAGTCGGTACCAATGGTCGTTATTGACTTACCTCGATACATCAGTTACCTACAAAAAATTAAATCGAACTCAAAATCATGGCTATTTAATAAATGATAATAAGGCACTAGCGAGAAGGAAAGATGCATCGGAAGCGAGTGTGTGGGGCGCAGGACGGGGTCCAGGGGCAGAGCCCCTGGTGGGGGTGCAGGGGGCGAAGCCCCTGCTCGGGGGGTGTGGGGGTCAAATTAAAAAAAAAAAGAAAAAAAAATAACAACAACAATATATATATATATATATAATTATCCCCCCATCCGTTTATGGAGCCCATCTCTGTATATTAGTACCTACAGCCCAGAGATCCCTATGGCAAGTGACTAAAGAAATAATGGACCCTGGGGTTATAGACTCTAGATCGGGCTCCATAAACGCCCGAGAAAAATATTTTATGGGACCCGGGCTCCATAAAAGAAAACGGGCTCCATAAATATGCTCATGTGTATAAAAGGGCTCCATAAATCTGTTAAAACAAGTGTGTGTGTGTGTGTGTGTGTGTGTGTGTGTGTGTGTGTGTGTGTGTGTGTGTGTGTGTGTGTGTGTGTGTGTGTGTGTGTGTGTGTGTGTGTGTGTGTGTGTGTGTGTGTGTGTGTGTGTGTGTGTGTGTGTGTGTGTGTGTGTGTGTGTGTGTGTGTGTGTGTGTGTGTGTGTGTGTATATATATAAATAAACGGGCTCCATAAATATGCTCATGTGTATAAAAGGGCTCCATAAAACTGTTAAAACATATATATATATATATATATATATATATATATATATATATATATATATATATATATATATATGGGATGTTTCAGGTGAAGTGAGCAGCTCAAAATTTTAAAATCGCTAAAAATTGGTTTACTTCTAGTTTTTTATGAAAAAATAATGTTCCTAGAGTTTGAGACCGAATTATTCAAAAATAAAAAAGTTATGGAACATTGAAAATTCAAATATTTTCAAATTTTTGGTTAAAATTCAACTTTATTCATTTTTTTACTCAAAATCTTGAAACTTTTTGTATTGAACATTGATTGGGAAAAAGTTTGCATTTTACTTGTAGAATGTGCCAGTGTTTATTTTATGATCCTTTTGCAAGTCTCTGATTGGCTGCTTCTTAGTATACCTTCATATTAGAAAAAGAAAGTATGCGACACAATATTTTTTGTTCGACAAAGTTTTTTTTATTTTGTTTTTTAACAAACTGTAACATGCACCTTCAACTTAGATTGTTGCACCTTATTGAAAAAAGTTACATGCTTTTAAATATAAAAAAATATCATAAATTGGTATTTTTGACCGGTTAGTGGATTTAAGAAGTTAATATTATTCATAAATTCCATATGTTATGTATCGTGTCACAGAATTTTGTCAAAATATATATTAAATGTACTCCAAACATCTATTTTCAACAGTATTTAATTGGCTTATCATTTTATTCTTATTTATTTTCCTGAATATTTGATGCAAGCGGCACATACTGCTACATACACTCTATTCATATTTTTCTTGTCTTCTTAAATTTAAATTCAATAATCCAATAAAATACTGTTGAAAATAAATGTTTGGAGTACATTTAATATATATTTTGACAAAATTCAGTGACACGATACATAACATATGGAATTTATGAATAATATTAACTTCTTAAATCCACTAACCGGTCAAAAATACCAATTTTTGATATTTTTTTATATTTAAAAGCATGTAACTTTTTTCAATAAGGTGCAACAGTCTAAGTCGAAGGTGCGTGTTACAGTTTGTTAAAAAACAAAATAAAAAATACTTTGTCGAACAAAAAATATTGTGTCGCACTGTTTTTTTTTCTAATATGAAGGTATACTAAGAAGCAGCCAATCAGAGACTTGCAAAAAGGGTCATAAAATAAATACTGGCACATTCTATAAGTAAAATGCAAACTTTTTCCCAATCAATGTTCAATACAAAAAGTTTCAAGATTTTGAGTAAAAAAATGAATAAAGTTGAATTTTAACCAAAAATTTGAAAATATTTGAATTTTCAATGTTCCATAACTTTTTTTTTTGAATAATTCGGTCTCAAACTCTAGGAACATTATTTTTTCATAAAAAACTAGAAGTAAACCAATTTTCAGCGATTTTAAAATTTTGAGCTGCTCACCTCATGTGAAATATCCCATATATATATATATATATATATATATATATATATATATATATATATATATACATATATTATAACGAGGTTCCAAGATAAAATACGGAGAAGATAAGCATCTCGGTCCTCCGTATTCTATCGAACCCGTTAGGCTCTCGTTCCCGCGAATTCGTATATCTCGAGCGAGTATTGACATCGCTCGGACGATGTATTCGCGTTAGCTACGCGCGGGGCAGGCGCGACTTTGACCGTTGCTAAGTCGCGCCCGATTCTTTTTGAATCAGATTCTCTCGGGCTGTCAAACCGCGCGTACGCGAGTTAATTTGATCGTCCGCGAAGAAAACGGTATCGTGCGTCCTCACCGGTGCAGAGCAGCGCTCGTACATGTACCGACCACGAAGAGCAGCGCACGTGAGCAATCCGAGCCACTCCTGGGGTCCGAAGCGTCTGTAGGTGAACGCTGCACGTTAGGACTCGGTCTGAAAACTCCGAAGTCGACCGGAGGATAAGGCCTGACGCAGGAGCGGATTCGTGAGCGAGCGACGAGGGGAGTGCACTCCCCTCCCGGTAAGACTCTTCGCCTATTTTCCGCGCAGCGATTGATTTGTATTTTCGGCTCGCAGCGGCGAGCGGCCGGTGTCTTGATCGCCGGCCCAGCGAAAAACAATCACATCGATCCGCCCGCGCCGAGCGGCGGATCTCCCGCCTTCTTGTCAACGCACAACGCGACGCGTATTTTGTATAGGATAATTTAGAATAGATCTTGTTATAGTTTTGAATGTAACCAAGACCACTCGTTATTTATTAACCTTCACCTAACCTTCTCCCGGATACCGTCGCCTCCGCGGGATCGTCGAACCGAGACGATGATCATTCTGAGTGGCCGCGCCTCGCGTCTAGCTAGCGCGAGTATTAACCCTTTCCGGCACACGGAAAAGTCGAGTTCAATCGTGAACTCGACATTTGTAAACAGGGATCCAGAGAACATCAACCCCGAGTGCTCGTCGTAGAAGTAGCACTCGACGGCACCGTGTTCTAGGGTTCGGTTCGCGGAATTACAAAAGATTTCCCCAGGCCTCCCGTTACAATATATATATATATATATATATATATATATATATATATATATATATATATATATATATATATATATATATATATATATATATATATATATATATATATATATATATATATATATATATGTATATATATAAAGGGGTTTATAAAGCCCGTTTTTTTATATATAGGGGTTTATCGAGCCCGATTTTGATTATGCAGCCCGGGCCTCATAATATTTCTAAATATAGGGGTTTATGCGGCCCGACCTAGAGTCTATAACCCCAGGGTCCATTATTTCTTTAGTCACTTGCCATAGGGAACTCTCGGCTGTAGGTACTAATATACAGGGTTGGGCCTCATAAACCCCGATAAAAATGTCTATATATATATATATATATTATTAATTTCTGTAATATGTTTATATATATATATATATATATAAACATATTACAGAAATTAATAATTTAAACTAGCCAACTCTTTACCTCCCTTGTTGTTGTTGTGTAATATAAACTCCGCAACAAAATTATCGCAACAAAATTTTTCATCGAAAAATTGCCATTTTTCAAATGCTTATAACTAGGTCAATTTTCATTGTATTGGGATAACTTTTTTTTGTTTTGTAGGGAATTATGTGTACTTTCAGGAAAAAATGATGTCCAATAGCTGCGAGATAATGCCACATTGCTATGTCTTAATTAGGCCTACCAACTTTTTTTTCTTAAAAAACGCAATATTTTGCACGTTTTCCTGGATTACCAAAATTTTTTTTTCAAAAAACCACAAATACCATCTTAAAGTACACTTTCCAATGAGTATTTTTAAAAAAAGTCGACGCTCTACGATTTTTTTTGACCGAGTTATGCCATTTTAAAGATATTCCTATGTTTTAGCCAAATACCGCCAACATCAGCATTACCCGATGCGTACCGCGAGGAGGGTGTTGGTCGGAGTTACGCATCATTGTGGCCCTGAAAAGGACCGATTATGTGAATCGTTTCTTACATTAGGGACCCCGCGGCTCGTCACTTCCGCAGTATTTTTTGACTACAAACCCTATGCGCCTAAGGCCTTTAGTACCGTGTATTGCCACCTCGCTGACGAATTACGAGTACCTTTCCTACACGTTCTTGCATATTAATGCATGCTCTAATTGAATCTTGAGGTATCCCGTGCCAAATTTCATTCAGAATTCTCTCAAGCTCTTGGAGGTTAGCAGGAGGTCTCTCTAAGTTACGTAATCGCCTACCCATCATGATGCGTAAGTCCGACCAACAACCTCCTGGCGGTACGCATCGGGTAATGCTGATGTTGGCGGCATTTGGCTAAAACATAGGAATATCTTTAAAATGGCATAACTCGGTCAAAAAAAATCGTAGAGGGTCGACTTTTTTTTTAAAATACTCGTTGGAAAGTGTACTTTAAGATGGTATTTGTGGTTTTCTGAAGAAAAAAAATTTGGTAATCCAGGTAAACGTGCAAACTATTGCGTTTTTTAAGAAAAAATAGTTGGTAGGCCTGATTAAGACATAGCAATGTGGCATTATCTCGCAGCTATTCGACATCATTTTTTCCTGAAAGTACACATAATTCCCTACAAAACAAAAAAAAATTATCTCAATACGATGAAAATTGACCGACTTACAAGCATTTGAAAAATGGCAATTTTTCGATGAAAAATTTTGTTGCGGAGTGTAATATTCACCATACACTGGCCGAAAGTACCACTTTTGCTTCGAACTCCGCAATGGGAACGTGATATTCTCGGTCCGAATATGGTGAAAAATAATATACACAACACGAGGATAAAGAAGACCACCCCAGACCACATGTTTGCCACCCGCGCCTTCGGCTCTGGTGGCAATTCATACGTGCTCTGAACTGGCAAACGCCTAGCTACGCTCCCGACTCAAAAACGCGAATGTAATATTTTCAGCTCGGGTATGGTGAAAAATCATTAATGATAAAATTGATCACCGTACAACATACGACCTTTCAATAAAACTATTGTTTACTAAGAAACTGTTGGTGTTAAATATGATTCAAAATATTCTAAACTGTCAAATGCAATATAAAAAGAAGGAAATTTAAAAGTGATCATCACTCATGTAAATTATTTTATGTATTTCGTCTATACACATATTCTATTATAAATGAATATGCGTATTTAGACTATACAAATTTCTTATTATAATACGATGCAGGTTAGTCACTTTACGGTAGTCTCAGTTATTATTTATTACAAAATTCAGGACATCGCCTCGCATGATTGCAACTGCAATACTAAATAAAAAATGTGTCTTAGATTTTCATTAAATGTTAGTTTTATAATAAAAAAGAAACTCAGTTTTTTTAAGTTGACTGTACACTGTAAATTGATTATTATCTTAAATATAATCTTAGGTTTTTATTTTTGAGTTAGTAGATCTATTAATAATTCTCCCCTGGACAAAATAAAACCAAACTAGAATATCCAAAAAAATACCGAAGAAAAACATCCTACATCCGTCATCTCTCGAGTACGTGCACTAAAAGCGAACAGCAGCAGTGTCTAAAACAACAGCACACAAAGTGATTGCATCTGCAACGGGGCATCTCCTATAACAAAATCGTCAGCAGCAACATCGGCTGGGCACGAACTCCGCTGATGCATCACTGAGAGATGCACATCTGAAAAGAAAAAAGTAAATTAAAATGTTCAGACTGCTTAGCATCGAAGTGACTGAAAGAAAAATAGCTACAAGGAAAAACTTAAAATTTAATTTTTATAAAACTCCAAATTTAATACTTTATTTTACTTCCTCCTAGAGGAAGCTTTGTGATAGTAAATTTTTGAGTTGTTGTAAAAACATGTTATAATTGTGTTCCGAGGTGTTAGGAATCAAAATACATGGTTTTTGAAAAATGTCTGTATGGATGTATGTGTGTGTGTGTGTGTGTGTGTGTATACGCCTGGATCTCAGCTTCTACTCGGTCGTTTTTTACCGGACAGGTCTCATTTTTTTGTTTTTTTTTTTGCGTGATGGCGGGCCAAAAATCCGTTTTTTGATTGGGGCGATCCGTTTTTGTTTTTTTTCAAATTTTCGATTTTCTCAAAACTGTTTTTTGATTTTTTTTAATGATAGGATCGAGTTATTCGAATCTGATGGGTAGCGTTCGAAAGAGAATTAAAATACCTATATTTTCTAAAAAAAAAAAGTTTCTAGCTATCACGGTTCTTTTGTTATTAACAAAAACGTGTTTTTTATTTAGAAGCTTATAACTCCTAAACTTAACGGTCAATTTTTTTGAGAAAAATCGTGATAATACAGAATATAAATAGCTATAATCTGTTAAAATTTGAATACATTCTGTAGGCTAGATTTTGAGTAAAAAATTGAAAAATGAAAAAAATTAGTTTTGTATGTCCAACGATTACAAGAGTAAAATTGACTTAATGGCTTCAAAAGTCCTTTTAGAGGTAGATTTTTTATAGTTCTCGGTCGAGTTCTTTGGGCAAAATGATTGATCCATAAATTTCAGAGATATTTGAGGTTAAAAATTTTTTGACATTTTTTTAAAATCGTAATTTCTCGAGAACGGCTCTATGTATCTGAATGGGGTGGGTGGCATTCGAAAGAGAATTAAAATACCTATATTTTCTAAAAAAATTAATTTTCTATCTATCACGGTTCTTTAGTTATCATGAAAAACAAAAACGTGTTTTTTTTTAAAACTCATAACTCCATTTTATGCGTTTTTGAACCTAAAAAGCAAGGCTAAATTCGTTTTCGCGATTTTACATAATTTTAGAGCAGAGGGAGAGAATGAATTTACACGATAGGTAAAAAAAGTCACTTTTTAGAACATATTTTTATGTAGGAAAACGCAGAAAATCATTCATGTGTTACAAAAAATAATTTAATCTCTAAATTAAAAAAGATTTATATTTTATTAAAAAAAAACGCGCAGTGATATCTACCGCTAGGTGGTGTGGAATGAGGAAACGTCATTGAGTAGGCATTCGATGATTTTTTTTTAATTTTTAAAAACCAACCAACAAAATGAATTAAAATGTTTAAAAATTATATCTATTATAATCTGTTATAATTATGAATTATGCATTATGAATGCATTATATTCTGCATTATTATAATTTATTTGTGAGTTATGAAATTTTTTAAAAAAACACGTTTTTGTTAATAACAAAAGAACAATGATAGCTATAAATTCTTTTTTTTTATAAATATGAATTATGAAATATAAAAAAAACACAATTTTGTTAATAACAAAACAACCGTGATAGCTATTTGTTTTATTATAAAATATAGATATTTTACTTCTATTTCAAATGATAACTTTATCAGTTCAAAATTTATATAAATTTGATATAAATAAATAATAAATAAATAAATAAATTTAAAAATGAACAATTTTTAATATTCATAAATGAATCTAATTATAATTATGCAATAAATTTTTTAAAAAATTATAAATTTTGTTATAAAAATTAATTAAAGGAATCAACAAATTACGGTTGAGGAAGCTACGTGCCAATGAATTGGCAGCGGTTTTTTTTAGGTAAATAGAATAATAATAAGTAGAAAGATATATCCAATAAAGATGTCCGAAACGTCGCAATAAATAACTGTTGTTGATGTTAATTATTAACCACAACAATCCTTGGTAGTAATCTTGGCCATCAACCTCACTCAACAATAAGTAGAAAAGGGCGTCTTTCTAATCTTTAAGAAGTTAAAAGAAAAAACATTTTTTTTTACTTACTATAAGTTTACCGAGATCTTCTACCTATTCTGCCTCCAATGGCTAAATTCCTAAAATGTTGTAGATGATTGAAAAGTCTAAAGTTTTCCTCTCTTGATTTTCGGTTCACAGAAGGTCTCTTTGTACTCGATACTGAATTCGATGCCCACTGACAAAGTCATTCTGAAAGAATATGGTTTTTATTATTAATTCAAAAATATATCTATATAATAAAAGTAAAAAAAACCTTCTCAAATATTAAAAAGTTAAATTGTTAAACTTTTTTTTATTAATGTAAACTAATAATGTAAATTAACTAAAAATGTATTTTGTTTCTATATCGGTATAAAAACTTCAACTATCACATTATCATATCGACGGCTGAGAGGAACAATACGCTATCTCAGCACGACGACGAAGAACCTGATATTTCGGCGCGACAATGAAGAAGCTGCTATCTCGCCGCGACAGTGAAGAACATGCTATTTCGGGGCATCTCATTTTTCGCACTTTTCAAATGCACGTAACTTTGCACAGAATCGACCGATTTCAACTATTCTCACCTCAAATTAAACCTCTTATCTTCTACTTTAATTTGAGATGAGAATCATTGAAATCAGTCGATTCTGTGCAAAGATACGTGCATTCGAAAAGTGCGAAAAATGAGATGCCCCGAGATAGCATGTTCTTCACTGTCGCGGCGAGATAGCGACTTCTTCATCGTCGCGCCGAGATAGCAGGTTCTTCGTTGTCGCGCCGAGATAGCAGGTTTTTCATCGTCGCGCTGAGATAGGGTGTTATTCCTCTCAGCCGTCGATATATGAAATTTACGTTAACTTTTACTAAAATAACAAAAAGTCTGTAAATGCTCGAGTGTATAATATCTGAATAAATAATGTATATGCTTATACAACCTCTGTGAGTTTCAGGAAAATTATTCTTCAGCGTCAGGTCCCTCTTTCTTAGCTGGCATTAAGGCAATGTTTTCTTGATCTTCAGCCTTATTGCTTATGACCTTTTTGTTTTTACTCATTTGAGCTTCTTGATGATCAGTTCACAATTTGATTAGTCTGGCTTGGTTTTCTATCTTAAACTGCTTGCCTCAAGTAATGTACTCCTAACAAATCTTATTTCCTTCTTTGGCTAAATCAGCAACTCTTTGGGTTACAAGCTGTACTCCACGCCATAATTCACAGTACATATTTACATATTAGACATCAAAGATTCCATCGTTTACCCAAGATAATGGAATATACTATGATTGAAGACCTAATACAAGAATAGAAATTAATTGTTACTTTTTTAGGCACGACCGCTACTCGTTAGGCACGACCGCTACTCGGGAGAGCCTTATATTTTCACCAGAGTGAAAATTGTAACTCCCCGAAAACTAGCAATTTACTGTATAAAAACTATTTTCCGCCCAGAAATAGTTCATTTTAGGCGTTTTCTATGATGTATGTATGTATGTACGTTCGTATGTAATCAAGTTTATGGATTATCTCAGCGAATTTTCGATGGATTTTATCGGGATTGCGGGAAAATACTCCTCTAATTACACCTAAGTGCGGGTCCCTTAACCAGAAAGATCGATGACAAATTGTTCAAATGCGAGCACAAAGAAATATCTCAAAAAATAGATTTTTAAGCCTAATGTCTAGAAAAATTAATTTTAAGCTAATATCTACAGGTCTGTCTGCTAAAACTAATTAAAATACACATTTTTTCTGTTGAAGACTTTTCTCTAATTGTAAGAGCAATATTTACCAAGATAACTGCGAAAGGCGGCAAAAAAGGTCAAAAATGGACGATTTTTGTCTATAGCTTGACAGGATTTGATTTTACACGAAAATGTTAAATACAAAAGTTGTAGATTATAATAATACAAAACTTTTTCCCATTTAACATTTTCATATAAAATCAACCCATGATGAGTTACACTTATAAAAACGATTTTAAACGCATAAATATACATAAAATGGACGATTTTTGACTATAACTTGACAGGATTTGATTTTACACAAAAATGTTAAATACAAAAGTTGTACATTATAATGAAACAAAACTTTTTCCTACTTAACATTTTTTTGTAAAATCAACTCCTGACGAGTTAATCTTATAAAAACTATTTTAAACGCCAAAAAATACATATACAATGGACGATTTTTGACTGTAACTTGACAGTATTTAATTTTACACAAAAATATTCAATACATAAGTTATAGATAATAGTTAAACAAAACTTTTTCCCATTTGAGATTTTCATGTAAAATAAATACCTGACGAGTTAAATCTATAGAAACGATTTTAAACGCCAAAATATACATAAAATAGACAATTTTTGCTTATCGTAAAAAGAATTAATTTCCAATAGAACTCTTAAATACAAAGGATATCGTTTAAATACCAATAAAAAAACTAAAACAATAACTAACAAAAACTGTTACATAAAAGCTGTCAAATCTTACAATTTCTTGTCATGATCTAGAGAACTTAGTATATAGTAAAATTAAAATTAGAAAAATGTTTAAAAATTGCGCGGTTAAAAATCTATAATTATGTTACCTTTCTGTTTTTATAACAAATAGAAATTTCATATAAAATTACACAGCTTAACCTGTTAATTATGTTCACAGAACCTAAGCGATTGAACTAAGAGAAACAAAATTGTCTAATATTATAAAAGTACATGTTAAAGTAATATCATATTACACAAAAGTGTAATGTATGTGTTATAGATTTTGTAGTATAGTAAAGTTCAATATGTATAAAGAATTAAAATGAAAACTATTAAATATGCAAGACTCACTTATATATACAATAGATACCTTAAAATGAGTTTTTATACCCTGACTAAACTTAGAAATTAACTAGATGAGCTAATATGACCAGCGACAACTGCTTACCGGTATCGCATCTAACCCCACACACACAGCACTTTTATGATATCCCCCAGTTCCTAATTATCTATCCCCTCACATTCTAAAGCACTAACACTTGAAGATCATTGTAGAGCTGGGGAAGCTGCAAAATGAGGCTGGATGGCCCAGGGTAGGCACTACTGCATGGATGCCAGTGTGCTCAGAATTATCTAATAGCCATCTGAGAGGAAAATACTATAGAGACCGACATGAGTATCTCAATCTCAAGGACTGCCTCACCGTAGGAATGAACAAAACACATAAATAGATCAGTCACTGATCTAGGAGACAAGCGAGGAGAGTTGAGCACCTAAAAACGACATATGACTAATGAAAAAATGACACAAAAAACATTACCTTATAAAAGAAAATACTGTAGCAATGGTTGTTGTTCACTATTCTCGCTGCACCAGCTATCTCTAGTAATTAGAGGGGAAAGACTGGTGGAACCTTCATTTGTTGTTTCATTGCTGAAAACATCTCCATCCTGAGAGTCGCTAAAGGCACCAGCAGCAGATTAACTGTACACAGAGCCACTAGTATAAGAGTCAAACACACACATGGAAAGTTGAGTATCTGAAAACCACATATGACTAATAAATAAATGAGCCAAGCAACATCACCACACTCAAGAAAGATTCTGCAGCAGTGCCCACCGTTTACACTACTCTCGTCGCCAGATACCTGCAACAAGAGAAAGTACCATCAGCTTACCTATCAGAGGTTAGGAACGAGAAAGGGCTTACGAAATTTGCTCTCGCTGTCAACACGCTACCTTCCTGTCTCTGACGAATATCATCATTAACCAGTAACACGATGAAAGGGACGACATTCTCCAGGGCGGCGATTTGCAGTAGCCACCGTCATCACTGGGAACGCCGGGAGCCGGCGATTGTTGAGATCACACACCATGGACATATGCGCGCCGTAAGGCCGCAGTCAACACAGACTCACTAGGGCTAGTAGCAGAAAGCGCGCGCGATCCTCATATATATAGATATATAGATATACCATATCTATATATACAGGGAGCGCTCACGGTCACGTGAGCATATATAGCCTCAGCCTATTCGCCTTGTTAAGACCAGCGTCAGCGCCACTCACGGCCAAAATTCGAACTGCTTATTAAAGGATAAACACAGCTGATTAGCATGAGCGGTATATGAACCAAAGATTATTTAATTAAAAAATAAAATAAGTAGTGATCCGATGAACGTCTTAAAATCATTTATTGATTTGTCTGATATTATCAGATATATTGGCAATGGAACAAGGGTTTATGTGGAAGGCGAAAGAGTTTATAAGGCTAATCATATAATATTTTATGGGTTAGTCAAAGAAAGTAATGATTGCTCAGCAGAGATAATAGCACTGTGCCTAAAAACGTCGGGTTTACAAGAACATTTTACTTTGAGGAATTTGGAATCTCTTTTCTTCAAGTGGCAAAAATGCTTCAATTCTACAGCTTCATACATTTTTGAAGCTGTCTGTTTTAGTTTACCCCACTGTTATTTTAAATCCGTGCAAGATGCATCTTGAATAATACATGATGGAGTTCTTAAAAGAATTAACACATTTTATAAGTAAATGGTTTATATATTTACTCATTATTAAGAAAATAAACAAAACAATAATTTTAAACTGACTTGTGAAGGTGAATTAAAACTGCGACAGAGTGTTTGCATTTGCCCAAAATACCAGCTTTATAAGAGCACACACAATGAATGATATTTTCATCAGCACATACATTTGAAGAGATCTTTACTCTTATTTCATGAGGAGATTCTTGTAAATCCGACGTTTTTAGGCACAGTGCTATTATCTCTGCTGAGCAATCATTACTTTCTTTGGCTAACCCACAAAATATTATATGATTAGCCTTATAAACTCTTTCGCCTTCCACATAAGGCCTTGTTCCATTGCCAATATATCGGATAATATCAGACAAATCAATAAATGATTTTAAGACGTTCATCGGATCACTACTTATTTTATTTTTTAATTAAATAATCTTTGTTTAGTATACTGCTCATGCTAATCAGCTGTCTTTATCCTTTAATAAGCAGTTCGAATTTTGGCCGCGAGGAGCGCTGACACTGGTCTTAACAAGGCGAATAGAAAGTATTAGTGTACTCGTATGTGTGCATGTGCCTCGAGTATTTTTTCGTAATTGAGATTGTATACGGTATATGTATAAGTTATACGTATACCGGTGAGCGATTAGTCTACAGTTTTCGTTAAAACTGTGTAAAATTTAACTTTATATTTTTGTATTAATCGGGAGTAATGAAACGGTATTTTTTCTTATATTATTCAAAAGCATTTTACTTAACACAAAAATTTCAAGTACAAAAGTTGTGGATAACATTGAAATAAAACTTTTTTCTATTCAACATTTGCATAAATAAAAATAAAAATTATTATTATAATTCGAATAGAAACTATGAAAACAATGTTTTTAATTTTAAATATAATTGCAATCATAGTACTTATAAATTTAATATTCCTATGTGTACTTTAATCATATCAATTAATAATACTTAATTAATTTATATGAATCATAGATTATTTGAAAAGTTATCTTCATATATCTATATGTGTAGAATTAAAAGGCAAATTTTCTACAAAAAATAATAAATATGTAATAGTAAATGCATAATTTCCATTAAAATTTTTCTACAGAGATGTATTTATGTATATTCTAATGATAATAACAATGAAAATAGGTATTACAATTAATGCAATAATAAAATTATAAGGTTTTTCTGAGCATTGCGGTCGTGCCTATTATGTAAAAACGAAGTTTTTACATAGGGAGGGGGCGGGCGACGAGCGAAGCGAGGAGCAGGTGTGTGTGGAGCGGGGGGGTTCGCGTGTCGAGCGTAGTGAGACACGCAGGGGGGCTCGGCCTCCCTAGTTTTTACTTCAATATTACCATTTTTGCCAATTTGTAGCATTTTCGTACATAAGGCGCATATGATTTTAGGAACCCAATCAATTTCATCATTTTTCATTCATAAGTTAAACATTTTCTCATACTGCTTTTTAATATTTTCACTGATTTTTCTTCTATTTTTTGGGGTCTCATACTTGCTACAAATGTAACAAAAACAAAAGTTTAAAAGCTGTTCTATTACACAATACAAATGTTTATGCAGCCATTCCCATAGGATATTCGGTACTACTGGATGAAAAGTACTATAACATGGAAGTAATATTAAATTGAATAAAATACAATGATCATAAATGGCAAATATGTGGGGATCTTAAAATCATAACAATACTTTTAGGGCAACAATCGGAATTCACAAAATATCCTTGCTATTTATGTGAATGGGATAGTAGGGATAGAAAGAATCATTACATAAAGAGTCTCTGGCCCCTAAGAAAAACGTTCGAACCGGGTTCTAAGAATATAAAAGAAAAGCCACTTGTTGATCCATCAAAAATTGTAATATCACCTCTGCACATTAAATTGGAACTTATGAAACAATGGGTAAAATCTTTAGACAAAGATGGTAACTGCTTTAAGTATCTGCGAAATCAGTTTCCCAAATTAAGTGATGCTAAAGTAAATGAAGGAATTTTCGATGGCCCTCAGATTCGTAGGATGATAAATGATGAAATTTTTGTTACGAAAATGAATCATACAGAAAAAGAAGCATGGTTATGTTTCAAGGAGGTAATTGAAAATTTTCTTGGAAATCATAAGAGCCAAAATTACCAACAAATAGTATTAAATTTAGTAAATAGTTACAAAAATCAAGGCTGCTTAATGAATCTAAAATTACACTTTTTATATTCCAATATAGATGAGTTTTCAGAAAACCTAGGTGATTACAACGAAGAGCAGGGAGAGAGATTTCACCAAGATATCAAGGAAATGGAGCGTAGGTACCAAGGAAGATGGGACATGAATATGTTAGCAGATTACTGTTGGTCGTTGAAACGAGATCTACCATCAACATCGAAAAAGCGGAAGCGAAATCCACTTCGTAGATCATTTGACAATAAAATAGTTCGTTACCATAAAAAAGAGTAATGGGCTTGAAATTTTTATGGGTATTTTATTGAATTGCATATACTTCTAACAAATTTGAATGTACCTAACTAAGGGTTTAAGCGTTTAGGGTGTAAGGGCTTAGGGTTTAGAATTTAATGCATTTTTTTGACGTTTCCGGCCACTGTGCCATGGGGTCAAACGTACCACGGATTCGGATTCAGCGACCCCAAAAACATATGTACGTACTGTTAAACCTTGGTTGCCGTTAATTTTGTAGATTTGACCTTGACATGACCTTGATCCTGAGGTGATGGGGTCAAACGGACCACGGATTCGGATTCAGCGACCCCAAAAACATATGTATGTACTGTTAAACCTTGGTTGCCGTTAATTTTGTAGATTTGACCTTGACATGACCTTGATCCTGAGGTGATGCGGTCAAACGGACCACGGATTCGGATTCAGCGACCCCAAAAACATGTAACTACCATGATCAAGTTTTTGGGACTTTCAATTTTTTTTGTGGGGCTATGTTATTATTATACATTATCGCTAATAAAATAATTTAATTATCAAAATGCGATGTACAAACATGATATATATATATACTTATCGGGGTTTATGTAGCCCAAGACTGTATATTAGTACCTACAGCCCAGAGTTTCCTATGGCAAGTGACTAAAGAAATAATGAACCCTGGGGTTATGGACTCAAGGTCGGGCCGCATAAACCCCTATATTCTATATTTAGAAATTTATGAAGCCCGGGTTGCATAATCAAAATCGGGCTTGATAAACCCCTATATATAAAAAAACGGGCTTTATAAACCCCTTTCGAGAAATATATATATATATATATATATATATATATATATATATATATATATATATATATATATATATATATATATATATATATATATATATATATATATATATATATATATATATATATATATATATATATATCTTTATACAAATTCTAATGCATAACGTATGCTATATTTATTACGTAACGTTTTATTAATCAATTGTTACATAAAATTAAATTTATATACGAAGGAAGTCAGACTACTCGTTTATTCCGTAGTGATCCGCACTGTCATTTTAACACTAGGAAAAATCGGCATTCAACAAGCGATACAAAGTAAAACCATAGGTTAAGTGTAATCTAGTGTTAGGAATAAAAATAATTGATTTATTTTATAAAAAAAAAAATTATAGACAATACGAAATTTTATTATATGAATTTTTATTATTGTTTTTATTATTGTTTTTATTATATACGTTTTTATTATTGTTTTTATCATATGAATAAGTTTAAAGTTTATATTTATAATTTATTTATCATTATAACCGAATAAGCTTAAGGTTGGTATGATTGTAAATTTTCTGACACAAAACAATGTGTCTGCGAACTACGATAACTATGCATATTTCGAAATACGTATGCAACTAATGCGACTGCCAATTTTAAATGCTCTCACGATAATTAACAAGTTATATATTTTAAAATTCCAACAGATAGTGAACAACCGTAAAATTACTTTGATTTATCAATCATTAAAAATTATATTACTGAAAAACTATAAAATTAATATTTTTTACGAAATAAAATTGTACGATATGAACGTAGATTCAAAATAATAGATTGCGACTGTTCCAAAATTTTGATACTAAGCAAATAACTACTATGTACTAATGTTCGAAGCGTTGATTAAGATTAAATTATGGTATTATTCCAAAATTAATTGTTACAATTTAGAAAAATCTGTTAACAGAATTAGTTTAAGTTATCACTATAAGTTCTGTAACAGAAAATTACTGACGTTTTAACCGTTTCTATACCTGTTGAATCTCTACGACATCCAACAGTCTAAGGGGGAAGGTGTTACGTCTGTGACGTATCCTTAAATTTGAATTGTTACATGCACATTTCTCATCAATAATTTTCTGACCCACAAACGACGAGTATGCGAATTTTGACAACGTTGCATTCCAATGAAGGCGGCATCACGCCGAAGCGAGCCCCAATTACGAAAGCATACACGCGTTTAACTCTTGTTTATGCTCAGCACGTTCCAATACAAATCGGAAGACTTACGTTTAATCAGATGATCTTGATTCAGCATCAAGATCATCTTTAATCTAAATTAACTGTGTAATAAAAACGGCGACGTACGCCACACGCGTCAGTAGTCGCGCACAGATCGCGAGCTCCGTACAACTCCAGCCGACAATAGGAGCAGCTAATAATTGTATACAGGCCAATATGAGCCTATAGCGTTTTACGGGGCAATACATTGACCGATTAATTTCAAATTCATTATCTACAATATTTGATTCGCTAAACCAACGCCGTTTTATCAAGGTCTACAGAATAGATTAATTCAATTATTTGTACTTGCGATTTTGTATCAGTTTATTGTAAAAGATTATTAATTAAATAAATGTTGATTGCATCTAATGGCCAAGGTTACTACCAATATTTGTTGTACGAGATCGTAAAAAATAAATAAAACAACAAATTTATTTCACATTAACAACGTTTCGGACATCTTTTATTTGTGAATGTCCCTCTTCAGGTAATTAATAAACAAAAAATAGATACAATTTTTATCTTTTACAACACGTATGAATAAATAAATTAAGCAAAACGTAAGAACAATTAACGAATGACACAACGTCTATTTTTGATATATTGCGGAGAGCTGTCCGTTTGTCACGGTAAAAATTAAATCAGAAAATCTCGTGTATATACTAATAATTGAGAGTGTGTGTACAATATATATATATATATATATATATATATATACACGTGTAACAACGTATATGTCGCTCAATGACATAGGTAAATGGTTTAGGTGGGGCGCAGCCCACTCCGACGAGTTCGAACGCAAAGGAGAGGTATCAAGAAAACATAACAATATAAAGGTATAGCTTAGAAGCGCGTTGCTCTTAAATGGCTATAAGACATGACTATATATAACTACTGTATATATGTTCTCCTGATATCAGCTCAACCAAATTCTGCCGTTTTCATACTAGGAAGGAGATAAAAATTCAAAATTACTTATCATCACACTATATTCTTTAGGAAGTTTATTTATTTCAAATTGTTTATTCATAAAGTTCTTTTGTGTATGTATATATAATGCTTCGGAAAATAGTCTTTTATCTTTATTAATTTCTTGGTCTAATATTAACGTTATCAAAGTTTATAGTATGGATTTCTCTATCCTGTGTATGTGTAACGATGAATTTTTATCCTCTTAGATGTATTTTTTATGGTGTTCCTTGATTCTTACGCCGAGACGTCTACAAGTGTGACCAACGAAAGACGAATTACAATTGTTACAATTTATTTTATAAACCACGTTAGATTTCTCTAATTTGACATCTTTGTCTTTGCCTAATACTATAATATTATTCATCTTATTCTGTGTGCTGAATATTACATTTGTATTTAATATTTAAAAGAAATTTTTTGCAAAGCCTTCAATTTCTTTCACATATGGTAAACAAATAAAGTTTTTATTTTCGTTATTTGAGTTTTGTTGTGTATTTGTGCAATTTCTAATTTTTTTTCAGTCGTTTTTTTATATAAAATTCAATAAAATCTATTGGAGAGTCATTTTTTGTTAAGATATTTTTGATAAATTTAATTTTTTTTTTATGAAAGGAAGAATGTGCAAGTTTAATGGCTCGATCTATAAGAGAATAAATGATGGCTATTTTATTACTCATCGGATGGTGTGAATTAAAATTTAAATATCTACCGGAAAAAGTGGGTTTTCTATACCAATCGGTAATAATTTTATTTCGTTCGTTAATAATGATCTTAAAATCTAAAAAACTAATACTGTTATTTTGTAGTTTTTCAACTGTGAATTGTAGATTTTTATCACAATTATTAAACCTGTTTAATGTTTCTTCTACGTGATCTTTGTGTATACACAACAATAAGTCGTCAACATAACGAAAATAAAATAGAGACTTTTTACTTAACTGATTTATACAACATGTCTCCAGATCTTCCATAACAATATCAGATAAGACAGGGCTTATCGGGTTGCCCATGGCAGACCCAAAAGTTTGTCGGTAAAATTTATTGTTAAACTGGAAGTAATTGTAATTTAGAATGAACTTAATCACTTTACAAAATTCTGAAAGATTCAAATTAGTTTTATTATGTAATTGGTGCCATCCTTTTTCAATAGCTTGTAATACTAGATATTCTGGGACATTAGAGAATAGGCTTACAACGTCAAAGCTAACAACTTCGTGATTATAAGGGATTTCTAATTTATCAATTTTTTCTTTTAATTTAAAGCTGTTGTCGATATGCGACGGAGGTATTTTTATGTTCTTTTGTAAAAACTTTGCAAAAAATTTTGATAATTCATATGTAGGAGAATTAATAGTTGATATGATAGGTCGTACCGGAAAACCAACTTTATGAATTTTCACTAATCCATACGCCTTTGAGATATTAAATTTATTCAAAATTGGTTCAAATTTTTTTCTTGTAGCTGTGGCGTCTATTTTGTTAAGCCACTTGATTATCTCATTTGTTTCTCTTTCTAATTTTGGTAAAGGCTTATATTTTATTTTTTCGTAATAATTAGTATCATCAAATAAGCTCTCAAGTTTTTGAATATAATCAACTTTTTTATAATAACTGTGGTATTTCCTTTATCGGCTCTAGTAATTAAAATATCCGAATTAGATTTAATGAATTGTTTAGTTTTTTGTAAGTCAACTTTGAATCTATTGTCAAATTGTGTATGTGTAGATAACTCCCTCATGTATATTATTTTATATTGTTTAAAAATGTTCCTCGTATTTTTGGAATTTCAGCCGGTGTCAGATATTTTTTTACAAAAGCTTAAAAATTTTTAACATAAGTTGTTGCTAGTTTATCAAATCGTCAAATTGATTATTGAAATTAAACTTTTCGCCAAGTTTTAAAGTATCGTTTACATATTTTGGGAGTCCAACACCACTGAGGTTAACCCACCATTTATCATTTTCATTACCGGAATCGTAAGGGTCGATAACCTGTGTGTTATTGTCCCGGGTGTTGAACTCTTTATATGTAAGGGTATTTTCAGTGTATCAGTCTTTTTCTAAAACTTGCTTATATTTTCTAAATAGTGTAGAGCTTATTTTCTAATTTTTTCTTTAATTTTATAGTACTAAATTGTAGTTTTATATTGTAATAATTCATAAATAAATGTACTATGTCATTTCCAACTACGTTTTGTAAGTGTAAGAAAGCTTTTTTTATTTCTTTTTTCTGGTACGTAATTTTTGTGTGTAAGTCAATAATTTCTAAGTTCAATAAGCGAGACAAGGTATAATTTAAAATCTTTTGTTGTTTTAGCTTACCGTTATTAGAAAACATCTGATTATATTGTATGTTTCTTGTAATGAAGTTTAAATGCTTTGGAACTAAACGGTAAAACCGGCATTTAGTCAGGAATTTAACTTGTTCTTTTAAATAAGTGTTATTAAACATTAATTTCGTCACACGGTAGAATTTCTTTTTAGTCTCAAAGCCGAAAATTTGAAATAAGAGATGTATGATAAAGTTTAGTTTCAAGTCTTTTCTGTTTTTTAAGCTTAATCGTCGGGCCCGCCAAGTATGTATGGGAGATCGGAGGACCACCCCTGCTAGAGCAGCTCTAGACTTCTCTTTTCCTCCCAAGGTGCATAATATTATAGAAAGTTCAAAATTGAGAAAGAATCATGAAAAATAGTGATGTGTTGGTAACTAGGTAATTTTTTTATATAGGTTTTGACTTTTCGTAAATATCTAAAAAAATTCTTATGAATTTTAGAAATAAAGAGAAGGCATTATAGTTATATAATTAAAATAATTTTCGCCCACACGGGCGTAAAGTGCGTAGGTTCTATAAAGTTTTGTAAGAGTATGTGAGCTATTGGGCCTCTTGGGAGCTAAGTAGTATTTTATGCCCGCTGGCTGAATAATTTTGAAGTTACAACGTGGGCGTAAAATATAATTTTACACGCTAGATACGAAAAGTTCTATTATGTCAGTCAAGTTAACTTATGGCCGGTACTTGACTACAATAAATTGATTTCAGTACTTTCTTGTGTTTAATTTCTATAGCTCAGAAAGATGAACAAATTTGAATATATTTCTGAGAACAGTCATACAGTAGTTTCCGAGAGTTGTTTGCATCACTTGACTATCGATAATTGATCTCACAACTTTCGTTTGTTTGATTTGCAGTGAACAATTTTTTTAATGTACTTACATATAATTTGTTCAGCATACAATGACTTAAAGAATTAAAAGACTTTTTCATTCGTATTTATTTGATTTCTTTTACAAAATCATAAATATTATTATTTTATAGATTATTTGTACAGTCCTGAAAAAAATTATTACCATTTGTAGAGAGTGTTTATTGAATAGATGAGATTCGAAGAAATAAAAGGACTAGATAAATTGTGTTGTTTTTTATAGAATATCCAGAAAAAACGTCTAACTTGCCTTATTTTATACTTTCGTAGAAAGTTTTATTAAAAGATTAGCTTTTAAAAAACGTGTTGATTCTTCTAAAAAAATATTTAAGCACTTAAAGTTTTTGGTACTCAGTTTGCCGGATGTTGAGAGAGAGGGAGAGACAGAGAGAGAGAGAGAGCCAGAGAGAGAGAGAGAGAGAGAGAGAGAGAGAGAGAGAGAGAGAGAGAGAGAGAGAGCGAGAGATCGGAAAGAGAGGGATGGAGAGATAGGGTGGGAGAGAGACTAATAGGTACTAGCCTTAGTTTAAACTTTTGTAATATGTTTTTTTATATAGATTTCACAACTTTTTAAGAGAAAATAACAATTACATAATGTGATAACGTTATGACAGTTTATTACAGTATATTTTTAATATCATTATTAAATAGTAGTATTGGTATTAATAAAAGTTTTAAATTGCAATGTTCTTTTAAGCTGCTTTTTCTATAGAATGTCTTGTGGGTTCTTTAAATTTGACAGACGTGTAATTTAAGTATTTGTTAACAGTTCTACTTATAAACTGTTCAATCAAGATCTGCTTATCCATATGATTCATACGTTCTGATACTCTGTAAAAATAAAAACAAAATTTCACAAAGTAACAATACTTAATATTATATTAATAAAAGTTTTCTACTATATAAAAGTTTGCTACTTATCTGAATATTTATATTTTCATTTCAAAGTACAAATATACTTCTGATCTTGCATGTGATAACCACTGTCGAAGAAAATGAACCTACTATGGAGCGCACCACCTAGACCTCGTCAAAGGCTACCTCGAACACCTGGACCTACTATTCCATGCGCCCTGACATCTAAATGCAAAAAACTACGGAGCGCAACACCTAGACATCGTCATCGGCTACTTCGAACACCTGGACCTCCTATTACATTGGCACTGAAATCTATATGTAAAAACTTGGACTTCCTATAAAATGCACCCTGACATATAAATTCAAAAAGCTACGGTGCGCACCTCATCGACTACCCCGAACACCTGGACCACGTATTAGATGCAACCTGAGATCTAATCGCAAAACATTACGGAGCGCACAACCTAGACTTCATTATCGGCCACCCCAAAGACCTAGACCACGCATTCGATGCGTTCCAATACCTAGAAGTAAAAAACTACGAAGCGCACCACCTAGACATCGTCATCGGCTACCTCGAACGCCTAGAATTCCTGTAAAATGCGCACTGACATATAAATGCAAAAAACTACGGTGCGCACCACCTAGACATCATCCTCGGCTATTCCGAACACCTGGACCTCCTATAAGATGCGCCATGACATCTAAATGCAAAAAACTACGGAGCGCACCACCTAGACATCGTCGTCGGCTACCCCGAACACCTGGACCACGTATTAGATGCACCTTGGGATCTAATCGCAAAAACCTACGGAGCGCACCACCTAGACAACGTCATCGGCTACCTCGAACACCTGGACTTCCTGTAAAATGCGCCCTGACATATAAATGCAAAAAGCTACGGTGCGCACCACTTAGACGTCATCATCGGCTACCCCGAACACGTGGACCATGTATTAGATGCACCCTGAGATTTAATCACAAAAAACTACGGAGCGCACTACCTAGACTCCATCATCGGCCACCTCAAAGACCTAGACCACGCATTCGATGCGTTCCAATACCTAGAGATAAAACGCTACGGAGCGCACCACCTAGACATCGTCTTCGGCTACCCCGAAGGCTTTACCTCGAGTTCCTCGGGTACAGTTCGGATGAGCCTCGAATTCAACTGAAGCTAGCCGCGGGTGTGCCTCGGATTAGCCTCGGCAGCACCTCGGCTATACCTCGGCTCGAGCCGCGGCAAATCCGGGGCTGGAGCCGAGGTCCGAGCCGAGGTAAAGCCGAGGTCCGAGCCGAGGTCCCAGGCGAGGTAAAGCCGAGGTCCGAGCCGAGTTCTAGCCGAGGCTCGACCAAGGTCCAACCGAGGCTCGATCGAGGTCCGAGCCGAGGTAAAGCCGAGATCCAAGCCGAGGACCCAGCCGAGGTCCCAGCTGAGGTCCCAGCCGAGGTAAAGCCGAGGTCCGAGCCGAGGTAAGCCGAGGCCCGAGCCGAGTACTTTATACCTTTGTAAAAGTCTACATTGTTATGACTCATCTCGCGCAATTCGATCTTACACATGAAGTGTCATGACAGAAATTTTAAAACGACGATTTCTCGAAAACACGTACAAGTGGGTTAGGTCGTTATTCCGGGAAGCCACAGATATTATGTTCATGTTTATATGTATGTGTATATACATATATAGAGGTATATACATAGAGAGAGGTTATGTACTAGTAAACATATATACTGTATATAATAAAAAATATACATATGTTTATGTCTCTTCTTATCTCCCTCTCTCTCTATCTATATTTTTATCTTTCCCTTTCTCTTGTCGTTCTTTATTATTGTACGGTCATTATCACTGCTTAACTCTTCATGGCCATTAATTCCTGGTGATTGTATGTGTGTATATATACTAACATATATGACGTCACAGGAAGTTGGGAAAAACCGGATGCGAGGCTGAATACCATGGAGAAAGTTAAGAAATCGGAAAGCCGACAAAAAAAAATTCAGTCCCTTATATCTTTTGAATGAGATAATCTTTTTAAATAAAATCTTTTGATTTGAGTAGAGCAATGAAATTGCTTTCGATTAAGAGGGATATGTTATATAGTTAAAACTAGCGCAATAGGTGTATAAGCTCATAGAATTTCTCGTACATCCATTTCAATGTATATCATCACGCGGTCGTCCTAAGGCTCTTCTATACTTGCCTTCGGAACGCTGCCGCGTTCCTTGATTACTTCCAGTTTAACAATAACTTTTACCGACAAACTTTTCGGTCTGCCATGGGCAACCCGATACGGCCTGTCTTATCTGATATTGTTATGGAAGATCTGGAGACATGTTGTATAAATCAGTTAAGTAAAAAGCCTCTATTTTATTTTCGATATGTTAACGACGTATTGTTGTGTATACACAAAGATCACATAGAAGAAACATTAAACACGTTTAATAATTTTGATAAAAATCTACAATTCACAGTGGAAAAACTACAAAATAACAGTATTAGATTTTTAGATGTTAAGATCATTATTAACGAACGAAATAAAATTTTTTCACACTCCGTGCGCAAAGCGCCCACTTTGCGCACGCTCGGCCAAAACCGTGCTCGCAAAATCGAGCTTTGCACACGTCGTATAAAAAAATAGTGTTCGATACACGAGTGAGAAAGTGATTTTATCCTCGTGTGGCCTTTTCACCCTCGCTTCGCTCGGGCGCAAACGTCCACACGAGGATAAAATCACTTTTTCACACTTGTATCGAAAATAACTAATTACCGATTGGTATAGAAAACCCACTTTTTCCGGTAGATATTTAAATTTTAATTCACACCATCCGATGAGTAATAAAATAGCCATCATTTATTCTCTTATAGATCGAGCCATTAAACTTGCACATTCTTCCTTTCATAAAAAGAATATTAAATTTATCAAAAATGTCTTAACAAAAAATGACTATCCAATAGATTTTATTGAATTTTATATAAAGAACGACTGAAAAAAAATTAGAAATTGCACAAATACACAACAAAACTCAAATAACGAAAATAAAAAATTTATTTGTTTACCATATGTGAAAGAAACTGAAGGCTTTGCAAAAAATTTCTTTAAAAGATTAAATACAAATGTAATATTCAGCACATAGAATAAGATGAATAATATTATAGTATGAGGCAGAGACAAAAATGTGAAATTAGAGAAATCTAACGATTTTTATCTTACGTTGGTCAAACTTGTAGACGTCTCGGCGTAAGAATCAAGGAACACCATAAAAAATACATCGAAGAGGATAAAAATTCATCGTTACACATACACAGGATAGAGAAAAACCATACTATAAACTTTGATAACGTTAATATATTACACCAAGAAATTAATAAAGATAAAAGACTATTTTTCGAAGCATTATATATACACAGACAAAAGAACTTTATGAAAAACAATTTGAAATAAATAAACTTCCTAAAGAATATAGTGTGATGATAAGTAATTTTGAATTTTTATCTCCTTCCTAGTATGAAAACGGCAGAATTTGGTTGAGCTGATATCAGGAGAACATATACCGTAGTTACATATAGTCATGTCTTATATCCATTTTTTAAGAGCAACGCGATTCTAAGCTATACCTTTATATTGTTATGTTTTCTTGATACCTCTCCTTTGCGTTCGAACTCGTCGGAGTGGGCTGCGCCCCACCTAAACCATTTACCTATGTCATTGAGCCACATATACATTATCACACGTATATATATATATATATATATATATACACACACACACACACACACGCACACACACACACACCCACACGCGCACACACACACACACACACACACACACACACACACACACACACACACACACACACACACACACACACACACACACACACACACACACACACACACACACACACACACACACACACACACACACACACACACACACACACACACACACACACACACACACACACACACACACACACACACACACACACACACACACACACACACACACACACACACACACACACACACACACACACATATATATATATAAATATATTTTACACACAATCTCAATTATTAGTATATATACGAGATTTTCTGATTTAATTTTTACTGTGACAAACGGACAGCTCTCCGCACTATATCAAAAACAGACGTTGTAAGTGTCATTCCTTAATTGTTCTTACGTGTTGCTTAGTTTATTTATTCATACGTGTTGTAAAAAATAAAAATTGTATCTATTTTTTGTTTATTAGTTACCTGAAGAGGGACATTCACAAATAAAAGATGTCCGAAACGTTGTTATTGTGAAATAAATTTGTTGTTTTATTTATTTTTTACCATCTCGTACAACAAATATTGGTAGTAACCTTGGCCATTAGATGCAATCAACATTTACTTATCACTACTACCATTAGCGTCTTCATTAAAGATTATTAATTAAATTCATAATTAAATAAAAGTAAAATTGTTGGAACAGCATGTGTTTGAAATTCCAAACATTCACAGTGAACAAAATAACTAAAATTTGCGATTTACATTATAATCGGTTTAAAACCATAAAACAGGGTAGGACTGGACCAAAAACCGTGTAATAACTAATTTTGCACTTCGCCACCCCCATAAACCACCCCCACAACCACCCTTACAGGCAAGTCAATTTTCCCATACCGACACACACGAAAACTAAAATTCCCACACGCGAATAACTTCGCTAGGAAAAATTTTGCGACTGGTACTTGAAAGAAAGGTCCCACACGACCTAAAAAAAAATTATGAACAAAATAGCTTTTCCGGAAAAGCCCCCCCAGGGCGATATACAGTATCGAAAACGGGAAAAAAAATTGTCAGAGCGGCAATTAGGTCGTTCGGAAAAACGTTTCGACGGGTTCTAGTAGATAACGTTCCCAAATGCTTAGAAAAAAATTATGAACGAATTAGCTTTTCCGGAAAAGCCTCCCAGGGCGATATACTGTGTCATAAACATGAAAAAAAATTCCCAGAGCCGCAATTACGTCGTTCGGAAAAATGTTTTGACGGTTTCTTATAGACCAAGTCCCCATATGCTTAGAAAAGAATCATGAACGAAATAGCTTTTCCGGAAAAGCCCCCCCAAGGCGATATACAATGTCGAAAACGGGAAAAAAATCCCAGGGTCGTAATTACGTCGTCCGGGAAAATGTTTCGACGGTTTCTTGTAGATAACGTTCCCAAATGCTTAGAAAAAAATTATGAACGAAATAGCTTTTCCGGAAAAGTCCCCCCAGGGCGTATACTGTGTCTTAAACAAGAAAAAAAATTCCCAAAGCCGCAATGAAGTCGTTCGGAAAAATGTTAAGACGGTTTCTTGTAGAACAAGTCCCCACATGCTTAGAAAAAAATCATAAACGAAATAGCTTTTCCGGAAAAGCCCCCCCGAGGCGATATACTGTGTCTTAAACACGAAAAAAAATTCCCACAGCCGCAATTACGTCGTTCGGAAAAATGTTTCAACGGTTTCTTGTAGATACCGTTTCCAAATGCTTAGAAAAAAATTATGAACGAAATGGCTTTTCCGGAAAAGTCCCCCCAGGGCGATATACTCTGTCTTATACATGAAAAAAAATTCGCAGAGCCGCAATTAAGTCGTTGGGAAAAATGTTAAGACGGTTTCTTGTAAAACAAGTCCCCACATGCTTAGAAAAAAATCATGAACGAAATAGCTTTTCCGGAAAAGCCCCCCCAAGGCGATATACTGTGTCTTAAACACGAAAAAAAATTCCCAGAGCCGCAATTACGTCGTTCCGAAAAATTTTTCGACGGTTTCTTGTAGATAACCTTTCCAAAGGCTTAGAAAAAAATTATGAACGAAATAGCTTTTCCGGAAAAGCCCCCAAGGGCGATGTACTGTGTTCTAAACATGAAAAAAAATTCCCAGAGCCGCAATTACGTCGTTCGGAAAAATGTTTCGACGGTTTCTTGTAGATAACGTTTCCAAATGCTTAGAAAAAATCATGAACGAAATAGCTTTTCCGGAAAAGCCCCCCCCAAAGCGATATACTGTGTCTTAAACACGTAAAAAATTCCCAGAGCCGCAATTAAGTCGCTTGGAAAAATGTTAAGACGGTTTCATGTAGAACAAGTCCCCACATGCTTAGAAAAAAATCATAAACGAAATAGCTTTTCCGGAAAAGCCCCCCCGAGGCGATATAGTGTGTCTTAAACACGAAAAAAAATTCCCAGAGCCGCAATTACGTCGTTCGGAAAAATGTTTCGACGGTTTCTTGTAGATAACGTTTCCAAATGCTTAGAAAAAAATTATGAACGAAATAGCTTTTCCGGAAAAGCCCCCCCAGGGCGATATACAGTATCGAAAACGGGAAAAAAATTTCCCAGAGCCGCAATTACGTCGTTCGGAAAAATGTTTTGACGGATTCTTGTAGACCAAGTCCCCACCAGCTTAGAAAATAATCATGAACGAAATAGCTTTTCGGAAAAGCCCCACCCCAAGGCGATATACTGTGTCTTAAACACGAAAAAAAATTCCCAGAGCCGCAATTACGTCATTCGGAAAAATGTTTCGACGGTTTCTAGTAGATAACGTTTCCAAATGCTTAGAAAAAAATTATGAACGAAATAGCTTTTCGGAAAAGCCCCCCCAGGGCGATATACTGTGTCTTAAACATAAAAAAAAATTCCAACAGCCGCAATTACGTCGTTCGGAAAAATGTTTTGACGGTTTCTTGTAGACCAAGTCCCCACATGCTGAGAAAAAAATCATCAACGAAATAGCCTTTCCGGAAAAATCCCCCCAGACCGATATACAGTGACGAAAACGGGAAAAAAAATTCTCAGAGCCGCAATTACGTCGTTCGAAAAAATGTTTCGACGGTTTCTTGTAGATAACGTTTCCAAATGCTTAGAAAAAAATTATGAACGAAATAGCTTTTCCGGAGAAGTCCCCCCAGGGCTATATACTATGTCTTAAAAATGAAAAAAAATTCCGAGAGCCGCAATTAAGTCGTTCGGAAAAATGTTACGACGGTCTCTTGTAGAACAAGTCCCCACATGCTTAGAAAAAAATCGTGAACCAAATAGCTTTTCCGGAGAAGCCCGCCAAGGCGATATACTGTGTCTTAACCAGGAAAAAAAATTTCCAGAGCCGCAATTACATCGTTCGGAAAAATGTTTCGACGGTTTCTTGTTGATAACCTTTCCAAATGCTAAGAAAAAAATTATGAACGAAATAGCTTTTCGGAAAAGCCCCCCAGGGCGATGTACAGTGTCGAAAACGGGGAAAAAAATTCCCACAGACGCAACTACGTCGTTCGGAAAAATGTTTCAACGGTTTCTTGTAGATACCGTTTCCAAATGCTTAGAAAAAAATTATGAACAAAATGGCTTTTCCGGAAAAGTTCCCCCAGGGCGATATACTCTGTCTTATACATGAAAAAAAATTCGCAGAGCCGCAATTAAGTCGTTGGGAAAAATGTTAAGACGGTTTCTTGTAAAACAAGTCCCCACATGCTTAGAAAAAAATCATGAACGAAATAGCTTTTCCGGAAAAGCCCCCCCAAGGCGATATACTGTGTCTTAAACACGAAAAAAAATTCCCAGAGCCGCAATTACGTCGATCGGAAAAATTTTTCGACGGTTTCTTGTAGATAACCTTTCCAAAGGCTTAGAAAAAAATTATGAACGAAATAGCTTTTCCGGAAAAGCCCCCAAGGGCGATGTACTGTGTTCTAAACATGAAAAAAAATTCCCAGAGCCGCAATTACGTCGTTCGGAAAAATGTTTCGACGGTTTCTTGTAGATAACGTTTCCAAATGCTTAGAAAAAATCATGAACGAAATAGCTTTTCCGGAAAAGCCCCCCCAAAGCGATATACTGTGTCTTAAACACGTAAAAAATTCCCAGAGCTGCAATTAAGTCGCTTGGAAAAATGTTAAGACGGTTTCATGTAGAACAAGTCCCCACATGCTTAGAAAAAAATCATAAACGAAATAGCTTTTCCGGAAAAGCCCCCCCGAGGCGATATACTGTGTCTTAAACACGAAAAAAAATTCCCAGAGCCGCAATTACGTCGTTCGGAAAAATGTTTCGACGGTTTCTTGTAGATAACGTTTCCAAATGCTTAGAAAAAAATCATGAACGAAATAGCTTTTCCGGAAAAGCCCCCCCAGGGCGATATACAGTATCGAAAACGGGAAAAAAAATTCCCAGAGCCGCAATTACGTCGTTCGGAAAAATGTTTTGACGGATTCTTGTAGACCAAGTCCCCACCTGCTTAGAAAAAAATCATGAACGAAATAGCTTTTCGGAAAAGCCCCACCCCAAGGCGATATACTGTGTCTTAAACACGAAAAAAAATTCCCAGAGCCGCAATTACGGCGTTCGGAAAAATGTTACGTCCGTTTCTTGTAGATAACCTTTCCAAATGCTTAGAAAAAAATTATGAACGAAATAGCTTTTCCGGAAAAGCCCCCCAGGGCGATGTACTATGTCTTAAAAATGAAAAAAAATTCCCAGAGCCGCAATTACGTCGTTCGGAAAAATGTTTTGACGGTTTCTTGTAGACCAAGTCCTCACATACTGAGAAAAAAATCATCAACGAAATAGCCTTTCCGGAAAAACCCCCCCAGACCGATATACAGTGTCGAAAACGGGGAAAAAAATTCCCAGAGCCGCAACTACGTCGTTCGGAAAAATGTTTCAACGGTTTCTTGTAGATAACGTTTCCAAATGCTTAGAAAAAAATTATGAACGAAATAGCTTTCCCGGAGATAACGTTTCCAAATGCTTAGAAAAAAATCATGAACGAAATAGCTTTCCCGGAGATAACGTTTCCAAATGCTTAGAAAAAAATCATGAACGAAATAGCTTTTCCGGCAAAGCGCCCCAAGGCGATATACTGTGTCTTAAACACGAAAAGAAATTCCCAGAGCCGCAATTACGTCGTTCGGAAAAATGTTTCGACGGTTTCCTGTAGATAACCTTTCCAAATGCTTAGAAAAAAATTATGAACGAAATAGCTTTTCCGGAAAAGCCCCCCAGGGCGATGTACTATGTCTTAAACAGGAAAAAAAATTCCCAGAGCCGCAATTACGTCGTTCGGAAAAATGTTAAGACGCTTTCTGTAGAACAAGTCCCCACATACTTAGAAAAAAATCATGAACGAAATAGCTTTTCCGGAAAAGCCCCCCCAAGGCGATATACTGTGTCTTAAACACGAAAAACAATTCCCAGAGCCGCAATTACGTCGTTCGGAAAAATGTTTCAACGGTTTCTTGTAGATAACCTTTCCAAATGCTTAGAAAAATATTATGAACGAAATAGCTTTTCCGGAAAAGCCCCCCCAGGAGGATATACAGTGTTGGAAATGGGAAAAAAATTCCCAGAGCCGCAATTACGTCGATCGGAAAAATGTTTCGACGGTTTCTTGTAGATAACGTTCTCAAATGCTGAGAAAAAAATGATGCACTAAATAGCTTTTGCGGAAAAGCCCCCCCAGGGCGATATACTGTGTCTTAGACATGGAAAAAAATTCCCAGAGCCGCCATTACGTCGTTCGGAAAAATGTTTTGACGGTTCCTTGTAGAACAAGTCGCGAAATGCTTAGAAAAATATTATGAACAGAATAGCTTTTCCGGAAAAGCCCCCCCAGGAGGATATACACGGTCAAAACGGGAAAAAAAATTCCCAGAGCCGCAATTACGTCGTTCGGAAAAATGTTTCGACGGTTTCTTGTAGATAACGTTTCCAAATGCTTAGAAAAAAATCATGAACGAAATAGCTTTTCCGGAAAAGCCCCCCCAGGGCGATATACAGTATCGAAAACGAAAAAAAAAATTCCCAGACCCGCAATTACGTCGTTTGGAAAAATGTTTTGACGGATTCTTGTAGACCAAGTCCCCACCTGCTTAGAAAAAAATCATGAACGAAATAGCTTTTCCGGAAAAGCCCCACCCGAAGGCGATATACTGTGTCTTAAACACGAAAAAAAATTCCCAGAGCCGCAATTACGTTGTTCGGAAAAATGTTACGTCCGTTTCTTGTAGATAACCTTTCCAAATGGTTAGAAAAAGTATGAACGAAATAGCTCTTCCGGAATAGCCCCAGGGCGATGTACTGTATCTTAAACATGAAAAAAATTCCCAGAGCCGCAATTACGTCGTTCGGAAAAATGTTTTGACGGTTTCTTGTAGACCAAGTCCTCACATACTGAGAAAAAAATCATCAACGAAATAGCCTTTCCGGAAAAACCCCCCCAGACCGATATACAGTGTCGAAAACGGGGAAAAAAATTTCCAGAGCCGCAACTACGTCGTTCGGAAAAATGTTTCAACGGTTTCTTGTAGATAACGTTTCCAAATGCTTAGAAAAAAATTATGAACGAAATAGCTTTTCCGGAAAAGCCCCCCAAGGCGATATACTGTGTCTTAAACACGAAAAAAAATTCCCAGAGCCAAAATTACGTCGTTGGGAAAAATGTTTCGACGGTTTCTTGTAGATAACGTTTCGAAATGCTTAGAAAAGAATCATGAACGAAATAGCTTTCCCGGAAAAGCCCTCCCAGGGCGATATACAGTGTCGAAAACGGGAAAAAAAATTCCCAGAGCTGCAATTACGTCGTTCGGAAAAATGTTTCGACGGTTTCTTATAGATAACGGTTCCAAATGCTTAGAAAAAAATCAAGAACGAAATAGCTTTTCCGGATAAGCCCCCCCAAGGCGATATACTGTGTCTTAAACACGAAATAAAATTCCCAAAGCCAAAATTACGTCGTTCGGAAAAATGTTTCGACGGTTTCTTGTAGATAAAGTTTCCAAATGCTTAGAAAAAATCATGAACGAAATAGCTTTCCCGGAGATAACGTTTCCAAATGCTTAGAAAAAAATCATGAACGAAATAGCTTTCCCGGAGATAACGTTTCCAAATGCTTAGAAAAAAATCATGAACGAAATAGCTTTTCCGGCAAAGCGCCCCAAGGCGATATACTGTGTCTTAAACACGAAAAGAAATTCCCAGAGCCGCAATTACGTCGTTCGGAAAAATGTTTCGACGGTTTCCTGTAGATAACCTTTCCAAATGCTTAGAAAAAAATTATGAACGAAATAGCTTTTCCGGAAAAGCCCCCCAGGGCGATGTACTATGTCTTAAACAGGAAAAAAAATTCCCAGAGCCGCAATTACGTCGTTCGGAAAAATGTTAAGACGCTTTCTGTAGAACAAGTCCCCACATGCTTAGAAAAAAATCATGAACGAAATAGCTTTTCCGGAAAAGCCCCCCCAAGGCGATATACTGTGTCTTAAACACGAAAAACAATTCCCAGAGCCGCAATTACGTCGTTCGGAAAAATGTTTCAACGGTTTCTTGTAGATAACCTTTCCAAATGCTTAGAAAAATATTATGAACGAAATAGCTTTTCCGGAAAAGCCCCCCCAGGAGGATATACAGTGTTGAAAATGGGAAAAAAATTCCCAGAGCCGCAATTACGTCGATCGGAAAAATGTTTCGACGGTTTCTTGTAGATAACGTTCTCAAATGCTGAGAAAAAAATGATGCACTAAATAGCTTTTGCGGAAAAGCCCCCCCAGGGCGATATACTGTGTCTTAGACATGGAAAAAAATTCCCAGAGCCGCCATTACGTCGTTCGGAAAAATGTTTTGACGGTTCCTTGTAGAACAAGTCGCGAAATGCTTAGAAAAATATTATGAACAGAATAGCTTTTCCGGAAAAGCCCCCCCAGGAGGATATACACGGTCAAAACGGGAAAAAAAATTCCCAGAGCCGCAATTACGTCGTTCGGAAAAATGTTTCGACGGTTTCTTGTAGATAACGTTTCCAAATGCTTAGAAAAAAATCATGAACGAAATAGCTTTTCCGGAAAAGCCCCCCCAGGGCGATATACAGTATCGAAAACGGGAAAAAAAATTCCCAGAGCCGCAATTACGTCGTTTGGAAAAATGTTTTGACGGATTCTTGTAGACCAAGTCCCCACCTGCTTAGAAAAAAATCATGAACGAAATAGCTTTTCCGGAAAAGCCCCACCCGAAGGCGATATACTGTGTCTTAAACACGAAAAAAAATTCCCAGAGCCGCAATTACGTTGTTCGGAAAAATGTTACGTCCGTTTCTTGTAGATAACCTTTCCAAATGGTTAGAAAAAAGTATGAACGAAATAGCTCTTCCGGAAAAGCCCCAGGGCGATGTACTGTATCTTAAACATGAAAAAAAATTCCCAGAGCCGCAATTACGTCGTTCGGAAAAATGTTTTGACGGTTTCTTGTAGACCAAGTCCTCACATACTGAGAAAAAAATCATCAACGAAATAGCCTTTCCGGAAAAACCCCCCCAGACCGATATACAGTGTCGAAAACGGGGAAAAAAATTTCCAGAGCCGCAACTACGTCGTTCGGAAAAATGTTTCAACGGTTTCTTGTAGATAACGTTTCCAAATGCTTAGAAAAAAATTATGAACGAAATAGCTTTTCCGGAAAAGCCCCCCAAGGCGATATACTGTGTCTTAAACACGAAAAAAAATTCCCAGAGCCAAAATTACGTCGTTGGGAAAAATGTTTCGACGGTTTCTTGTAGATAACGTTTCGAAATGCTTAGAAAAGAATCATGAACGAAATAGCTTTCCCGGAAAAGCCCTCCCAGGGCGATATACAGTGTCGAAAACGGGAAAAAAAATTCCCAGAGCTGCAATTACGTCGTTCGGAAAAATGTTTCGACGGTTTCTTATAGATAACGGTTCCAAATGCTTAGAAAAAAATCAAGAACGAAATAGCTTTTCCGGATAAGCCCCCCCAAGGCGATATACTGTGTCTTAAACACGAAATAAAATTCCCAAAGCCAAAATTACGTCGTTCGGAAAAATGTTTCGACGGTTTCTTGTAGATAAAGTTTCCAAATGCTTAGAAAAAAATCATGAACGAAATAGCTTTCCCGGAGATAACGTTTCCAAATGCTTAGAAAAAAATCATGAACGAAATAGCTTTCCCGGAGATAACGTTTCCAAATGCTTAGAAAAAGATCATGAACGAAATAGCTTTTCCGGCAAAGCGCCCCAAGGCGATATACTGTGTCTTAAACACGAAAAGAAATTCCCAGAGCCGCAATTACGTCGTTCGGAAAAATGTTTCGACGGTTTCCTGTAGATAACCTTTCCAAATGCTTAGAAAAAAATTATGAACGAAATAGCTTTTCCGGAAAAGCCCCCCAGGGCGATGTACTATGTCTTAAACAGGAAAAAAAATTCCCAGAGCCGCAATTACGTCGTTCGGAAAAATGTTAAGACGCTTTCTGTAGAACAAGTCCCCACATGCTTAGAAAAAAATCATGAACGAAATAGCTTTTCCGGAAAAGCCCCCCCAAGGCGATATACTGTGTCTTAAACACGAAAAACAATTCCCAGAGCCGCAATTACGTCGTTCGGAAAAATGTTTCAACGGTTTCTTGTAGATAACCTTTCCAAATGCTTAGAAAAATATTATGAACGAAATAGCTTTTCCGGAAAAGCCCCCCCAGGAGGATATACAGTGTTGAAAATGGGAAAAAAATTCCCAGAGCCGCAATTACGTCGATCGGAAAAATGTTTCGACGGTTTCTTGTAGATAACGTTCTCAAATGCTGAGAAAAAAATGATGCACTAAATAGCTTTTGCGGAAAAGCCCCCCCAGGGCGATATACTGTGTCTTAGACATGGAAAAAAATTCCCAGAGCCGCCATTACGTCGTTCGGAAAAATGTTTTGATGGTTCCTTGTAGAACAAGTCGCGAAATGCTTGGAAAAATATTATGAACAGAATAGCTTTTCCGGAAAAGCCCCCCCAGGAGGATATACAGTGTTCAAAACGGGAAAAAAAATTCCCAGAGCCGCAATTACGTCGTTCGGAAAAATGTTTCGACGGTTTCTTGTAGATAACGTTTCCAAATGCTTAGAAAAAAATCATGAACGAAATAGCTTTTCCGGAAAAGCCCCCCCAGGGCGATATACAGTATCGAAAACGGGAAAAAAAATTCACAGAGCCGCAATTACGTCGTTTGGAAAAATGTTTTGACGGATTCTTGTAGACCAAGTCCCCACCTGCTTAGAAAAAAATCATGAACGAAATAGCTTTTCCGGAAAAGCCCCACCCGAAGGCGATATACTGTGTCTTAAACACGAAAAAAAATTTCCAGAGCCGCAATTACGTCGTTCGGAAAAATGTTACGTCCGTTTCTTGTAGATAACCTTTCCAAATGGTTAGAAAAAAGTATGAACGAAATAGCTCTTCCGGAAAAGCCCCAGGGCGATGTACTGTATCTTAAACATGAAAAAAAATTCCCAGAGCCGCAATTACGTCGTTCGGAAAAATGTTTTGACGGTTTCTTGTAGACCAAGTCCTCACATACTGAGAAAAAAATCATCAACGAAATAGCCTTTCCGGAAAAACCCCCCCAGACCGATATACAGTGTCGAAAACGGGGAAAAAAATTCCCAGAGCCGCAACTACGTCGTTCGGAAAAATGTTTCAATGGTTTCTTGTAGATAACGTTTCCAAATGCTTAGAAAAAAATTATGAACGAAATAGCTTTTCCGGAAAAGCCCCCCAAGGCGATATACTGTGTCTTAAACACGAAAAAAAATTCCCAGAGCCAAAATTACGTCGTTGGGAAAAATGTTTCGACGGTTTCTTGTAGATAACGTTTCGAAATGCTTAGAAAAAAATCATGAACGAAATAGCTTTCCCGGAAAAGCCCTCCCAGGGCGATATACAGTGTCGAAAACGGGAAAAAAAATTCCCAGAGCTGCAATTACGTCGTTCGGAAAAATGTTTCGACGGTTTCTTATAGATAACGGTTCCAAATGCTTAGAAAAAAATCAAGAACGAAATAGCTTTTCAGGATAAGCCCCCCCAAGGCGATATACTGTGTCTTAAACACGAAATAAAATTCCCAGAGCCAAAATTACGTCGTTCGGAAAAATGTTTCGACGGTTTCTTGTAGATAAAGTTTCCAAATGCTTAGAAAAAAATCATGAACGAAATAGCTTTCCCGGAGATAACGTTTCCAAATGCTTAGAAAAAAATCATGAACGAAATAGCTTTCCCGGAGATAACGTTTCCAAATGCTTAGAAAAAAATCATGAACGAAATAGCTTTTCCGGCAAAGCGCCCCAAGGCGATATACTGTGTCTTAAACACGAAAAGAAATTCCCAGAGCCGCAATTACGTCGTTCGGAAAAATGTTTCGACGGTTTCCTGTAGATAACCTTTCCAAATGCTTAGAAAAAAATTATGAACGAAATAGCTTTTCCGGAAAAGCCCCCCAGGGCGATGTACTATGTCTTAAACAGGAAAAAAAATTCCCAGAGCCGCAATTACGTCGTTCGGAAAAATGTTAAGACGCTTTCTGTAGAACAAGTCCCCACATGCTTAGAAAAAAATCATGAACGAAATAGCTTTTCCGGAAAAGCCCCCCCAAGGCGATATACTGTGTCTTAAACACGAAAAACAATTCCCAGAGCCGCAATTACGTCGTTCGGAAAAATGTTTCAACGGTTTCTTGTAGATAACCTTTCCAAATGCTTAGAAAAATATTATGAACGAAATAGCTTTTCCGGAAAAGCCCCCCCAGGAGGATATACAGTGTTGAAAATGGGAAAAAAATTCCCAGAGCCGCAATTACGTCGATCGGAAAAATGTTTCGACGGTTTCTTGTAGATAACGTTCTCAAATGCTGAGAAAAAAATGATGCACTAAATAGCTTTTTCGGAAAAGCCCCCCCAGGGCGATATACTGTGTCTTAGACATGGAAAAAAATTCCCAGAGCCGCAATTACGTCGTTCGGAAAAATGTTACGTCCGTTTCTTGTAGATAACCTTTCCAAATGCTTAGAAAAAAATTATGAACGAAATAGCTTTTCCGGAAAAGCCCCCCAGGGCGATGTACTATGTCTTAAAAATGAAAAAAAATTCCCAGAGCCGCAATTACGTCGTTCGGAAAAATGTTTTGACGGTTTCTTGTAGACCAAGTCCTCACATACTGAGAAAAAAATCATCAACGAAATAGCCTTTCCGGAAAAACCCCCCCAGACCGATATACTGTGTCTTAATCATGAAAAAAAAATCCCAGAGCCGCAATTAAGTCGTTCAGAAAAATGTTTCGACGGTTTCTTGTAGATAACCTTTCCAAATGCTTAGAAAAATATTATGAACGAAATAGCTTTTCCGGAAAAGCCCCCCCCAGGAGGATATACAGTGTTGAAAACGGGAAAAAAATTCCCAGAGCCGCAATTACGTCGATCGGAAAAATGTTTCGACGGTTTCTTGTAGATAACGTTCCCAATTGCTGAGAAAAAAATGATGCACTAAATAGCTTTTCCGGAAAAGCCCCCCCAAGGCGATATACTGTGTCTTAAACACGAAAAGAAATTCCTAGAGCCGCAATTACGTCGTTCGGAAAAATGTTTCGACGGTTTCCTGTAGATAACCTTTCCAAATGCTTAGAAAAAAAATTATGAACGAAATAGCTTTTCCGGAAAAGCCCCCCAGGGCGATATACTGTGTCTTAAACATGAAAAAAAACCGCTGCCAATTCATTGGCACGTAGCTTCCTCAAACTTGATTTACTGATTCCTTTAATTAATTTTTACTTCCAATATTTAAAATTTCATACTTTATTTTGTACGATGTAAACGGCTTAAAATCGTTTTTATAAGTCTAACAACTCGTCAGGAGTTGATTTTACACGGGAATATTAAATAGTAAAATTTTTTGTTTTAATATTATCCACAACTTTTGTATTTAACATTTTCGTGTAAAATCAAATCCAATCAAGTTATAGCCAAAAATCGCCCACACACGGGGCCCTTTCTACATATGTGTGTTCTGTCTGTTCTAGTGTTCTAGACAACTTCTCTCTATGTCTGTCTCTGTATTACATAAACGGAACAGATCCTATCTGTCTTTGTCGGGAACACACGGAACACACAGAACACACATACTTATGTAGAAAGGCCCCCGGACACGAGCTGACGGACAAGGCCGCAAGGCCAAAAGTGTCGCCGCAATTGAGTCTCTGAGTCAATGCTATAAGTATTAGAAAATATTAATATTTTAATTCTCTTTCAAATGCTACCCATCATATTCAGATACATAGAGCCATCCTCAATACATTTAAAAAAAATTGGGAAAATTTTATGGAAAATATTAACTTGAAATTTTTTTAAATATCTTTGAAATTTAAGGACCAATCATTTTGCCCGAATAACTCGACCGAAAACTATCCAAAATCCACCTCTACGAGGAATTTTGAAGCGCTTAAGTCAATTTTTACTCCCGCAATAGTTGGACATACCAAACTCATTTTTTTAATTTTTCAATGTTTACGTTTTTATTAATAACAAAAGAACCGTAATAGCTAGACAAATAATTTTTTTTAGAAAATATAGGTCTTGAAATTCTCTTTCGAATGCCGCCCACCCGATTCAAATACATAAAGCCGTTCTCGAGAAATTACGATTTAAAAAAAAAGTGAAAAAAATTTTAACCTCAAATATCTCCGAAATTTATGGATCAATCCTTTTGCCCAAAGAACTCGATCGATTGTGATACAAAATGTACCACTAAAAAAAATTTCAAACTGATTAAGCGAATTTTACTCTAGTTATTGAACAACAAAAAAAAAACACTTTTTTTTATAAATTATTTTTTTTCTCCAAAAATAATGAATAAAAAAACCTAAAAATTTAGTAAGTTATAGTACTCAGTATTCTTTATAACCAAAAAAATATTCATGTTAATATCTTTTTTTAATTTTGAAATATAACCTATTTACTAAAAATGACGTTTTCATGAATAACTTATGACGAAATATAGCTAACGGCTTTTTTTTCTTTTTAAATTGTAGAAAATTTTATTCTGCATACAGAGAATTTATCGTATATAAATAATATTTGTTCTAAATATAAAAAAAATTGAAAATAAAAATTTTGAAAATTTAAAAATGGCGATAAAAAACAAAAAAATCGATTTTGACAAAAATAAAATATTGACCCCAATTGTTGAAGCAAAATCTGAAAAAATGATCACTCTCTCGTTAAAATCGGTTGAGTAGATCATGAGATATCAGAGTATACGGACATACATACACACACACACACACACACACACACACACACACACACACACACACACACACACACATCCATACGGATATTTTCTAAATATGGTGTATTTCGATTCCAAATTTTCTATACACCATTCCTAAGACATTATCTCACAAACTTTTTTTTTTACCATCACAAAGCTTCCTCTAGGAGGAAGCAAAATTCCCAGAGCCGCAATTACGTCGTTCGGAAAAATGTTTTGACGGTTCCTTGTAGAACAAGTCCCGACATGCTTAGAAAAATATTATGAACGAAATAGCTTTTCCGGAAAAGCCCCCCCCCCCCCCAGGAGGATATACAGTGTTCAAAACGGGAAAAAAAATCCCCAGAGCCGCAATTACGTCGTTCGGAAAAATGTTTCGATGGTTTCTTGTAGATGACGTTTCCAAATGCTTAAATAAAAATTATGAATGAAACAGCTTTTCCGGAAAAGTCCCCCCAGGGCGATATACTGTGTCTTAAACATGAAAAGAAATTCCCAGAGCCGCAATTAAGTCGTTCGGAAAAATGTTAAAACGCTTTCTGTAGAACAAGTCCCCACATGCTTAGAAAAAAATCATGAACGAAATAGCTTTTCCGGAAAAGCCTCCCCAAGGCGATATACTGTGTCTTAAACATGAAAAAAAATTCCCAGAGCCGCAATTAAGTCGTTCAGAAATATGTTTCGATGGTTTCTTGTAGATGACGTTTCCAAATGCTTAGATAAAAATTATGAATGAAACAGCTTTTCCGGAAAAGTCCCCCCAGGGCGATATACTGTGTCTTAAACATGAAAAGAAATTCCCAGAGCCGCAATTAAGTCGTTCGGAAAAATGGTAAAACGCTTTCTGTAGAACAAGTCCCCACATGCTTAGAAAAAAATCATGAACGAAATAGCTTTTCCGGAAAAGCCCCCCCAAGGCGATATACTGTGTCTTAAACATGAAAAAAAATTCCCAGAGCCAAAATTACGTCGTTCGGAAAAATGTTTCGACGGTTTCTTGTAGGTAACATTTTCAAATGCTTAGAAAAAAATGATGAACGAAATAACTTTTCCGGAAAAACCCCCCCAGGGCGATATACTGTGTCTTACGCACGAAAAAAAATTCCCAGAGCCGCAATGACGTCGCTCGGAAAAATGTTTCTACGGTTTCTTGTATATACGGTCCCCAAATGCTTAGAAAAAAATTATGTACGAAATCTCTTTTCCGGAAAATCCCCCCAGGGCGATATACTGTGTCTTAAACACGAAAAAAAATTTCCAGAGCCACAATTAGGTCGAAAAATGTTTCGACGGTTTCTTGAAGACCAAGTCCCCACATTCTTAGAAAAAAATCATGAACGAAATAGCTTTTCCGGAGAAGCCCCCCCAAGACGATATACTGTGTCTTACGCACGAAAAAAAATTCCCAGAGCTGCAATGACGTCGCTCGGAAAAATGTTTCTACGGTTTCTTGTATATACGGTCCCCAAATGCTTAGAAAAAAATTATGTACGAAATCTCTTTTCCGGAAAATCCCCCCAGGGTGATGTACTGTGTCTTAAACCCACTTTTGAATCTCTGAATAACATGTATTTTATAGAGAACGTTGAGATGAACTGTCCCAATGAGGTATCGCAAGAAAGAAAATGACTGCATATCGTTTTTTAACTTCAAAGTCTCTACCAGCTGGAGTAGTTACAAAGTGGCTCGGCCAGCACAGCTTGCGAGACTCGGCTGGGCCCCAATATACGAGTTCCGCTAGAAACCAGCCAGCGAGCCCCGATTTGTGTACCTGGGTCTATTTGTGTGCTCTTTTATTTAAACGCGTCCGCGAACGCGTCATAGAAATAAGCTAATACAAAGACAGCATTGAAATAATTTTCTTTCAAAAATTAATCTATTTAGCTTTTATAGGATTTAAGTATCAAATTTTTTTAGTCAGTACTAAGATTGCAATAATGCTTTAAAAAGTACAACATGTGATTTGGAAAGATTCATTACTTTTTCTTATTCGTAGTTGCTAAGAAACAACAATATTTTTATAAGAAAAGATAATGTATAATAGTAATTTGAAGTATAAAAAGTAAAAAGTGTTTACATGTTATAAAACTACTTTCACACTTACACAATAACCATTTATGACAAATTTCAAGATATTTCTCGTATTTTAAATGACTTTGTCCAGTAATACCGCACGCAATCAGGATTTGTGCGTGCCGATAGAGCGTAAACATAACGTTTGTTAGGTTATACGTGGCTCAAAAGTGATTGTACAAACTACGTTTTTCGTGTAGAAATATTTCATCAAGTTATAGAAAAGAGTGTTATAACCTTCTTTTTATCATATTCTACTTTTACTGGCAATAGATTTTGGAAGTGAATTCAAAATTAACGTCAAAAAGAAGAACATTGCATAAGAAGCCGATGCAAAATATATCAATGAACTTCCAAATCGTAGTACCGGTAAATTAATATATTTTTGTAATAAATATGTGAAACGCTAATATATTATCATAATTTGTATATTTATAGGTTTGATTATATTGAAAATGATATTTCTTATGATGATAAAGTACACTAATCGGGAGCACACAAAAGTGTACAAGCACATTAATTGGGGGCATACAATTGCGTTCGTCGCCGTCTCTTGGGGCACACAAATGTAAGCAAAAATGATTTTTTTTACTTTTAATATAACTTTCGATAGAGTTGATATTTTGTAAAAAAAAATATTTCGATTCATAAATTAAACTACAAACCAATGTTTTATTTCCGCTATGTAGACGATATCATCTTATGTATACCAAAAAAGATGATCGATCACACTGTAAATATGTTTAACTCCTACGAGGAAAATCTACAGTTTACGGTAGAATTACCGCAGAATGATTGTATAAGTTTGTTAGACATTAAAATAATTGTTGATGAACGATACATCATCACAGATTGGTACCAGAAGAAAACTTTTTTTGGAAGATATTTAAATTATTTCTCACAACACCCCCAATGCAATAAAATAGCCATTATTTATAGTCTTGTTGATAGAGTTTTCAAATTATCACATAATAGTTTTCATCACAAAAATTTAACCTTCATCAAGGATTTATTAATACATAACAACTATCCACCAAAATTAATAGAAGTACATATACAAAAAGTCTAAAAAAATTAAGCAATATACATAATAGCACACAAAAAAACAAACCCAAAAAGATGTTTATTAGTTTACCATACGTAAAAGAATTAGAAAGTTTTATAAATATCCTCTTTAAAAAACACAATACAAACGTAATATACAGTACAAAAAATAAATTAAATAACATCATAAAACTAGGTAAAGACTAAAACAAAATCTGTGATAATGTAAACGTTGTTTATAAAATCAATTGTAAAGATTGCGATGCTTCGTACGTTGGGCAAACTTGTAGACGCGCTTGGAAGTCAGAATTAAAGAACACGACAAAAAATCTACTATGAAAGATCAAAATTCATCCGTATACACATACACAAAAAAGACAATAATCACACCATCGATTTCGTTAATGTGAAAATATTAGATGCAGAAATTAATAGAGTAAAAAGACTTTTTTCAGAAGCCATATTTATTCACACACAGAGAAATTACATGAACAAACAATTTGAAATTAATAGTTTAATTAATGATTATACTGCTTTAATTAATAATAGTGAATCTATGCGTCTGCAATAATAGTAGATGTCCAGAGTACAGCAAGCGAGAGATACCAGGAGCACATGCGAAATAGGAGTAGCCACACCTCCGCTCTATGTAAGACGTATTACAAAGCGCGAGTGATAGTGCATAACGTCAGTGGCTCCGCATCCCACCAATACGTTCGGTCCTGGTGCCTCTCCCCTTGCACAGTTGTTCACATTCTACTATATCCTCACCCACCGTACGCTTAATAACACTCGCGCATATACACTCGAAATTTTGACTAGAAAAGAGCTGTAAAGTCAAAATTCAAACTATTGACTCGCGGAAAATCCTTCCGTTAAGGAATATCTGACAAAGCGTTTCCGTGTAAGTAGTTTCTAGATAAATATCTGTGATAACATTTGTAATATGTAAGAACATTTTTATTGAAAATCATTACAATATATGTAGCCCTGAAGAGGAGAGTAACAAATAAACTCTCGAAACGTCGGAAAAAATCTTGATTTTTATTTAATTATTAAATTAAAAAAACAAACTGGTAGTATTTGCCATTAATTTTATATAATCAAGTTATATAAGAAACTACCATCAGCTTCAATAACCGACTCATAACTATTACAGTCAGAAGGAATAATATCAAATATGAATCAGGTCATCTTGTTCATACGGTCCCAATATTTCCTGCGATAAAGTCAATCAGCCCATAACTAAGTTATTGGGTAATAAAAGTTGTAACTAAAGGCACTACCTATGAGTATTCAAAATATTTTATGTAATCAGATAGAAAATTTTGAATTCATATAGGTAGTCTTTAGCTACAATTTACACATAATGAAAGTTGATTTTGGTTCTTTTGTATAAAAGATCTACAATATTATTCAGTTCATTGGGTGCAAATATTTCCTACGATAAAGACTCCCAAGTCTTAAATCTATCAACGAGTAACTGAATTATGGATCTCCTATTCAAAGGGACCAAACTCAACTTTCAAGATGTGAAAATTGTAGCTAAAAACTGTACCTATTATAAGTATGCAATATTTACTATGTGTATAACAAAATAAATAAATATATTTAAAATTTTCAAATAGTATAATACACATTACACTACAACAGCAAGTGGTGGACAAAAAACTTCAATTATAATAAATAATACTGAATGAACATACAATTTATTTATATATCTATTAAAATTAATAAACTAATGATAAATTTAAAATCTATCAAAAGTTTACAGTAAACAAATTGACTATCGAAAATTGAGTTACGCACGTCTATTCGGGAGTAGCCTTCGATATTTTAATTAAAAAGGTTAAAAGTTAATAAATTACATTTTAACTTTTTGATCTTAGACATGATAGCCTTGCCTTCTTTTGCTTTTTAGGGGTTAAAGCGATCTAAAAAACGCATTAATTGTATAATAAACTCTTCTTTTGCAAAGTCGTTTTCTTAACAGCACAGTCAAGAGAGCAACGGAAGTGGCGTCGAATGTAAAGTTAACACATAATATTCCGATTTTCTAATAGATAGCTTTATGTAAGCGAACGTAATAAACAATAATAACATTTAACAATGTTTAATAAATGTTAGAAATTTGTTTTCAGTGCTAATATTTGTCGGAAATTAATTTAAATTAATATTGAAACGCAAACTATCGAAAACTGGTTCCACTAGCTTAATTGATGCATTCGTTATAAAAATATATATGAATGATAAAAATGATATGTATTTTTATGAAGAATATATCAGTTAAAAATATTGGATAAAAACTTACAGACACACGCGCACACAACTCGCACATACACACGCGCTGAAGAAAACCTTAATGATCTTTCTTCCATTCGCTATTTTAGCAAAATAACAAAATAATTAGAAAATAGCCGAATTTATTTATAAAAATAATCTTTTTATCAATAAAAGAAAAAAGGTAATTTTAAATTATAATTATATGAAAAAGTATCAAATAAAGATATGTACATTAACCTATGTACATTAGGACTTTTTTACATTTTTCTTTGGTATGAAATATGAAACTAAGGTAAATACAAAGTTATTTAAATTTAAGAAGTTGAAAATTCTTATATAATATTTGTTATAAAAATATATTGATAAAAACGTATGTATTCAAACAACTTCTATCAAAAATATTGTCTTCCTTCGTCAACCAGCTTACTTAACTCTGCAGCAGAATATCCTAGTAATTGTTTCAAATCACAAACAAATTTATAAACAAATCGTTTTCCTTGAACCTTTGAAATCATGTCACCATCGTAGTAGTATCTTAGTGCCCTACTAAGTTTTTCATAATTCATTGAAGGTTTATTTTTACGTGCACCCCACAATTGAGCAACAGCTTCAGGTTGATTCAGTTTAAACTCACCTTCAGTTCCTACCCACTGGATAACACTCTTATGTTCTCGATCAGTTAAAAGTTCTAACAGAAATTGCCACAGTTGTATTTGTCCACTATTAGCTGTCCTACTCGATGTTGCTAATGTAAGGGATGAAGATTCAATGCTAGGTGAAGATACATTAACTAAATGCATCTGTTGATTAACCGAAGATTTAAGCTTAGCTGATTTTTGAATTTTTGATTTTATATTTTTTGACGTTACTATATCACTTGCAGGTTGTATTGGATCTTTTTGCACTACAGCTATTGAAAAAATTAAATTATTGTGTTATTACTTTGGCAAATAATTATAAAAGTTGAAAAAAAAAACTATAAATCGTTCTTACCAACAAATTTGCACTTTCTCAATAATTCTAAATGTGTCCAAAATACATCGCCTGGGTCAAAAGGCACTTTTGTTTGAAATTCTTCAAGAGTTAAATTACACAGTTCGGCTCCTGTTATATTCCAATCAGCTAACTTTAATGAAACTAGGTTGAATTGTCTAACAGCCCACTGAAGCCAGTGTTTAACATATGTTTGTGTCCAATCTTTTGGATCTGCAGGGATTTTCAGACGTTCCTAATAAGTATAAAAATTATGTTTAATAATAAATTATTAATCAATTGTAAATTGATTTGCTTGGTTGAAGAGATGTCAGGACTAAAAATGCAACTTTTCTTTTACTGATAATTTTGAAAATGAAGAATGTAGAGAAAAATCAAGTGCTGAGTGCCAAAGTTGATCAGATTTATTATTGTGATTTATTAGAATCACGAACGGGTTTCATATTTCTGCCAATAAGTTTTTATAAATTTATCACGTTGCGATTCGGAGTAGAACCCCTTAGTGCTCAATATAATGAATTGTTATTTATGAAATAAAGTCAATCGAATATACAGTTTTCTCAAATAATTGGAAATACAAAATCAATCGAACAGCCTAAGAAGAGGCCGCTTGAGGAGAGGTTTTTCTTATGTATTTTGATCCATACAATTTGAATCTGGAGGTTAAAATTTATTTAAAGTCGTGGGATTCCTAAGAAACGAGATTTATCAAAAAAAAAAGATTGGGAACCACTCCAGTTTGCCCGCCAGGAGAAAAACGCAAGTATCGTTCCAATATCATATTAGTATAACGGCTGTGAAGCGACCTTCAAACTACTATTTGTTTATTGCTTATAATAGTAGTTAATTTCAACTAATATTAGATTTTAATGAATAAATAATTTACGAACCAAATAAAAATTTTATCTTAGACGCACAGTTGTATATACTGTTGCTATACTTTTCTACTAATTTATGACTCAGTAGAGTCATAAATTTACCAGTAAATAAATATAACAATGATTAATATACCAGTGTCCATCCAACAACGAAACTACCTGAGGTATCGGCCTCCGATTTTCCTGGATTTTTAATATGTTGTAGAGGATCGAAAAATGAGAGAGACGTATTTTTTTATCGGCCCAATCTCTTATTAAAGGGGTGAAAACAGCCCTTAAAGTTTACCCCCGAAAACGGTTTTTTCTTAATATCTTAAGTTCTAATTAAGGTTTTGAAATGAAACAAAATGAAAAATTCTTCTCTTTGAATGTCGAAACTAGCAAGTATAGTTTGGTCCCCGGGGGTGGCAACCCTTACTTTTTATTTAAGAAAAACCTTATTTTTTAAACTATTTTTGTATATAATATTTACACTAAAATTAATTGATTATTATAAAAATCATTTTTGGGCTTAAAATAAAAAATTAAAGTTGACGTATTTCAGGGTTTTTGCAAACAAAAGCATTATCGGGGGTAAACAACCCATTAGGCGCAAAATACTTTCGAACCATTAAAGTAAATATTTTATGTTATATAATGCATAATTTATTTTTATTTGGGCTAATTTTTTTATATGGGCCCAACTTCCTATTAAAGGGGTGAAATGCACCCCTAAAATTCACCCCCAAAAACGGTTTTCTTTACATATCCCGAGTTCAGAATAAAATTTGAAATGAAAAAAAAATGGAAAATAAAGGGGGGAATTGTTTCGCTTTGCCAAATAATTATAAGAATAATATTTTTTAAATCGAATTGACGCAAGCTACTAAAATTAATAAAAAATAAAAAAAGAATTTATCTTTCTTTTTGCTCTCGTCCACCGGATCTGGTGAATGTCCCGAGCATACAAAATAGGAAGGTATTTCGTCCTGGCTACTGGATTGGACTCATCAGTGATGATCCAGTAGCCGTCATCAGACACCTGCCGCAAGGTGTTTGTGCAGCTTACTTATAAGTATAGTGTTATTTCTCATTTCGAGAAATGATACTCCATCTGGTGGTAAAACGACATATCTACTCAGTCGCTAATGTTTGAAAGGGGGGAATTGTTTTGCTTTGCCAAATAGTTATAAGATAAAAATTTTTAAATCGAGTTGACGCAAGATACTAAAATTAATAAAAAATCAAAAAAGAATTTATCTTTCTTTTTGCTCTCGTCCACCGGATCTGGTGAATATCACGAGCATACAAAATAAGAAGATGTTTCGTCCTGGCTACTGGATTGGACTCATCAGTGATGATCCAGTAGCGGTCATCAGACACCTGCCGCAAGGTGTTTGGCTACTGCATCATCACTGATGAGTCCAATCCAGTAGCCAGGACGAAACACCTTCTTAATTTGTATGCTCGGGACATTCACCAGATCCGGTGGACGAGAGCAAAAAGAAAGATAAATTCTTTTTTGATTTTTTATTAATTTTAGTAGCTTGCGTCAACTCGATTTAAAAAATGTTATTCTTATAACTATTTGGCAAAGCGAAACAATTCCCCCCTTTCAAACATTAGCGACTGAGTAGATATGTCGTTTTACCACCAGATGGAGTATCATTTCTCGAAATGAGAAATAACACTATACTTATAAGTAAGCTGCACAAACGCCTTGCGGCAGGTGTCTGATGACGGCTACTGGATCATCACTGATGAGTCCAATCCAGTAGCCAGGACGAAATACCTTCCTATTTTGTATGCTCGGGACATTCACCAGATCCGGTGGACGAGAGCAAAAAGAAAGATAAATTCTTTTTTGATTTTTTATTAATTTTAGTAGCTTAAAAAATTTTATTCTCATAAAATGGAAAATTTTCTCTTTGAAATACGAAATTAGCAATGGTTGTTTCATCCAGAGGGGTAGCAACCCTTATATTTTATTTCGGAAAAACTTTATTTATTTCAAATTATTTTTGTATATAATATTTGCAATAAAATTAAATAATTATTATTAAAATCAAAAATCAAAGTTGACTTGCTTCAGGATTTTTTCTAATAACTGTGTTATCCGGGGTTAGCAGCTCTTTGGCTGCGGAATACTTACAATTAGTAGCATTGAAATAAATATTTTGAGGTGTATAATATATTATATTGATAATAAAAATGTTGTGATTATTAGAAAATGACATCTAATCAGTGTTTTGTGTAATAAATAAAATAAAATACCGGTATGATATGTTGCATGAAGTGCATATATAATCAAATTTCATTGATAACAAATAACATAGTGATTAAAAAATGGCATGTAATCAGTGTTTTGTGTTAAATAAAATAAAATACCGGTCTGATGTCTTGCATGAAGTGCACATATAATCAAATGTTATAGATAACAAATAACATAGTGATTAAAAAATGGCATCTGATCAGTGGTTTGCGTAATATAAAAAAATAAAATACTGGTAAAATGTGTTGCATGAAGTGTTATATCAAATTTTAAAACTTCTACTTAAAACCAGTTTGAAATGTTTTGAAAATAGCTCAAGTATGTATTAATAAGTAATTACGTGTATGAGGTTCATAAACTGCATAATACGCTTTTGCATAGAAGAAAATATTGCTGAGTCATACCCGAGGTTATAAATATACAATATAATTTTCAGTGTTTTGTGTAATAATAAATAAAATGTAATATGACATGTTACACGAAGTGTTTATAATCAAATTTTAAAACTTCCATTAAAAATCAGTTTCAATTGTTTTGAGAACAGAACAAGTGTGTATTGAATAATTATGTGTTATGAGGCTCATAATCTTCATAATAAGTTTTTGCATAGAAGAAAATATTGCTGAGTGACATGTGAGGTTATAAATATATAATATAATTTATGATGCTGATTTGAAATATTGGTCTGAGCCTTGGTTTAAAAAGCACCTGTTATCTTCAAAAAAATTAGTCGATATCAGTGCTGTGCTGTTGTACATATTTATTCAAGTGCCAATAAAATGATTATACCTAATGAACATGGGAATACTGAAAAAAGTAAAAATGATATGTTATTGTGAAAATTTCAACGAATAAAAGTGCTCAGTTAATCTAATATATGATTTCTCACCATGGGAGACGTCAAAATGTTTCAGAGTTCTTAGTAAATATTTTTCTAGACAAGATTCAGATAATAATTTCAAAAAGTTTTATCTATACAAGAGTTTCAAGAAAGCTTTTATTCTCAGTAACTTACAAGATTATGTGTGGCAATGATGGGTTATTAATTTAAGTAGTTTCAATAATAATTTCAAGAACTTATATCTCTACTATAGAAGAATATCGAGAAAGCTTTTTTTCTCACATTTCACAAGTCGTGTAGCAATGATGGGTTATTAATACAAATGGTTTAATCTAATCTATTGATATCTGTGTAAATCCATCCGAATCCAGCTGGATTTCTCATGTGACATGGATCCAACTGGGTTTCCTAGCTGGATATTTTTGATCGGGTTCTAGTGATAATTTTAACAAATCCAAGTGTTGAGAATAATATAATTAATTATTGGCTCATGGTGAGGGGCGCCAAATGTTTCAGAGGAGCTATGTATTCTGTAAATATTACAGATACAAAATTACAGTACAGATATAAAATTTAAGAAAATAACAAATAGATACTTTGTGTGATTATTTTATTTTCAGATTCTCAGTCTTTGGTGAATCTATTACAAAGTACAAATCAAGTAAACATTCCAGCTTTAATAAATAAAAAGAAGTTTCCTATATGCTTTTTATGTTTTTAATTAATATATGTTTATTTTAAAAATACAATATATAAAGAAAAATTAAAAAATTTTAATATATAAAGGAAAATTAACAGATAAATTTATTGTAATGCATAACCGTAACAGTTTTGACTTTAGAAAATAAAATGTCAATTATATCATAGTGAGATCCAGACGATGGTTGATGATGATAGCTTTCTGGTAGAAGTAAAGGATCCATAATGTTTTTATGCACAATAGTATATCTTTTGCTTCCTTTAAAAGTTGATTTAAATCTGTACACTAAATGTTTTTTTGTATATATAAGTTAATATGGACTTACTTTTTCTTTAGTATCGTTCCCTACTATTTTAAGTAGAAAGTTTCCAATAAAAGTTCAAGTACTAAAACGTTTCAACTGTCACTGCACACTTGTATTAGACTTTTAATAACTTTTCTAATCTACCTTCATATTTTATAAAATATATAAATGTTTACGGATCACCCGCATAAAAAAATTTACGTTTGGCACAATTTTGAGCAATGTTCATGTTTGGCAAAACCTCTGCCAAACTTGCCCAACGAGACTTTGTCAAACTTCGAATTTTCTAGCTTATTGTTTAGCTGAAGTTACGCGAAAGTTTCGCAGACGTTTGTCGAAAGTATTGCATTTTTTAATTTTTCAGCTTATTGTTTAGCTGAAGTTACGCGGAAGTTTCGCAATAGTTTGTCTAAAGTTTGTATTTTTTAATTTTTCAGTTTATTTTTTAGCTGGAGTTACGCGGAAGTTTCGCAAAAGTTTGTCTAAAGTATTGCATTTTTTAATTTTCTAGCTTATTGTTTAGCTGAAGTTACGCGGAAGTTTCGCAAAACTTTGTCTAAAGTTTGCATTTTTTAATTTTCCAGTTTATTGTTTAGCTGAAGTTACGCGTAAGTTTCGCAGAAGTTTGTCTAATGTATTGCTAAACGAGAAATAAAAATTGAGTTAATCCGTCAGTACTTGGTGAAACTTTATCAAAAGTTTTGCCAAACCTCTGCGAAACTTCTGCAAAATGTTTGCGACAGACGACGAGAGAGAGAGAGAGAGAGAGAGAGAGAGAGAGAGAGAGAGAGAGAGAGAGAGAGAGCCGAGGCGCCGAGCTTACCGAAGCGAAGGTTACGCGTCATCACTCAGGAAGCGAAGAAAATACTTCGTCGGCGACAGCGGGATGACCGAGGCGACCTGGCAGTCGGCAAACCTCCAATCGCCTTCACCAAGGACCGACACAGAAGCGGGCTCATAATTCTCCGCCTCGGAGCAGAGCGTCCGGCAAGCCCGCCAGACCAGCGCGACCGAGAGGCGTTCCCGAGCGACACGAGCCGCCTTGTAGAGCGAACAAGCCCGGCAACCTCTGAGGCGCTCCAAGGTTTACGGCACCGAGGAACCGACATAGCCATGCAGCTCTCCAAGTCCTGCAGCAAACCCGTCCTCCTAAGCGCTTTGCTCACGGCGGCGCGTCGCCGTCGCAGAGAGACCAAAAACTCTATTCTAACGCATTCTTTTCATTATCTCTTTCTGCATCAATAACGTGAAAGCAAGGTTAAAATTCCGGGTATCATTGCTTCGGGTTTCATATATACGCTGGGGGAAAGATTCCGTCGCCATTGACCACGTTGTTACCTCTAACCTCTACATTGTGTAATGGTGATCTGCAACAGCAAAATAGAAATTCTCAGAAAGTATGTATTTTTTTACACAAAATACAAATCTTGTGTAATTAAAATACTTATCTGGTGATCGCCTTGGATCTCAGTTTTCTGTCGATTGGATTTTTCACTCAAAATGACTCAGTATTTCCATACTGCCGAGATGAAAATGTTTCTAAGTCCAGACGAAATGAACTTGCCGCATAACATTTTTTGTCAATAACCTCAATGCGTAGTCAATACACTGTATATTAGCTAGTTTCATGTAGTTTGGACTTTGTAAAAAATTTTCACTTAACGACAACATGAAAGTCAAGGTTTCTTTTGGTGTAAATACACGATAAATAACAAGGCGATCATCAGATAAGTATTTTAATTATACAAGATTCGTATTTTGTGTAAAAAAAAATAGATGCTTTGTGAGAATTTCTATTTTGCTGTTGCAGATCACCATTATACAACGTAGAGGTTAGAGATAACGACGGGGACAACGGCGGCGGAATCTTTCCCCCAGCGTATATATGTACGGTATTGATGCATAAAGAGATGATGAAAAGAATGGATTAGGGTAGAATTTTTGGTCTCTCTACAACGGCGACGTGCCGCCGTAAGCAAAGCGACGGGTCTGCTGCAGGACTTAGAGAGCTGCACGGCTATGTCGGTTCCTCGGCGCCGTAAATCTTGGAGTGCCCCAGAGGTTGCCAGGCTCGTTCGCTCTGCAAGACGGCTCGTATCGCTCGGGAAACCGCTCGATCGCGCTGGTCTGGCGCGCTTGACGGTCGCTCTGCTCCGAGGCGAAGAATTACGAGCCCGCTTCCGTGTCGGCCCTTGGTGAAGGCGATTGGAGGCTTGCCGACTGCCAGGTCACCTCGGTCATCCGCTGTCGCCGACGAAGTACTTTCGTCGCTTCCTGAGTGATGACGCATCACCTTCGCTTCGGTAAGCTCGGCACCTCGGCTCTCTCTCTCTCTCTCTCTCTCTCTCTCTCTCTCTCTCTCTCGTCGCCTGTCGCAAACATTTTGCAGAAGTTTCGCAGAGGTTTGGCAAAACTTTAGATAAAGTTTCACTAAGTACTGACGGATTAACTCAATTTTTATTTCTCGTTTAGCAATACATTAGACAAACTTCTGCGAAACTTCCGCGTAACTTCAGCTAAACAATAAACTGAAAAATTAAAAAATGCAAACTTTAGACAAAGTTTTGCGAAACTTCCGCGTAACTTCAGCTAAACAATAAGCTAGAAAGTTAAAAAATGCAATACTTTAGACAAACTTTTGCGAAACTTCCGCGTAACTCCAGCTCAAAAATAAACTGAAAAATTAAAAAATACAAACTTTTGCGAAACTTCCGCGTAACTTCAGCTAAACAATAAACTGAAAAATTAAAAAATGCAATACTTTCGACAAACGTCTGCGAAACTTTCGCGTAACTTCAGCTAAACAATAAGCTAGAAAATTCGAAGTTTGACAAAGTCTCGTTGGGCAAGTTTGGCAGACGTTTTGCCAAAAATGAACATTTTCAATTCTCGTTCTGTCTCTATCACTCATATCTAATATTTTAGTTGGATTTAATTGATGTAAATGAGTACACACATTCAATATTAAATGTAAAACGTTTCGATAACTTGATTGTTATCCTTTTCAAGTACTGAAATTTATTAAAGGAGTATTTTCTACAAGTCAATGATAATACATTCGTCACAAATAATAGTCTTACCTATATTAAATTCCATGGATTACATCGTCATAAATTTATAGCCTCGACATAAGAGTTTTTTTCCTTTCCTAAACATTAAGAAACAAAAATGAAGTTGATGTATGAATTGTTGCACAGAGGTTAGCGTCAATTAAGTATAACTGATACCTTGTAGTCATATATGGTTAAAAATGTAACATTGCACATACTCAATAAATTGGGACAGTAATCGAATAAATTAACAAATATAAAACAACACCAATAATAAGTTAACAGATAAAACAACATATAATAAATTAACACAGAAACTAAACTAAAGCATTCAAGAGAGTAGAATAAAAGTAAACAAGTAACTGTCAATCTAATCACATTATGACAACAATGATACCACAGTTATGTTAGACCGTTATACTTAATTGTCATAGACTAAATATTATTTTCGTGATTTTAGTTTGTTGAGCAATTGCGAATAATAACTACTTAAGTTTTGTGTATCTTCTTTTATGTTTATCGGGTTACTTTGTAGTTTTATATTAATCATCTCTGATATTAATCTTTTTCTCCAATTTTCATCATTATCTAATATTACAGTGTTCTGAAAATCGAAATTATGTTTGAAATTTTTTACGTGTTCGTTTATAACAAATTTTTTATCATCTTTTTTCATATTCGCAATGTGCTCCTTAATCCTTGTATCTAACATCCATGGAATTTAATATAGGTAAGACTATTATTTGTGACGAATGTATTATCATTGACTTGTAGAAAATATTCCTTTAATAAATTTCAGTACTTGAAAAGGATAACAATCAAGTTATCGAAACGTTGTACATTTAATATTGAATGTGTGTACTCATTTACATCAATTAAATCCAACTAAAATATTAGATATGAGTGATAGAGACAGAACGAGAATTGAAAATATGAGGTCTAGATGGAACAGAACCTCTCTAACAACAGACATGAACACCAATACTTCCCATTTTGAGAGAATTACGGAAGAATATGGAGCAACAACTACAAGACTAATGAAGAAATACATTAAGAACACGAAACGTATTACTGAAGCAAGGTCAAAACTAAGATTTCTACTCCAATGCAGAACTCAAGACGTTGAACCCAAGCATATTAGTAGAATTACAAGTAATCTGAAACATATTTATTTTTACAGTAACACAGCGAACAAAAAATTTAATAGAAACATACAGACTCTTAGAATCAAACTAAAAAACATAGAAATAGAAGATATAAATATACATATTAGATTTTTAAAAAAAGAAAAGATACAACTACATAACAAATTAGCCGAAGTACTTCCTTTGAATATTATTAATGAATTTACTAACACACAAAGTAACAAGTCAGATACTGAATACAAAAAACTGAATATTAAACATATCAACAAATTTAACAACTTAACTAACATAAGAGAAAGAAACAACAATGAAGATCCTAACAACAATGAAATCATAATTAATAATAATAATAATGCTATAGATAATAATAATAATAATGCTATAGATAATAATAATAATAAATTATTTTGTAATTTAACTAATATAGATATTCTAAAAGAAATAATCGATTTAGTCTCATTAGGGCAAAAATTCAATAATGTCAATCTAATTAACAATAAACAATCAATTGCAGGCACAATCAAAAGTGTAGAAAATATGCTAGACACTTATGATTTCAATGTTGAAACAGGTAATTTAATTAGAAATACAGTGATTAATGGCTTAAATGAACACATGAATAGGAAAAAACATGTAACTTATGAAGATCGAATTTTTGCACAGAGGTTAAAGAAAACAAAGACCTTTTTAAAGAATAATGATGTTTTTTTCACAATGGCCGACAAAGGTAATGTAACTGTTGCGATTGACAATGCACAATACAAGCAAAAAATGAATAACTTATTGACTGATAAAGAAACTTACACTCGAATTACCAAAAATCCACTTAGTAGACTTCAAAAAAATGCACAAAAAATACTGAAAAATTGGAATGACAATAATTTTCTGAATAAAAAATACCATAAAAACGAATTAACTCAAACTAATACAACTTTATCCAAGATATATGGACTACCAAAAATTCACAAAAAAGATACACCTTTAAGACCCATAGTATCATGTGTTGGTAGTCCAACATACCAAATATCAAAAACATTAGACACACTTATTCGCAATAGCATTCCAAAACCTAAATCTTATATAAAAAATAGCCAAGACCTAATAGAAAAGATTAAAGATATTGTCATTCCAAATGATCACACTATAATATCTCTGGATGTGACATCGTTATTTACAAATGTTCCTAAAGAACTTGTAATTAATAGTATAGAAAAAAGATATCAACATATTAGATCCAAAAATATTCCATTAACAAAAATAATTGAAGCATCAGAATTCTTAATGGACAACACCTTTTTCCAATTTGATGGCAACTATTACAGACAAACTTATGGATCACCAATGGGTAGTCCTATAAGCCCTCTATTCGCAGATATGGTAATGGTAGATTTAGAAGAAGAATGTATAAGAAAACTAGATTTTAAACCAGTGTTTTATTATAGATATGTGGATGACATTATTATTTGTATTCCCAAAAACAAAATAAAACAAGTCCTTGAAAATTTCAATTCTTATCATAGTAGACTTAAATTTACACACGAAGTAGAACAAAGTGATACCATAAGTTTCTTAGAAGTACTATTGATAAAAGAGAATAACAAAATCATTACAGATTGGTATCATAAACCTACCTTCTCAGGTAGATTTTTAAATTTTAAATCAAATCATCCAACATCACAAAAAAGAGCAATGGTTTATAATCTAGTCGATAGAGCGATTTTACTATCTAACAGGCAATTTTGGAAAAAGAACATCAATTTAGTTAAGAACCTATTAAAAAACAACCAATATCCAGAAAGATTCATAGATTTCTATGTCAAAGAAAGACTAAACAAGCTTAACTATAATAGTAAAGATAACAATAGAAAAACAGTAAAAAGAAATGTAATACTAAGTTTACCGTATATACCGCATATCTTTGAAAAGGTCTCAAATAATCTAAGAAAGTTTGGTATTAGATCAGTTCCGCAAATTAAAAATAATCTTAATAGTATAATAAAAAGAGGTAAAGATAGACAGAAAACGAATGAACGAACTAACATTGTATATAAAATAAACTGTAAGGACTGCGATGCTAGTTACGTAGGTGAAAGTAAGCGGATGTTAGATACAAGGATTAAGGAGCACATTGCGAATATGAAAAAAGATGATAAAAAATTTGTTATAAACGAACACGTAAAAAATTTCAAACATAATTTCGATTTTCAGAACACTGTAATATTAGATAATGAAGAAAATTGGAGAAAAAGATTAATATCAGAGATGATTAATATAAAACTACAAAGTAACCCGATAAACATAAAAAAAGATACACAAAACTTAAGTAGTTATTATTCGCAATTGCTAAACAAACTAAAATCACGAAAATAATATTTAGTCTATGACAATTAAGTATAACGGTCTAACATAACTGTGGTATCATTGTTATCATAATGTGATTAGATTGACAGTTACTTGTTTACTTTTATTCTACTCTCTTGAATGCTTTAGTTTAGTTTCTGTGTTAATTTATTATATGCTGTTTTATCTGTTAACTTGTTATTGGTGTTGTTTTATATTTGTTAATTTATTCGATTGCTGTCCCAATTTATTGAGTATGTGCAATGTTACATTTTTAACCATAAATGACTATAAGGTATCAGTTATACTTAATTGACGCTAACCTCTGTGCAACAATTCATACATCAACTTCATTTTTGTTTCTTAATGTTTAGGAAAGGAAAAAACTCTTATGTCGAGGCTATAAATTTATGACGATGTAATCCATGGAATTTAATATAGGTAAGACTATTATTTGTGACGAATGTATTATCATTGACTTGTAGAAAATACTCCTTTAATAAATTTCAGTACTTGAAAAAGATAACAATCAAGTTATCAAAACGTTGTGCATTTAATATTGAATGTGTGTACTCATTTACATCAATTAAATCAAATTAAAAAATGAACATTGCCCAAACTTGTGTCAAACGTAAATTTTTTTACGCGGGCATCTATTTTGTTTTTAAAGTAAAATAACCCGCGTAAAAAAAATAGGTTTATATGAACTTCATAAGAAGTCTAGATTCATATGAACTTCATATGAGGTTGTCCAATGAGACAGAGCTGAACTTTCTGTATGTTTATAAAAAGTTTATATAAAGTTTATATCAATGTAAAAAATATGAAATTATTTTTTACAAATATCAGGTAAACTAGAGATTAAGTTTAAATAAACTTTATTAAAAGATCATATAAAGCAAATATCATGAAAGTACATGAAAAGTTTATACAAAGTTTATAAAATGTTTATATGAATTTGATATCAACGTGTAAAATATCAAAGTATCTTGTACAAACATTAGATAAACTAGAGATTAAGTTTAAATAAACTTTATGAAAAGTTCATATAAAGTAAATATAATCAACGTACGTAAAAAGTTTACACAAAGTTTATAAAAAGTTTGTTTGAAATTATAAAAAGTTCATATGAACTTCATATAAACTTCGTGTCTTTCCCAGGCTCGTTGGTCGTCCTGACTACTGGTAGGTTCCTCGGCAACAGTCAGGGCGACCAATCAACCTGGAAGAGAGCGATTATGAGCGAGGTTAAGAGTAAAAGCGCTCGAGACAGTGTTGGAACGCGGCGGGTGAGAAGGCGCACGACTGTGTGAGAAAGCAGCGTACGTCATCATTGAGGAGAACGAGTAGTAGAGTTTTTTCTCCACACTGGGAAAGAACACGAATTAAGTATATAGGCGCGCGCGTGCACGTGCGCGTGCGTGTGTGTGTATCTGTGTGTGTGTGCGGCTGTGTGTGGATGTGTATGTGTGTGTGTGGTGGTCTGTCTGGATGCCACATCCATTTGCGATGTAGTGCTGCTGAGCTACAGCCTGTCCCCACGTCAACGTCAGTGCCGAGTATAACTCGAAGGTGAGATAGTTGGGACAAAAAAGCGCTGTTCCTGTGGCACTCGCCCTCGCCGTATAGCCTACGATTCAGCATCGTGCACTTCGACGACGTCTGCTGGGTGTACGAGGTGCACTTCCAGTTGCCAGAGGCGAGAACCCGTGATAAGTGGCTGGATGGTTGAGTAGTCTACGAAAATGGCACGTTCGATATGAATCTGCAGGACTCAAAGTTTTGTGGCGGGGATAGATTTTGTAGGGTTAGGTTTGACGTCAAAGCTCAGAGAATTGGTGAACCTGTGCACTAAGTACCTGTGACACGTGATGGCTTGGCGATTGTGCAGAGCATGAGTACCGAGGGTTTCGCCGTAGCAGATATAATAAGCTTTGACTTGTAGAACAGCTCACCACCCTCGTCGCGTCCTCTTCGGCTACAGCAATCAATTCAAGAAGATGGACAGCAGCCTACTGTTGTATGGAATGGTTTACCTGAAAAAAATTAAAAAATTCACAAAGAATATCTTCTTTCAACAAAAATATCGTTGTGTATGAATACATTAGTGTAAAAATGTCGTAGGAAGGTATGTGTGCATGAAATGTAAAGATCGTCCACCGCAAAGATTCTCTCAATTATGTACCAGACGCGCTGTCTCGCATGTACGAAGACGAGACAGGCGTCGAGCTAGCGTCGATAGAGGCCGCGGAAGAAACCACAGATGCCTGGTACAAGCACATGTTCGCATCTGTCGCCATCAACCCGACTTGGTATCATCCCAAACCGATGATAGAGTATTTGATGGAGGGCGATGACGCCTGGAAGTTGGTTTTACCGGCGGAAAAACGCGAGAGCGCCCTGCTGGAAAATCACGCAGAGCCAATGGTAGGACATTTGGGCCGTGCGAAAACGCTTGCGCGTTTATCGCTATATTATTATTCGCCGTCCATGCGCAGAGACAGCTGACTTCGTGCGCAACTACTCTATTTGCCAACAGTGCAAAGTGCAACAGATGGCACCGGCTGGTCTTATGGGCAGCCGCCGCGCCGTGCGCCCTTAGCAAATCGTGGCTGGCGACATAATGGGACCTTTACCTAGATCGTCTAGGATCGTCTCATAGAGGCTATGAATATTTACTTGTATTCATGGACCTCTTCTCTTACTGGATTGAGTGCGCTCCCATTCGCAAAGCGAACGCGCAGACGATCCGAAAGGAACTTAACGAGCGCATCTTCTTGCAATTCGATCTGCCCGAGGTCTTCCACTCGGACAATGGAACCGAATTCAAGAACAAAACGCTAGACAAGTTCCTGAAAGAGCGTGGAGTGACGCACACTACAATTCCACCGTATCACGCGCAAGCCAATCCGGTAGAACGAGTTAACCGTACGATGAGGACGATGATTACGTCGTATCTTGAAAACGATCATCGTGACTGAGACTTATACGTCCCAGAGTTAACATACGCCTATAACACGGCTGTACAGGAGTCAACCGGCTGGAGCCCGGCTTTCCTAAATTTAGGCAGGCAGGCGGCCCCAATTTCTCTTCGGCGTTGCGGAGAGCGAGCCGCAGAAGAGCATGCCGGGTCGACGGAACTCGAAACCTGGCGCACTCGCATGCTCAAGCTACCAGACGTGCAGCAAATAGCTGCGGGCAGCGCCGCAAACGCGCAAAAGCGACAAGCACGCGACAACAATGCGTCACGCCGCGAAGTGCATTTTAGAATAAGCGACAAAGTCTGGAAGCGAAATCGCGTGCTTTCATCCGCCTTACAAGGCGTAGGCGCGAAACTAGCTCAAAAATTCGCCGGCCCATACACGATCGCCTCGCAGCTAGGGTCGAACGTGTATGAAGTCGTCGACCCGGATGGAAAATCCGTGGGGAAAACCCCCGTGGAAGACCTTAAACCCTTCCACGAAAGGGCGGCTAGTGAGGAAGATTCGGAGGGAGAACAAGCCGAACCGAGTCCCCCGGAAGTTAGCGAAGAGTGCAACGCCTCTCCAGCGAGTCATAGCGCAAAGGCCGAAACTCCAGAGGCCGAGACTCACCCGCGCAAGCGAGGTAGACCGCGAAAAGCCCGTCTGGTGGTGAAGCGAACCGCGCAGATTCTCGGTAGACAAGGGAACAAGCGAACACTGGTCGCAAACGGCGCTGCCGAGCGACCAACGCAATCAAGTACGAGTGACGCCGCAACGCCTTTACCCAAACCACGCGGGCGACCCGCAGGTTCGAAAAACACCGCCACGACTTTCCGTATAACAACGCATCTCCCCGGCGCACGAGAGCGACGACTCACCGTGCATGTAACGAAACAAACCTAATACCTTCTATGCATAAAATACCTCACCCATAGCACTACATCCCGTTTTTTTTCTCTCCTCTTTTGCAACTGACCCATAACATGAGCGGAATACCACAGGAATTGCTCCAGCGCCTGGTGCAGGAGCTGCTGCGTCAGGTTTGTCTGGAGGCGGCATTGGATCAGACCCCAGCGATCACGCTCGAGTCGGAGGATGCCGTCACAGCCCAGGTGGAGGCCGGCGTGGCCGCCGAACAAGAACCGTAAGCCAGCAACGCGACCGAGGAGCCAGAGGTGCAGAGGCCCCTCCTACGGCGCCCTGCGCGACCAACACCACTGTTGAGAGAAGTCGCTGGCCCGTCCACCAGCTCCGCCCAACCGACGTCCGCAGGGGAGCAGGCAGACCCCCCCACCAGCGCCGATAACCAGCCGCCACCGGCAGCAAACACCGCGGCAGGATGCCCCACCGCCGGCGAAGCGTGGCCGGAAGTTCGCGATGAACTGCGCAACTACCGCACCCGAGTTTCTTCGGGCCCGCTCCAGGATGCAAGCCGCATCGGAGGCCCTGGATGAAGGGGATCGGGAAATACCCCGATCGAGTAGCAGACAAGCGGGCAGCGCAGACCACTTGTTTCTGTTCCAATTGTTCTGGCCTGGAGAGCGCGCAGATCGACACCGAAATCTTTGATTTAGGACCGTCCGAGTTTTTCCGCAAAAGATCAGGGCGCGACTTTGCTTATCCCCGTTGCGGATAGCTCGCGTATTCGCTTCGCCGTGTAATGCCGTGCGCCCAATCGTTGTGCTGTGCGTCCACGCTGATCACGAGGACTGTGCGTCCTCGCTGATCACGAGGACAAAGCCCTATGCTAGGGTGGACGAGCGCCAAGGAGTCAACACGACCACCAGCGAGCCGTTCGAGGCAACGGCGACAGTCACTGTAAATGCCTCCTCGACCGTCTCTCTCTCTCTCTCTCTCTCTCTCTCTCTCTCTCTCTCTCTCTCTCTCTCTCTCTCTCTCTCTCTCTTTCTCTCTTTCTCTCTCTCTCTCTCTTGCCCATCTCACGGGCAACCTTCGCGGCCCCTCTCCTCCACACACGCGCGCTTTATATTTCTCACCCTTCTTTGAATAAAACCAACCAATTTGCTTGCACTTGATCTTGTTATTATTTACGCTCAACTCATACGTTCTCGCATTAATAATCATATATTTGTATCGGCTAGTCGGGAGTAAGGAGACCGTTACAATACATACATACATTTTTTAAAAACCTATTATTCTGACTCAGGAACCCCAAAAACATCGAAATTCATCAAAATCTTTGATTCGAAAATTTACACCGTTAAAAAGCTTTCTGTTTGAGAAAGAAAAAACAACCTGCAAGAAGGAGAATTTCTTGTGTGTTTCGATTTTGCAGAAAATTATGCGTTTATTATATACAATTGTACATAATCGTTCCACTGGAACAACAACCAAGCAAATTGTGCAGTTGTGGTGTATTAAAAAGAAAATAAAGAGCTTAAACACGTAAGCATTGCTGTGATTTCCGACAATCTAAAGCATGATATTATTGCCATTTCTGAATATAAAAAAATTGTAATGTCTTACCTCAAAACTAATTTCATATTTAAAGAAGTCTTTTATTTGACCTATTGAGCAGGTCAGCATTTTAAAAATAAATCTAATTTTCAAAATCTTTTTTTCATGAGAAAAATTTTGGTATTCCAGCTGAGTGGCATAATTATGCCACGGCGCATGGCAAAGGTGCATGTGATGGTATAGACGCCAACCTAAAAAGAGGTGCAAAATGAGCCAGTCTACAAATTTCTTGTAATAATCATATTTTAAGGCCACAAAAGCTTTATAACTGGGCTAAAGATTATTACAAAGAAACCAAAGTTTTTTATAGCAATAAAGAATCATGAAGAAACTGTCTTGAAACTAAAACCAAGACTGGGTAAGGCTAAATCCATACCAGACACGTTACAATACCATGCTATTATTCCAATGGATGAAAGTATATAGGAGCTCAAAAAAACATTTTTAAGTACTGAATATCAAATCTTCCCGAGAAAAACTGTTAGAAAAACAAAGAAAAATTATCTACACTGAGAAAGAAGCGTTAGTGCAGTTACTGTTAGTATAGTATAGTACAGTAGGTATAGTATAGATAGTATAATTAGTGTAGTATATTGCTGTTAGTTATGAAACACTATTATTTTATAAAATAATTCATAAATAAAATATTATTCATACATTACGAAGAATTCGAAAGAAAAGGTAAAGATTAGGAAATGTTATTAGGTAGCAAGACAGGCTTAGTCCACGCAATGTACCGCGCGGTGCCGCGCACAGGAGAGGCGTTGTGTCTTCTCTTTCGTGTTCTATTCCTCAAAGAAAATATTTTGAGCAATTTTTGGAAAATATCAATTCCTACATAAAAAATGCTCAGCTTTCGATCTAAATGGTAAAAAAATATTAAAAATATACTTTTTGAGATACAAGATGTTTTGTAGTTTTTGAAGGTGAAAATGGGAAATTTCGGAAAAACTACCTACATCATTGGAAAACTGAGGAAAAAATACGTCGGAAACACTTACCCATTAAGTCCTGAATGGACATTTGTTCACTGTAGTTTTCAACGGTTGTATTATCTGTAAAAAAGGGTTGTAAAAAATTCCCAACCAAGTATATCTGATGTAAAATTAACTGAACTTTCAGAATCTTGTATTAGATTTTTGAAAAAATGCAAATGTGAAGAACTATATATGATTCTTTCCAAAAAAACATGGATTTTTCAAAATTTCCTTTCTTTATCTCGTTTTTCACACTTAAGGTAGTTCTCCTCGGACTCCCTAGTCAAAGCAGTGCTAAATGTAGAAGTTACCTAAAATTAAAAAAAAACCATAGTTGTAATGTGATTTATTTATTTAAAATGATAGAGATAGTCCATGTATTATAAATAAAGCGTATTTAACATGACTAAAATAACTTTTTTCACAAAATAACGATTTTCTAGAAACTAGATATCGTCACTACAAACAATTGTTGATAAATCACTGGAATCTTTTGTATTTCTCAACCGATTTTAATTTTCAAGGTCTCAATTTGTTCCTTAAGAAATTTCATGGGGACTTGCCGAAGGAAAAATTAAAAATTATTCAAAACTCAGAAAGTTATATATAATTGTTCATAAATTCATGTACGTCGTTAAAACAAAAAATATTCTTTTAATTGGTTATAACTTTCTGAGTTTTGAATAATTTTTAATTTTTCCTTCGGCAAGTCCCCATGAAATTTCTTAAGGAGCAAAATGAGACCTTGAAAACTAAAATTGGTTGAGAAACAAAAAAGATCCCAGTGATTTATCAACAATTATTTGTAGTGACAATATCTAGTTTCTAGAATATCGCCATTTTGTGAAAAAAGTTATTTTAGTCATGTTATAAATACACTTTATTTATCATACATTGACTATCTCTATCATTTTAAATAAATAAATAACATTACACTATGGTTTTTTTAAATTTTAGGTAATTTCTACATTTAGCACTGCTCTGACTAGGGAGTCCAAGGAGAACCACCTTAAATCATTTCAGAATTCCTGTTTGGAGCAAAGAAATCGCGTCCTCGAAACTTTAACTTTAAAATGTGCATATTAACATTTTGAAAATGTTGAAATCCCAAAATTCGAACACAAACCTCTCAACAATTCTAAGCATACAAGCTAAGATGAAGCTAAATACAGTATAACCTTTAGACTATTTTATACTGAAAGAAAAAGCTCAAATTTAATCACCTCATAATTTAAAATTACTGATATAATGGACAGGCAAAGCTTGCATCAAAGTAATCTATAACCTTGTGAACCTTGCAGATAGATATACCAGGTTAAAAGCAAAATATCCGATAACCTCAACACTCTTTTATATAATTAGAAGTAAGCGTTAATCTCAACATAAAATAATTCTAAATTATTCATGAACATAGGCAAAGCTTAAGTCGAAGTAATCTGGCTAGCTTGGCGTGAAGCTAAATAATCCCCAGGCTTCGATTTTTTACATTTAATACTCCCCGTAACTTGAAACTTTTATACAACAAGGAAAAGATTATAGATAAATGCCTCATATCTTCCGATTATTGGTACACAGATAGGAGAAACTTATATTGAAGTATACTATAACCTTTATCACTTTTATTCAAAGGCAGACGAATCTAAACGATAAATATCTTAGAATCCCTAAACTGTATACCTTCAAATTGATAATACACAGACAGACAAACATTACATATAAGTATACACTATACACCAACATCTTTATACATAGAGGAGCTGAGTTTAAACTAGATATCCTAGAACCATACATTTTTTTTCACATGGACAGGACAAGCATAATGTTTATTAGCCCATATACTCCGCAGTTACACTAAAAGTGAAAGCTTAAGGTGATTCCAGCGGTCTAGTAGACCTAAAGCTATGAACATTTTTTACAAAAATTCATTTACACATTCGAATCTGAAAACTGATATGACAGGAAGCAGAGTTCTTAACATAACGGAAAATATTTTTGTTAGAAAATTTCCAATTTTGCAAAAGTATATTTTGTCCATTAAAAAAAAATTCAATAAGAAATACAAATCTTTTTTTTTCATTCAATTTTAATTTGCAAGGTCTCATTTTCTTCCTTGTTAAATTTCAGGGCGAGTCAAAGATATCAAAATTGAAAAATTTTCAAAACCTGGAAAGTTATATGTAATTGTTTGTAGATTTGTCACTGAATTTCATAAACAATTGCATATAACTTTGCAGGTTTTGAACATTTTTCAATTTTGATATCATTGACTCCCCCTGAAAGGCTATAGCCGGATAAGCATGTTAAAATTGCCCCCAACGTAATCGACAAACTAACTTTACTGGTCGATAGAACATGTAAAAAGAACTTCTGCGCTAAATTTTTAGACCATAATACCTTTCCCATGACTAATTAACATCAAAAACGTGTTTTTTCGATTTTATTTTTTTCCGAGTGTCAGTTAACTTTTAAAAATCTGAAAAAGTTCAGAGAGATGTACATGTAGGTCCCAAATAACCATGAATTTTTTCAGATTATGTTAATTTAAATTGTGCTCTAAAAAAATTCCTAAAGATTTGTATTGATTTTTTAAATTGGTTCCCTATCAATGGCTAACTTCCAATACCATTATTTTTTTTGTATTTTTTTTCGCTCTTTCGATTTCCATTATAAAAACTGTGATAAAATGGGGTGGAACACCATCAAAAATCAAAAAAACCGTTTTTTTCTTCATTTTTGGCATGTTCTTTTATCCAAGCGTCGAAAATAACCCCAAGAATCGAATCAGCACATAAAAAAATCCTCTAGAATAAAGTAAAAATATAAAAATCGTCATAACCAACTTAACACCAACGAAAAAAATTCTATATTAATCGTGTAAAACCATGTAAACAACGATTTAGCCTAAGAAATAACTCCATAAATCAATTTAGTGCATCAAAAAATCTCCTAAAATACAGAAAAAAATATAAAACTTCTTAAAACTTCTTACACCAACGAAGAAAATCTGTATTAATCGTATGAAGCGATGATAAGCGTGATTTAGCCTAAAAGTAAGTCCATAAATCGATGCAGCGCATATAGAAAGTTCTACAATACTGTTAATACTCGTATATAAAAAACCGTTAGTACTCCCTGTATATGTAGCTAATAAGAAATTGAGTGTAACAGACAGAATTGGTAATTTTATAGTCAACAAGTGATACTCAAAGTATATAGATTACGAAATATGTGCAGAATTGACCCGCATGTCGGCGCCCGAGCGAAGCGATGGTGAAAAGTCGCACGAGCCAATAATCACTTACACACCAGTTTTATATAGTATTTTACAGCAAGAGGGCCTAAAATTGGCATTATAGTTGCCATAAATATACTTAATTAGAATCAAAATTACATTAAGTATGTCTGTATCTACATGCAAACGCGCACATTCGATATTTATGTTTATAGAATATTTATTCAGCACTTCCACAGTTTACGCTCACATGAGTGTACGAGTAATTCATATCAGCTGGCAATTAATAATTTAATTTATTAATTTACTAATTCAATTTATTAATTTAATTTAATTATTTTAAATATTTTTAATTTTTGTAATTTGATTCTCACTTACTTATCAATTTAATAATTAATTATTTAGTTGTAACTATAAGTATATTTGCATTGTCAGATGATAGATTTTTCTGTCTCTACTATATTATACTTAATATACACGTGTACACGTGTAATATACACGTGTATACACTAACACTATAAATATAATAACTTTATCTGTTGACGGTGCAAGTAACTAAAAAATTAATTAAAAAGGAGCAAAAATAAATGTATAAATTGAATTATAAAATCACTTACCGATTGAGAAAAAGATAAAAATAATATTTGAACTCGAGAAACATCACATTTAGCAACCCAAGTGGTTTTTTTGGCCGTTTTTTTAGGTAACCTTTTAATGTTGTGTATAAAATATGTAAACATTTGTAACAAATGAATTATTTTGTTTTCCAACATGAAAAGGAAAAAATATATCATTAAATTAAATTGTCTCAATTACATTTTTAAATAGAAGAATTTTTAATAAAATATATAATGAGGACTTCGATGGTTTCATATAAATAGTTGTTATTCATTGGTTGTTCTTTTATTCACAACATTTATTTCTAAGAAATGCAATTAATTTAAAAAAAATATTGTTTCGGCTTTTAAGTATGAAGAAAGGCATACATTTTTTATAAATCAATCACAAATGTACAAAAACATGGTGTATTGGATCAGTATTGGCACAATACTAGATTTTTTTTACATTTAGATAAATGTTGCTGAAAAATAATTCTTAATTAATTGAACAACATTGAAGTTTTAACATTTCTTTTACCGAATAGTTTTAATATAGAGCAAATTCGGGAAAAATAAAAATGAAATAGTTCTTGTAATTAGTGTGATATTGCCCAATTCTATTGTTTTCCAAATATATGACATTACATATAATACATATCTTCAATTCTTGAGATAATTTCTAACGTAGCATATGAATCTAATATTAATTTTAATGTGATTTTTAATATAAAATTACAATATTATATTCTAATATTTCTGATTAGAAATAATAATATTATTGTGGTTTTTTTAATATTCATGTATGTTTAAATAAACCAAATAATTATTTATTCAATCAATTGAATTTTTTTGTTTTATGTTAAGAAGGCGACGACAGAAACCTCGATTGATAGAACGTGACGTTCTGTTTGAAATTCTAACCTCAAAAATTAAAGTTTGATACCTCTCTATTATAAATGCAAAATGTAATGATTTTGAATATAATATGTCCAAAACTAATATCGGCGCGAAGCGCAGCTCGATCGCTAGTTATTTAAATTACAACTATTGTTCTTACTTATCGTATAGTGTTCTATTATAAAACATCTTTTTAAGTATATGCTTAATAATTATAGCTCATTTGTTTCTATCTTTTTTATCTACTGCTCACTAATTCCTATATCCAGATGTTATCCCACTTTTGGCTGACATTTGAATTAGAATTTATCCACTTAAGGAGTAAAGTATCATTTTTTGCGGAGTCAGGTGTGCACAACATTAATAGTTATTGTTGAGATTATATAATAGCATCTATCTCTTTACACAAATAAGATAAAGATTTCTCATTGCAAATAGCTGGGTTATCATAATTTTTATATTTTAACTACGAGTATATTCTAAGAGATTTTTTTATGAACTGAATTGATTTATGGAGTTACTTTTAGGCTAAACCACGCTTATTATCGTTTCATACGACTAATATAGAGTTTCTTCAGTGGTGTAAGGTAAGTTATAAGAAGTTTTATATTTTTTCTGTATTTTACGAGATATTTGATGCACCAAATCGATTTATGAAGTTATTTTTTAAGCTAAATCGTTATTTACACGGTTTTACACGATTAATATAGATTTTTTTTCGTTGGTATTAGGTTGGTTATGACAATTTTTATATTTTTACTTCATCTAGAGGATTTTCTTATGCGTTGATTCGATTTTTGGGGTTATTTTTTACGCTTGGATAAAAGAACATGCCAAAAATGAAGAAAAAAAACGTTTTTTTTTTTATTTTTGATGGTGTTCCACCCCATTTTATCACAGTTTTTATAATGGAAATCGAAAGAGCGAAAAAAAATACAAAAAAATAATGGTATTGGAAGTTAGCCATTGATAGGGAACCAATTTAAAAAATCAATACAAATCTTTAGGAATTTTTTTAGAGCACAATTTAAATTAACATAATCTGAAAAAATTCATGGTTATTTGGGACCTACATGTACATCTCTCTGAACTTTTTCAGATTTTTAAAAGTTAACTGACACTCGGAAAAAAATAAAATCGAAAAAACACGTTTTTGGTGTTAATTAGTCATGGGAAAGGTATTATGGTCTAAAAATTTAGCGCAGAAGTTCTTTTTACATGTTCTATCGACCAGTAAAGTTAGTTTGTCGATTACGTTGGGGGCAATTTTAACATGCTTATCCGGCTATAGCCTTTAACAAGGAAGAAAATGAGACCTTGCAAATTAAAACCTTGCGAATGAAAACAAAACAGATTAATATTTCTTATTGATTTTTTTTTTAATGGACAAAATATACTTTTGCAAAATTGGAAATTTTCTAACAAAAATATTTTCCGTTATGTTAAGAACCCTGCTTCCCGTCATATCAGTTTTCAGATTGGAATGTGTAAATGAATTTTCTTACTCGCCCACCCGAAAGTACTTACTTTCGGCCCGCATCTCCGGGCCGAAAGAGAAACTTTCGCATCCTATTTTAGACCAACAGCGCGCTCTGATTGGCTGCCGAAATTTTCTGACTCGCGGCGCTTGAGCGCCCGCGCGCATGTCCGAGGAAAGATGTTTGTGCGGTGTGAAGGTTAGACACGTATGAAATAAACAGAGGAAAGTGCACGAGTGACGAGAAAAAAAAAGTTAGTTGAAATAAAAAGTGATATTGTTTGATCGTGGTCATTACATTTTTCCTTGTTTTCTACACGTACTTTCGAGTCGTGTAGAAACAATTAAGCGACACACTAGACAAGTCCCAACACTCTGACTGCACGATATCTTACAGAAAAATGAATAGCTCGACACGCGCTCTGACTGAAATTCTCTCGAGAAATGTAAAATTGAATTACTATTTTCTACAAATTCTCTCGAGAAATGTAGCAATAAATACTGCGTTCACATGCAGTGATAGTGTCCGCTTTCTAACCTAAAACGTGCTTAACCAAACGAGTGAAGATTAAAAGCAATAAAATTACGTGCAATTTCTCAATTTCCATTGAGATAAAAAAATGCCTTTCAATGAAACAAACACAGATGAATCCTCATCCGATGGTTCTGAAGACGAAGAAGAAATCTTAAAAAATTTTGACCAAGAGGCAAAAATAATTATAGAGTCAGAAACATTACCAAAGAAGTCTTCCGAACGCTACCTCCTAGTCTACAACGCTTACAAAAAATGGAAAGAAGAAAATAAAAATTCACTTTCAACAAACTCCGAAGAAAATAATTTAATTGTTTACTTTAACACCTTAAAACTAAAATTGAAACCGCCAACTCTATGGAGCATGCTTCGAAATACTTTAAATACAAAAGACAATATTGATATTACTAAGTTCTTCGCTTTAAAAAGTATGATAAAAAATTGTGGTAAAGGTTACAAACCTAAAAAATCAAAAACTTTAACCTGGACTGAAATTATGAATTTTATGACAACAGCCGATGATCAAGTGTATTTAGCCACAAAGGTAATTCATTATTTATATATTCACTTCGCAATTAATACTCTTATACTTGATTAATTTACACTATACTTTTAACATTCACAGGTAATACTTACATTTGGAATTTGTGGTGCACTCCGCTGTGACGAATTAACTAATATGAAACTTGAACACCTAAAAGACTTGGGTGATGCCTTTCTAGTATCGATCAAACATAACAAAAACGACTACGCCGGCGAGTTTCTTATTGGAAACCTTTTCTATAACCAGGTTAAACATTACATTTCCTTAAGACCAACCGATCAATTTACAGACAGATTTTTCATCCACTACAACAAAGGCAAATGTACTCGTCAATTCATTGGAAAAAATAAGATACGTGAAGTACCACAGACTATTGCTTCTCATTTAAAATTACAAAATCCAAAAAAGTACACAGGTCACTGCTTTAGAAGAACAGCAGCAACGCTTCTTTCTGAATCCGATGCAAACATGCAAATGATTAAACAACTAGGAAGGTGGCGTTCGGATGCTATAGCACAAGGCTATATAGAAAATTCACTACATAATAGACAAATGATTTTCAATGGCATTATCCGTACAGCTACGACAAACACTCATCCAAAACCATCGACAAGTACTACACCCAATGAAGCTGACTCCGACTACCATTCAAATTGGCCGCATTACAACTAGGAATTCACTACGAACCAGTACCATCCAATTCCAAGTAAGCATAAAAAATATTAATATACTTGATAAGTTTGCGTACTACCTTTAATTCCTAACAAACTTTATTTCAGACCAACAACTCAACTTTACCACAACCAGCAATAAGAAAATACTTACACCGGAAAACAATGAAAATCAACCCTCGACAAACCACAACAGCAAAAAATTTCTTTCAAAAACACCAGTGAAAGTAGGATTCAAAGATAAAGTAACTACTCAACCACCTCCGTGTAAAATAAGAATTCTTCAAAATTTAAATCCTCAAATTCAAGATGAAATGTCTCATTCGAAATCATTGAAAAATACTACACCCAACAAAGATGAATCTGATTACAATTTAAATTGGTCAGATTTCGAAGAAGAAATCACTACGAATAACTTCAATTCAACTTCAAGGTAAGCATAAAAAATACTAATGTATAGAGTCGATGCTACCTGTACTACTTTTCATTCGTAACAAACTTTATTTCAGATCAAAAACCTACTACGACAACAAGCAATACAACAACTCTTCAACCGCAAACCAGCATCAATGAATCAAAAAGAATTCTTAAAAATTTAAATCCTCAAATTCAAGATAAAAATCAAAACCAAAATCAAAATAAATCACTGAATGGAGATAAAAATCAAAATCAAGATCAGAATAACTCATTGAATGATCAAATAAATTCAACTTTAAACAAATATATTAAAATTAAAAATTGTACTATCAACGGCAATTTCATTGTAAATATTAACAATTACAAATCTGAAAAAGAAAATCATTTGTAAAGAAAAAAATCGAACAAAAATTTATTTTATATTGAGATTAATATGTTGAAAGTTAAAATTATTAAAACCAAAGCTGATTAATTTAAATGTAAATCTTGTATTAATTATTGTATTAATACTTATTAATACTAATTAATGTTAATGTATTGAAAAAGTTTAAATTATTAAAATCAAACTTTATTGTACTTATTTCATGACCTTATTTCTTTCTTTTTTTAATGAACGTGTTTCTGATGCCCGGCCCGACCAGCAAAACCTCGGCTTCGCCTCGGTCTTGCAAATGTCGGTCGGGCATCAAACCATCTGTGTAACAGCGAAAGTAGCAGACGGCCAAAAAACCAGCTCTCCATGCCGGGCCGAAAGAAAAAACAGTCGGTAATATCGACGGAGCTACCCAAAGCGGCCGAGAGAGGCATTACTATCGAGCGAGTCAAAAGAAAAACTAATACTCAAACACAGCTAGCAGACGACAATGCAATTTTATGAATTATTTAATAATTACAGAACGTACTTTCGGCCGGGGAGTAAGAAAAATAGTATACAATACTTGGACCGGAAATTGGATGCCCTGGGCGTGCGTGGTATGACGCCCGAGGCGAAGCCGGAAATCCAATTTCCGGCCCACGTATCGTAATATACTATTTTGTAAAAAATGTTCATAGCTTTAAGTATACTAGACCGCTGGAGCCACCTTAAATCTAAGCTAAAGGCACGATAAAGCTTTCCCGTATACAAAAGATAGTATCGGTAGTTTAATGAATAATCGATGACATTTTCCACGCAGGAAAGTAGATGTAGGCAGACAGGCTACCTATAAAATTATGAATCAAATAATTTCTAAACCCAAGTAGGCGGGGAAGTGAGTTTCACGCAGAAAAGTGGAGGCATGCCGACGGGCTATAAATAAAGTTCGAGTCAAATAATTTCTAAACCCAAATAGGGTGGGGAGCGAGGTCTACGCAGAAAAATGGAGGCATGCAGGTAGGCTACCTATAAAATTATCGATAAAATAATTTCCCAATCCACTTAAGCGAGGTAAGCGAGATCTACGTAGGGTGGTGGACGCATGCAGACATCTACCTATAAAATTACCAATAAAATAATTTCTAATCCCGAGTAGGCGGGAAAAGCGAGTTCAACGCGGGAAAGGGGAGGCCTGCCGATGGGTTACCAATGACTCCAAAACTTCTTTGAGTTCGCTTAGTTGGGTTACGAAATTCTTCGGTTGATAATTTTATCTGAGGCCTCTCTGCGTGCTTCCACTTGTCTGCGTGGAACTGGTTTCCCCCAACTACTTTAGTATAGAAATTACTTGATTGATAATTTTACAGGTAGCCTGTCTACGTGTCTCCACTTTTCTCCGTAGACCCCCCTTCCCTCGACTATTTTGGTATAGAAATTATTTGATTGATAATATTATAGGTAGCATGTGTGCGTGCGTTCACATTTCTGCGTAGATCTCACTTACCCCGATTATTAGGGTTTCAAAATTATTTGATTTAAGCTTTATTTGTAACCCGTCTAGAAATTATTTGATTAGAACTTTATTTGTAGTACGTACTTGCACTTTCCTGCATAGGTCTCGCTTCCCCCACCTATTTGAGTTTACAAATTATTTAATACAAACTTCATTTGTAGCCCGTCTACGTGCTTCCATTTTCCTGCGTAGATATCGCCTCCGCGCCTAGTTGGGTTACGAAATTCTTTGGTTGATAATTCTTTCTGAGGCTTATCTGCGTGCCTCGACTTGTTAGCGTGGAACTGGTTTCCCCCAACTATTTTGGTATAGAAATTATTTGATTGATAATTTTACAGGTAGCCTGTCTACGTGTCTCCACTTTTCTGCATAGATCCCGCTTCCCCCGACGATTTTGGTGAAGAAATTATTTGATTGATAATTTTATAGGTAGCCTGTTTACGTGTCCCCACTTACCTGCATAGATCCCGCTTCCCCCGCCTATTTGGATTTCGAAATTATTTGATTTAAACTTTATTTGTAGTACGTGCTTCCACTTTCCTGCGTAGATCTCGCTTCCCCCGCCTATTTGAGTTTAGAAATTATTTTATTCCCATCTCTACTACAATGGCCATTTTATAGCCTGAAAAGCGAGGTAAAAGTGGCGTCGGATTCTCGCCTTTACTTTATTCCCGCATAATGCGGAAGTAGAGTAAATTAGCGCGAATAAAGTAATTTAGCGGGAATAAAGTAAGATAGTCTAATTTTTTACGTTTATGGTGTAACGGGATGGCTAGTGGGGGAAAATCCCAACAAGCCACAGGCCAGCGATGCCCTAGAACATGGCGCCGCGGGTGTCAGACTAAAATGACTTGCCCGGGGGTCTGCTCCTGGAATCCCGAAAACAACGCGAAGATCGCACACGAACTTCGCTTTCCAACTAATTGGATCGCTGAGTGAAAAGCGCGCGCTCGAAGAGTAAAGCGCGCGGCCGCTATACTCAGATATGAAAACGACCGGCGGAGTCGTTTTCCCGCGGAGGCAGCGGTATCCGGAAGAAGGACAGGTTGTAATGAACACCGCGACGAGTAACTAGATATCACAGTATATTTAAAATCACTAATCTCTACAAGCACTACGCACGTGCTGATTAGAACAATAATGAGTTAGTTCGCGTGCGACCATTAATATTCAAACGCGCGACCTATACGGCGCGCGGCGAAGCTGCTAATTTCGCGCGCGGTGTTAAAGTACGGCGGGCTGACACACACCCGCACGTACACGGCACAGAAAGCTTACACGGGGCGATTTCCGTGCGAGCCTTTACAATGAACCCGCGAGAGGAGAGTAGAAAACTTACGTTAGGAAGGAGCAGCCGGTGCACTCGACTCTCTCTCGCTCCCTGTCGTTCGCACAGCAGTTGCGCTCTCTTTCTCTCTCGCTCTCTTGCTCGCTGTACTGGGTCGGCAGGTGGGCTGGCTGCCGGCTCCTTGCTCGCAGTCTCGTTCCGCTCGCGGCACACGCTACGCGGTATCGCTCTCTCTCTGTCTCTCTTCTGTACGCATCCACTATATGCGGCGCCTCCACTACACTCGCGGGGTCTCACAAAGAACGATAGGACGGCGCGGACAAGTAAACTCAGGAGAGACACGGAGGAGATGTTTTACGCGCGATGGCAGACACGAAGATGGCTGCCGTGACTCCTATAAAGCCGTAGCAGCTTCGCGGGTACGCGACGGGCATATTACGCGTCGCGAGACCGGTCTAATCCGGTGAGCATGCCTGCTCGGCGCGGGTAATTCGAATCTCGAACTACCTAACTCGGGCACGCGTTATAATGGTAAATTGGGTTAAAACTAACAAAATTATAACACATAAATACAAAATAGCTTTTTAAATCTATGAAGTGGACCCAGTGGCGATGGGAATAAAGTACTATATGTAACGCCGGACTAAAGTCGATCATTCCCTTGGGTGATCACTGCCCGAGCGAGCGTAGCGAAGCGAGAACTCACCCGCGGGAATTATCTGCGACTTTAGTCCCTTGTTACATAATGTACTATAATACAAACTTTATTGGTAGCCCGTCAACGTGCTTCCATTTTCCTGCGTAGATATCGCTTCCCCGCCTACTTGGGTTACGAAATTCTTCGGTTGATAATTTGATCTGAGGCCTGTCTGCGTGCCCCCACTTGTTTGCGTGGAACTTGTTTCCCGCAACTATTTTGGTATAGAAATTATTTGATTCTAACTTTACTTGTAGGCCATCTACGTGTCTCCACTTTTCTGCGTAGATCCCGCATCCACCTACTATTTGTGTATAGAAATTATTTGATTGATAATTGTATAGGTAGCCCGTCTGTGTGATCTCACTTTCCAGCGTAAATCTCGCTTCCCCCGTCTACTTGGATTTCGAAAGTGTTTGATTCTAACTTTATTTGTAGCCCGTCTACGTGCTTCCACTTATCTGCGTAGATCTCGCTTCCCCGCGTACTTGGGTTTAGAAATTCTTCGATTGATAATTTTATATGAGGCCTTTCTGCGTGCCTCCACTTGTCTGCGTGGAACTGGTTTCCCCCAACTATTTTGGTATAGAAATTATTTGATTGATAATTTTATAGGTAGCCTGTCTGCGTGCCTCCACTTTCCTGCGTAGATCTCGCTTCCCCCGCCTATTTAGGTTTAGAAATAATTTGATTCTAACTTTATTTGTAGCCCGTTTGCGTGCTTCCACTTTTCTGCGTCGAGCTCGCTTCCCCTGCTTACTTGGGGGTTGACAAATTTTTTGATTGACAATTTTATACGCAGCCTGTCTGCTACTCCGTTAAAAAATTTGCAAAAACTTGATAACTCGATAAAGAATGGCTCTTATGGTGCTTGATAAGCAATTAAAATTTGAGGTAAAGATATTCAATAGTTTTGCATAATTGCTTTTTTTTATTACATTTTGATCATTTTTGCTTGATTTTTCTCAAGCCGCGAGGCATCGTACGAGGATGCACCAAATTGACTTTGACAGTTTAACATCTCTACTTTCACGAACAATGAATAGCTAAGCGATTATTTCAAATTTAATTGTTTAAAATCGCAAAATAAAAAAAAAGTAATTTTTTTCGTTATAAAGAATTCGAATTACGACTCCAATATTTGTCGTAGATAAACGACACTAGGTTCGTTGAAAAACTGGCATTTTTCCCAAATTTTAAGCTATCTACGAACTCTCTAATTGTAAGTGCTCTAGGAGACGAGATAATTTTTTTTTTTTTTTTTTTTAATCGTCGTGTCTTTATTTATTAATATTAAGAAACGAGACAATGGCGAAAATCGAATTAATAGTTGTACTAAAATGAAAAATATTGCTTCACATTTATTGTAAACTTACATTGTTATAAATAATCACGAAGGTGCGGGTCAAAAGTGGAGAAAGCTACAGTGTCACGCGAAAAAACTGTGCATAGGAACTTCAAATCTGACGCGCCTGAAAAATTTTTACATATCTCGGTAACTAATTGACATAAACACTTAATTTTTCTTTAAATTTGGGATAGCTCGCGAAAATATTCACATCTGACCTACTCATTCCCCCGAAAAAATTTATTTAGCAATACTTAATTCACAATTATTATTTCTATTAAAATTTTATCTTTTCATAAATAAATAATTAACTACATTCAATTTTAAGCAATGGTACATATTATTAATTAATTAAACATATTTTTATATTGTGATCTTGTAAAATGTGCCTGCCTAGCAATATCGTAAAATAATCTGCCTGAAGGTAAGGGCGAGGTAAAGTGCAGGTGATGAATAAATAGAGAGAGAGGGTGAGGGAGGGAGAGAGAGAGAGAGAGATTGATAGATTGATTGATTAAATATTTATTGATGTACATTATGTTGTACAAAACTATACGTAGAATTTATGTTGTAGAAATTTTACAAAAGATAAAATTAATAGTTACAAAATAGATAACGGCAAAAAACAAGGAAGTAATCAATAAAATATATCGCAGCAAAAAACAGCAAGATATAAAAAAAAAGATGAATATATGTGAATGAGAGATGAAACATGATGAGGGGTGAAAGTGAGTCGATGTGTGAGTGAAGAGCATAGATATAAGATGAGATGAACACTAATGATTGTTCTAGGTTTAGAATGCTTCTCGGAATTTAAAAACGTGTTTATGGAATGAGGATGTGGCTTCAAGGTTGAAAATGAAATTATAGAGTGAGGATTTTTTGAAATTTGCAAGATAGGGAGGCTGACCACACTGATTTAATTTATACAACATATGGCAGCAAAGTAGAGTCTCCGATCAACATTAGTGATCCAGGAAAGCTGACGTCTGTAAGGAGTGATGTGCTCATCCCTTCTAGCACCAAAAATGTAGCGGATTCTCGTATTCAATACCACTTGGAGCCTATTGTCCTGTTCAACCGAGATGTTACAGAAAGCTAGAGAGCAGTAGTCAACCAAAGGCCAAAGAAGCGCTTGTATTAAGTGTTTCCTCAGTTCAAGGGTGGCGCTATCTCTCAGACGATTTAGTCGATACATTAGAGTATTGGCCCGTTTGCAGACCTCATTTACATGTTCCTCACAACATAGTCTATCTTCAAGCACCAACCCCAGATTGCGGACAGATGAAGAAAATTGTATCCTAGAGTTTCCAATTGCGATGTCGGATTCCACAGATAGAAGTTGGTTAATGTAGTAGGGGTTACCGCAAATCATGGCTTTTGTTTTGCCAACATTTAGTTTCAGCTGATTTGCTGTAGCCCAAGTAGATATGCGACTGCCATTGTCGCTCATCTTTTCAATTAGAGCATCAAGGTCATTCAGATGGCACTGAGCATATATCTGAAGATCGTCAGCATAAAGTATGCGGGATATTCCAGGATATAGGCAGCAGCTGATGTCATTAACATACAGCGAGAAAAGTAGTGGCCCTAAGACAAAGCCTTGTGGCACTCCCGTATTGAGGGGACGGAAAGACGAGGTAGACCCGTTCTTTCCTTTAATAACCTGCTGGCGACCTGACAGATAAGATGCGATCCATCTCAAACAGGCTTAGAGAAACCATAGTCTCTAGTTTTCGGAGAAGAGATATGTGGCAAACATAATCAAAGGCCTTGCTAAAATCAAAGAGGAGGAGGAGAGTAACATGCTTTCGGTTGATCCCAACTCGGATATCATCTGTATGTTTAATGAGGGCTGTTTGTGTACTATTGTTTTTCTTGAAGCCGGTCTGCGTGCAGTCTAGAATGTGCTATGTTTGAATGTAATCGTTGATTTGTTGGTGAACTATGTATTCAAGAACCTCAGAGAGAAAGTTGAGAAGTGATATGGGAAATCGCTGGGGCTACCGGGTGTTTTTATCTTATTCAAAGCAAACACCAGTGACCTCTTCCATTCAGGGAAAAGAGAGAATAATTGATGCATTGAAGAGATCACGGAGGTGGGTGACTATTGAAGGAAAGGCTGCCAGAACGATGCATTGAGGAATACCGTCCAGTCCCCTGGATTGAATACTGAAGTGATTGACTGCTGCAGTTACATCCAGTGTATCTATTTCTTTGACGAAGAAAAATTCGAAAAGATCTTTGGACTGCAGTTAAGTTACGTACTCATCCATAGATGGAGCCTTGGGATCGAACGATACAGAGTAAAAGTACTCATTCAGTTGATCAGACGTGAAATCATGAGGGCACTCTACTTTAGGAGGAACGGCACCCAGGTACCTCAGTTCTTTCCAGAGAGACGGCGGATCTGTGATGGATGATAAGCGTGTATAGTAGTACTCAAGTCTGGATGATTGGATGATTTTGTGAGCATGATATCTAGCTTGATGGTATAGAAGGAGATCATATGGCTGTCTCGTGCGTCGCTATCGTCTGTAGAGTTTGTCCCTTTTAGAGATGAGGTTTTTGTGGAGTGAGGTGAACCAAGGATGATTATATTTGTTGGACTTGATAGTTTCGAGTGGGACCAATCGATCAATGGCTGATATAAGGTTGCCGCAGAGCACTGACAATCTAGACTCCGGAGAATCAGAGCTAACTGTCCAATCACAGCTACGGAGGTAAGTATCTTAAACACCTTTATCAACATATTTGAAATCCAAGTATGAGAAAGGCTTAGTAATAAATTTGGGAACAGAGACGTCAATAGTGACCGTTATAATGCTGTGATGGTCAATAAAAGGTGTCTCAGACTTCCAGTAGTCCAGTAACGTATCTTGTTGGTCTATAATACAGAGGTCAAGCCAGGTACCTGTATCCCTATGATATGTAGCCCCGTGGGGAACAAGTTTTAGTAAATTTTCATAAAGGAGATTGCGAATGAAGATTGCATCAAAAGAGTCGCACAATTGATTGGCATTAAAATCACCCATTATTATTTTAGTGTTATAGTTGTGCATGTTGACAGTGAGATCCTCCATGAAATGGCTATTTTCCAGGAAAGGGGCATGAGGTGGCCTACAGACGACCGCTGTAAAGAATGGAGGGATACCTTTGGCTTTGACCTCACAGAATATGTATTCTGGCGTGCTGGGTCGGCATGTCCATTCTTCTGTTGATGTGCAAAGACATTTAGATGTGAGGGACTTGTGTATGTAGAGTGCCACACCTCCACCATTACTGTTACGGTCTTTACGAAACAAAACATAGTCTTCCAGAGATAAGATTCTTCTTTTCAGTGAGCTTGGTCTCAGTTACTGCTATTAAGTGATAGTAGGGGAGAGAGGCTAGAAAGAGTCTTATTGTCTCAATGTGACCCAAGATAGAATTAGCATTGAAACAACATACCCTTAGCCCATCCCCAGAGCACTTCGTGGTGGCTACTAGACAATTTGGTGACGAGAGAGGGGAGGATGCACTATAAGTATGAGACAGAGAATGATTTACTGAAGTTACGTTTGGAGTGTGAGATGAGGAAAAGATTATTGTAGATAAGAGTGACGATGCTGCTCGATGAGGGTGAGGATACAATGTAGATGACTTAGCATGTTGCGCTATTTCTCTAGACTCTCTAAAAAATTAAAGAGATCGATTTAAGAATTTATAAGAGTAGGCTTATCACTCGTCTTTGGTCTTGCACAGATTTTTCTTCCGTGAACAAATGTAAGAAATCCATTTTCTTTATCCTTGGCTTTTGATCTAACCTGTTTATGCAACTTGTAGACATCAGTTGGAAGAATCTCATTGACGTTGATGAGCCCCGGAGCTAGTAGTGACGGGACTCCAAGTGACTGTAGCAGGTCCTTATCGATGGCAGATGTGTGTACATTCTTTAATTTGATTTTACTGTGGATAATGGCATGAGCATGGGCTGGCGAGGTAAGATTCACTATTAGTTGCTGAGAAGAGAAGGCAGGTGTTGTAGGTTCAGGTGTCAGTGTTTCTTCAGTAGTGTCCATCAGAGCAGTCGACCTGATAGATGATGTTGGAGGCTCCGTTCGCCGGTCCTTCCCACGCAATGGTTGGACAGAGATTATTTCCCTTAATTCCAAGTCTGGATGAATGGTTTTGAGGACCACAAATGACAGACTACGGAGATTAATACCACTCTTATATTTGAGGCCACCCAGCACGATTTCGGAAGAGAGTCGCTGTTGAGCATCTGCTAGTTCCGAGAGACGAGAGGACAGTGAGGCATTTAGCTCTTCAAGATGTTGGATCATACCACTACTGTCTGCCAGGACATCCGCGGAGACAGTAGAAGATAGCTTATTGTCCATAATCTGACGCAGAGTTGTAGTCGCTTTTTAATTTGTCAATGTCCTCAACTGCGGCATCAACTCGCTGAACTAGTGCAGGAATCACCTCGAAAATTTGAAGTTTTTCCGAGAAGTCCGCTATTTTGTCAGTGATGTCTGAAAATGATGTTTGAAAATTAGAGATTTGCGTTTCTATGCCATCCAACTTATCCAGCTTGTCCATTTTTCCCAGCAGCATGCTAAGTATTTCGTCACTGAGGGCGTACTAGAGGAAAAAGTAGATTCAGATGCAGGAGTAGATTTTGTAGCGGTGCCTTGGCTTTCAGCTTGACTCTCGTTAATAGATTCAGTTCTTTGCCTATTAGTATTAGCTGCACAGATACAACTACGACATACATTAATGATTTTAATTGCATTGTTTCGAACTTGCTTGAAAGCAGTGCAGGAAGGATGATAGTTTTGATAGGTTTGTTACAGCCACGACACATGGTATCCATCGTTACAATAAAACTTGTACAATAAGCGACAGATGTGAGAAAGAAAAATGGGTTGAAATAAACAATGACTGAAAAAAGAGATACAGAATGAAAGACGAAACACAATATGTTGTGCCAACGAGTAAAGATGAAAATACGAGAAAGAAAAGTGATTGTAAGTACAGATATTAGGAATATTACGCAAAAATACTGGTGTAAAAGGCCAGGAAGGTATAAAAAGTTCGAATCATGAACCGAAACAGCACTAGAAAGTGTTAAAATGAGTTAAAATGCCCTATTATCTGTAATACTGAGAGTAAGTAGTGCGAACGTTGACTAAGTCAGACAGATCGGCAAAGTAGAGGCCTTTTACACCCGTTTACAAGTAGTATAGAGAGAAATCAGTCAGACATACAAAATTTCTATATGTACAGTTAACATCAGCGTGGCAGTATAGATAGTGATACTTAAACAATTAGTAATACTGAATTGAATTAATAATAATACTGAATTTAATCTGAATAGATAATACTTAATGAATACGGAGCGAGATAAATAATTATATAAATAACACTGGTTGCGTAAAGAGCAGAATACTGCGACTTAAAGTATTTGTATGCGAAAAATTAATAACGCAACAAAACAATCAGACTTGATATAAATCGAGGTTGACTAGATAAAATTAAATAAATAAATAAATTAAATAAATATTAATTCCGATTGAGACAATAAATTAAGCAATAAATGAGTAATACTGGTTGTAACTTAAACTACTTGTATGCCAAAACTTAAAAATGCAAAGAGCAATCAGACTTGATAAAAATCGAGATTGACTAGATTAGAATAAATAAATATCAGAAATAGTGTAAATCAAGCAGTACAACAACAGTAGAAATTGCTGATTCTGTTAAACCCAATTGAAAAACCCTGACTCATTTAGTTCATGACTTTACGTACGTGTAATATAACACATCGGCTACAATAAAAAAAATGCGTGAACATACTTGCATGATGTACACAATGCGGCTCTTCTGCTGATGAGAAAGTCGGTTCCAGTGTGCGGTAGGCTGTTAAGTGACGGTAAAGATGACAGTCAGCACTACACTTAACAGAAGCTGTTGCGATGATGTTTATCGTTGGCAGCCGAAAATTTCAAACAGCAGAAGTCCGTAGAAAGCCTGTACGTGATGCACTGTAGTGGTTGCACAGGCACTGCAGCTACTTGTACCAAAGAGTTTACGGGTACCAAAGAGTAGTGCAGAGAAAGACTATCATGCAGACCAGCCGGCGAATAAAGATATGTTGGCGAGATGTCACGTCTTCGATTTGGGGTTATGTCAGCGCCATCAACAGGAAACTTGTTCCAGGCTCATAGAAATGCATCGAAATCATGCAGACCCTAGGCACAAGCTTGAGAGCCACCGGAGCCAGTTTCCCAGAACGAAAAACACTCCCTAGAGTGAAGTGTGGGTTAATAGTGGTGAAAGATAGCAGGAGCGAGTAGAGTGACGACTGCCTGTACTTACCACCAGAGAGAGAGAGAGAGAGAGAGAGAGAGAGAGAGAGAGAGAGAGAGAGAGAGAGAGAGAGAGAGAGAGAGAGAGAGAGAGAGAGAGAGAGAGAGAGAGAGAGAGAGAGAGAGAGAGAGAGAGAGAGAGAGAGAGAGAGAGAGAGAGAGAGAGAGAGAGAGAGAGAGAGAGAGAGAGAGAGAGAGAGAGAGAGAGAGAGAGAGAGAGAGAGAGAGAGAGAGAGAGAGAGAGAGAGAGAGAGAGAGAGAGAGAGAGAGAGTACCGATGCTAGTAAAATAACAAAAGCTCAGCGAAATAGAGAGTCGCGATTGTTCGAGACGGCGTTGCTGATAACCGATTTTAGAGTGAGCGCCGCGGAGAGAACCGAAAAGTAGCGTACTGCATTTCCGGCTGCTTGAGTGAGCGATCGATAGTCTTGTTCCAGTTTCGGTTGTAGAAAATTGAGTCTCGCGTTATAGCAGCATTACTGTTTACGATAATTCGATTGTGATTTGCGTAGTTATGCGAGTAGGTTTAGATAGAGCGTGCGTAATTAAAATATTTTAAAGTAATGAGTATGTGAATGAACAAATGTGTATGAGAATAAAAGCGAGTATTAGCATGTATACTTATAGGAAATAAATGTGTAATATTAATCTTTTTCGTGAGTTGCATGTTATTTGAATTTACCTCGCCCTACAATCCACATATTTATAGGTATTTCTTTGCCCGAGGAAGACCTTCACGACGGACTCCCTTTTGATAAATGAGTGGAAAATAGAGTACGTGTATTTGCACGATACTGGGCTTATAATTATTTACCTTAAACGAGAAATAATTAAACAATAAAGTATCATGTCGCAATATGATTCTGTGTATGTGAGTGTATGTGTATGTGTGTGTGGGTAGATTTGAATTCTGCCGCGGTTTTATGTGTTCAGAATAATGCGTTCAGGAAGATATTCGTGGTAGAACCTTTGCTTCGGCCTTTGTGTGCCTTTGTTTGCATGTCCCATCCGAATAGAGCATGGCTTTGTGTCAGTTTGACCATTGAGCTGTTATGCCGCTATCCACCAAATGTACAGAAAAATATTTTGTTTTAAATACTGAAACTGTCACCAAAATTTACTTACAAATTTCAATTATTGAACGCTTGTAAGTGCATAAATGTTCTTCTGATTTATAGTGTAATTATGCAATCTCATAATAATTTCTGTACTAAAGTATATAGCTCGATTGTTAACGACAATTCGGACCGGTTTCAATATAAAATTACAATTGCAAGAGATACTGTTTTTGGTTGTGTTGGAGGATTGTGGATGAGTGGACTGTAAAGTTCGAATAATCAGAGTCGTTTCGTGTAGAGAGAAAATCGTAGTTTATTGAAGTCGACGTTGGTCTGAATGCTGTGTAGTACGTGGTTGCGCGTTGCCGTCTCTCTGCCGTCGTGCGCTGAACTAACTGCCGGCCGGCGCAGCGAGGCGCCTTGGAGAAATGCCTTCGGCGTCGAATGTTCGCGACTCTGATTCCCAACAGATACATTTTATGCAGGTTTAATGAGATTTACGCACTGCATATGGCGAACCATTGGTAAGTACATAAACATTATAATCATTTATTTATAGTATTTTTGGAAAATTGATTCATAATATATTTGTCATTCTCAAAAAGAATATATCGACGGCTGAGCGGAACAAGGTTATATCTCACTGCGCGGACGAAAAGCGACGCCGTATACTGCCCGTGTACTGCTCGCAAGAGCGCCGAGATACGACATTCTTCATCCGCGCGGTGAGATACGACGTTCCTCATCCGCGTAGTGAGATACGATGTTCTTCCTCCGCGCGGTGAGATACGACGATCTTCATCCGCGCGATGAGATATGACATTCTTCGTCCCCGCGGTGACATACTACGTTCTTCATCCGCGCGGTGAGATACGACGTTCTTCATCCGCTCAACCGTCGATATGGAGTTCTTTTATGTTTGTAGTGAAGACACATAATAAACTCCACCCCAGTTTCATATAAAATTACAACTGCAAGAGATACATTTCACGGAGGTTGTGACACGGCAAATTGCACGTCTCGTAAAGTACATGCAAAATCAGATGTGCACGGCGGCCATGGCGAGCGACGCCTTGACGCGCGACGTCGTACACACACACGCACACACACACATGTGCGCGCCCACCTTCTATTGTCATTCCTTGCGCGCAGCTACTCTCCTAGGTCCCACCTTTTTCGCCGAGGCTAAAGAATAGCTGGAGCAGAGCAGAGAGATAGCCGCAGCAGTAGCTGCAGCGAGAAGACGCTCTAGCTCGCCCACTAGAAGATCACCGTCATCGAGAGAGAGAGAGAGAGAGAGAGAGAGGAGAGTGAGCCTGGCAGCAGCAGCCGACGCCGAAGGAGAGGGAGAAAGAGACACTGCGCCGTACCGCCGTCTCGGTCATTCAATGGACACGGTGCGCGAGCATCGAAAGCATAGGGACTGCTCGCGCTGCAGTGAAGAAGGCGGCCGATCGGCGAAGTACGGCGGAACGGAGCAGCGTGCACGACACCGGCCGTCATTCTGTCGCCTAACGCCGTGCCGCGTGCCGCTGTCTTTTCCGCGCAAAAAACCGCTCAGTTTGCCGTCCGCTGCGAGGTGCCACCTCGACGACCACGCTACACACGCGCCGGGAGTGTGTGCCCAGGGCAGCGACGCAGTGTTCGGAAATCGAAAATTTATGGACATGTTACCTTGCAGTCCACAATTTTCCATCGATTTTGATGACATTTTTTTTAAATTAAAGCTTTTGCAATTGCCAATCGACCCCTCCAGGTCGATTTTCCAATTTCAGTCCAGAGTTCATGCCCAGGATTCATAAACTTATTAAACACATATCCAGACTCTCCTAAACTTTACAAATTCAATTCAATTAACCAAATAAATCCTTCTGAGACAGAGAGAGAGAGAGAGAGAGAGAGAGAGAGACTGCCCCCTGATTTCAATTTTGAGATCTAGTTTAACGACCATCAATTAAATATTTAAAATTTAATTCTTAATTTAACGACTTTTAATTCAAGACTTAAAATTTTAATTGTGAATTAAGCGGGAAATTCATTCAGATTTTATTAATTGGAATGATTCTCTCTCTCTCTCTCTCTCTCTCTCTCTCTCTCTCTCTCTCTCTCTCTCTCTCTCTCTCTTTCTCTCTCACTCTCCGAAGGATTTATTTGGTCAATTGAATTGAATTTGTAAAGTTTACGAGAGTCTGGATATGTGTTTCATAAGTTTATGAATCCTGGCCATGAACTCTGGACTGAAATTGGAAAATCGACCTGGAGGGATCGATTGGCTATTGCAAAAGCTTTAATTTTAAAAAAAGTCATCAAAATCGATGGAAAATTGTGGGCTACAAGGTAACTTGTCCATAAATTTTCGATTTCCGAACACTGTGCGACGGCAGCTCGGAAGAGAGAATTGGAGGGAGTGAGTGCGAGAGCCAGCAGCCGCATCCTCTGGCAGAGGTTTGTCCTCCGTTTTTGGATTTCCTTGCCTTGGTGTGTGGGCGCGTAGGCGTCGGAAGTCGCATCTTCCAAACTCGCGCAAAAGCTACAGCTCGAGTAGTAGCTGTAGTATAGTTAGGGTTGTTTGCTCCTGGCTTTCGCTAGCAGGCGTAGAAGGATCGGTGCAAGTGATACGTGCATCTGGCGCCCGGTATTATACAATATTTAAATGTTAGATTAGTCGTTCTAATAATAAATTAGTTGTGTGTTTTGACCGATTTGTTATTGAGTTTTAATTACCCGCGGACCTCTGCCCTTATCCCCAGCAGAAAATCACAAGTGGTGCAGCCAACGTGGGACCACGGTAAAGGCTGTGGCATAGTAAAGGATCAGTGTCATGATATTCGCCATCGCGGCGCGCACACACAAAACGGGAAACTGCGAGGGGGAAGCGTTCTGGCGGCCATTTCGAGGTCCGACCGCGTGCAAAGTTTTTGGAAAGTCACACGTATTATATTCAGGCAGACGCTTATGTTATGTTATCAATATCATTATTGATATTTCCATTTCGCGTTCTATAAGCTTATAAGTAATTGCGATTTGCTTGTGTTTGACGAATTAAATGTGTTTTAAGGAATTCGCTCAAGCCAAATTTGCTATAGCTTTAGCCACGTAGAATTGCATCATATTCAGGAAGACGTTTAAGATTAAAGTGGAACTTCTTTAACATTATTGCACGAGAGAATTATTTTTAATGTAGGATTGTTTTTTGTTAGTTCCTACACGATGCTTTATGAGATTTGTTCGCCCACATATCCTTCCGAATCAAATCGCATCAATTTCCCAAGCTGCCGTAAAGTATTTTTCAGTGAAACGGGGAAGGGAAATTTCTGATCGGGTTTCGGAGTTTTCAGAGTTGGTGAAGAGCAAGCGCGTAATTGACGCGCTTAGCTCTCGAGTTAGCCTCGGTTGCTTGGCTTGATTTTCTCTTTTTGTTGCTTTTGGTTTTCTTGCTTGCGGCTGTGTTTAGCTTATTGTAATTTTTATTTGAGGCTGCTATTGTATAGATACAATTAAGTTGTAGTAGAATTAATGTAAAATTTGAATTCTCAGTGAAGTGTGTAAAAGTGGTAATCAAGGGAGCTACGCGACCAAGGCTAACTGAGAGAGTAGGGGAAAATGGATCAGTTAGATTGGATTTCGGTTTCGCTAGGCCTCAACGAAAAGGATTTAATGTGCGTCGATCCCTTAGCTGCAGTTCAAGCTCTCAACCGTGCGATCAATAAAATGACTGACGGAGAAGTTGCCAACAGAGTTCACCGCTATGGATTATATGTACGTTCTGACTCAAAAGTTCTAGGTGATAGGTTAGAGTGTTATCAGATGTGAAGAAATTTTGGATCTGGCTCTGCTCTATGGAATCCGGTCATTGATGAACAGTACGAGATGCATGAGCCGAGGGGTATTTCTTATTCGCCTCCCAAAAGTAGTAATTGGATAGGACATTTGTCTTCAGATAGATTATTCCAGATTCCACTAGCACAGGAATTGTTTACCCTAATATTTCAGCTACATTGGACTTAACGCCAGAGAGTCGAGTGAGTACTGTTGTGGCAGACGATTTTTGCGATAGGAGCAAGTGGAATAATCAACCTCACGCACAATCGACTAGATACCCTCTTAGTCATCTCTGTGCTACAGAAAATAGTTGTTTTAGTCAAACAAGCATGAATTTGACAAGAGTGGCGAGTGTGCCGTTTTCGGTATCATCTTGTCCGACTGCCGAGTCAGCACCTGTCCTCGCAAGCCCGATTTGGTATAGTTCTTTCCTCTCTCCAATGCCAGCGTCGTCATCAGAGACAGTTTGAGTGGTTGAAATGTCCAATGAGAATTCTAATCCAGCTCTAGATGGGGTTTCGAATCCAAGTTTGAGTAGGAGCTGTAGCAAAATAAGTTTTGTTAGGGACAGTAAAGTAATGTCACCTACTACAAAACTTTCGCCAAGTTTTTCACGTTACGGAGAGTTTGTCAGGAAATTAGAGATAGCTAGTCAATCTGAAGTGCTGAGTCATTCGGCTTCAATAAATTGCGAGTGTTCGCTGAAGGTCAAGCAGATTTTAAAGGCATTGCAAGGTTCGAGAGGTGTTATCAGCTGAAACCATCGCTGTGTTTAGGGAAGCAGTTAAATAGACCCTATTACAAATGCTCTTCATCCTATCATCAATACCCACAAAGGAAGTTGCGAGAAATCTATAAACAGTTAAAGAGTTTAAGCGAGAAAGAAGAGCTCCGACGAGTTGCACCAGAGGCATATAGGACGCCGCCCCCGCCGGAAGAAGCATTCTTTCCAGTGCCTGTTAACGCTACAGCTAAGCTGCGTCGTCAGGCTAAGTTAGCATCAGGCAAGTCAACAGGAGCAGATTTGCTGCCTATCAGTAATTCCAAAAGTCTGGCTGCAATATCTTCCATTCATATAGTCAAAGCTGAATCATCGCTACTTACAAGTCATCGAGAGAAGATAGCTAATGCAAAGAGAGCGAACCAAAATAAGGGCGTAAGTAAACGAGGTAAACAGCCCAGGTTTGCTAAAGCTGAAGCCCTGTTAAGGAACAAAAGCAGGTGATATTTACAAGCGTGTCTCCACAGACTAGAGCCAGGAAGATTCGAAGAAGGAAAAATATCGAGCCTTGTTTCCGCTGTAGCCAAGTTGGTCACTGGCAAAGTGTGCGAATGCAACAGAAAGCAAATCTGTGGGTCGACAAGCAAATCTCTCGCCGCCATGACCGTCATAGAGGAACTTAAAGACATAGCTCTAGTCAAGCCCTCGCATGAAGCTGGATACGCCCAGCCTGGATATTGGAATTGCAGAGAATTCGGGCATGGGAGGACTACCTGCCCACTTCCCCGCAGACGCATATGCTATATGTGCGGCCAAACAGACGTCACCATAGCCACTTGTCGTACGTGCTGTCAAGAGTGGGGCCAGCGCCAACTTCGCCGCCTAAAGAAATAGGGTTAATGTTGCTGTAGCTCGTAGTTATATTATGTTCCTTCTAAGATTGTCGATTGTTAGCAGAAAGAACATAAGTAGTGGAAAATGAAAACTCAGTTCTTCCTTTACCCTTCCTTAGTATTAATTAAGTAGTTGAGCGCGTTCGTACATAAATTAAATCATGAAGTCAATCGTAATAATACAAATAGAATGTGATCATTGGCTAAAATTTCATTATAATTCGCAGTAAAATCAACATGATTCATAGGTTGCTAGAACGTAGCTCACAAAGAGCAGTACTACAGGGGATCGGCCAGGTAAGATGCTATTGCAGCAATTTTCTATTAATTAAATCATTTGTTTAATCATGAGTGAGACATATATGTCAGACTGGTAACTGACAGTCACAATTGAGTTCGGTATTCGCGTAATGCTAAGGAATGTTACGACATTACGGGCGCCAGGTTACAATAGTTAGAACATACAATCACCGGGTTAAACTCATACAGATTTACTCTTAAGCCCAGCTGCAAAAGAAGATGAATAGAACACAAACTAATGCCGATTAGCTTAGAATAACCTAGTTAGACTAAATCAGACTACTTCAAGTTTAGGAGGTGAGAGTTGTGACATGGTAAATTTCACGTCTCGTAAAGCATATGCAAAATCAGGTGTGCACGGCGGCCACTAATTTTTCATAAATATTAAATTTACTAATAAATAAAAATAGTTACTATAACAAACTAGTTTTATGAATGTATGAAAGAATCATTGCTGATCACTAAATTAAATAATTATTGATAAAATAGGGTCCTTACAATATATTACTAATTTCTTTTCATTTTCAAATAATATATAGTAGTTTAATATAGTTTCAATAATTACAAAAATTATTGATACAATTTTCATTTTTTATGTACATTGTATTGTTGCAGATTGAAGCTTTTTGAAAAGATGGGAACTCACGATGAGAATATCTGTTTGCAGTGTGACAAAATTATATTCCCCCACCATCAACGAAATATCAAAGAAAGAGCTATTGCAACATTGATTGAAGCAAGCTTAAAGAGGAAAGACAACGAATATAAATAGCTTGAAAAGTGTGATTCATTAAATATTCACAAGAGTTGTCACAGCCATTACGTTAGAGAGTCAAGTATAAGACGCGTACCAGTTACCATACATGGAAAGTATCTTGCGCAAACTGCAGAAAGCGCGATACATCTCCACGTTGGATTTAAGCAGTGCGTACCACCAGATACCACTTAGTCCGGAGTCCAAAGAGACTACGGTCTTCACCGTGCCAGGCAAAGGGCTTTTCAAATTTACGAGAATGCCCTACGGTCTTTCGTATGCCAGAGCGTCCTTCCAGAGGCTGATTGACAAGGTCATCGGCCCCGAACTCGAACCTTTTGCTTACTCGTATCTCGATGATATAATAATAGTCACAGAGACATTCCAGGAGCATAAAGAGGTTCTAAAAAGAGTTCTGGACAGGATACAGGACGCGGGCCTCACAATAAATAGCGAGAAGAGCGTCTTCTATCGGGATGAGGTCCAATATCTCGGGGTCATAGTAAATAGAGATAGTTTTAAGCCAGGCCCCGAGAAAATAAAGCCCATTGTGGAGTATCTGGTACCGAAAAACCTCCGTCAGCTGAGACGCTTCTTAGGAATGGCCTCGTGGTATAGAAAGTTTTTATCGAACTTCGTCACAATTGCTGAACCACTGACCGAATTAACGAAAAAGGATCGGAAATATGAGTGGCCAACAGCACAAGAAGAGGCCTTCCGAAAGCTAAAAGCGCTAGTAACTTCTGCACGGATTCTACACAGACCGGTATCTAACGCGCAGTTCGTGGTGCAAACTGACGCGAGCGATACAGGTCTGGGAGCGGTGCTATGCCAAATAATTGACGGCGATGAAAGAGTCCTAGAGTTCGCGAGTCGAACTCTGAGCGCAGCCGAGAGGAATTATAGCGTGACGGAACGAGAGTGCCTAGAAATTCTCTGGGCAATTAAAAAGTTCCGTCCGTATATAGAGGCCTACGACTTGGAGGTTATCACGGACCATAGCAGCTTGAAGTGGCTCCCTGACCTCCAAAACGCGACCGGCAGGTTAGCTAGGTGGGCTTTGGAGCTGCAGAACCACAGTTTCACGGTCGAACATCGAAAGGGCTCGTTGAACAATGTCCCTGATGCCCTTTCACGGATGTTCGAGAAAGAAGAGCCAGCGGTCGCCGCGTTAGAGCTCGAGCGCGATACATACGACCACTGGAACCTCAAGATCGTGAAAGAGGTTCAACAGAAGCCGCGAGACTTCCCCACGTTCAAGCTGGCGGGGGGGCGACTATACAAGTACAACCCTAATGAAGTCATAGAGGAATCTCTCGGCGACGACGATGCACGGAAGTTAGCAGTCCCTCACGAAAAGCGACGCGAAGTGCTGAGAGAATGCCATGACTTTCCAACTGCTGGACACTTGGGCCGCAAGAAAACTCTAGAGAGAGTAAGGCGGAAGTATTATTGGCCACACATATCTCGAGATGTAGCCAGATACGTGAACCAGTACCAAATTTGCCAGCAGTGCAAAGTCGAACAACGCGCTCCAGCAGGATTCACGGGACGTCGTATAACACAGCGTCCATGGCAAATCGGAGCCAGCGACATTATGGGACCTCTCCCTAAAACCAAGCACGGCCACGAATACATTCTTATCTTCCAGGCCCTGTTCACACGCTGGATCGAAGTATTTCCGATAAAAAGGGCAGATGGAAAATCGGTGATAAAAGGGCTCAACGAGCGAGTATGTCTGCGGTTTGGAGTCCCCGAGGTGTTTCTCTCCGATAATGGGACTGAATTTAAGAATGCACCCCTTTGGAGTCATTCTTAAAGGACAGAAATGTGCATCACACGTTTACACCACTATATCACCCTCAAGCCAATCCTGTCGAGCGTGTGAACCGAACGGTGAAGACCATGATCATGTCTTACGCTGAGGAGAATCACCGGTCCTGGGATGAGCATCTGAACGAGCTGGCGTTCGCGTATAATGCGGCCGAACACAGCTCTACCAAGATAAGTCCTGCCATGTTCATTTACGGCCGACAGCGTGCGCCGGAAGGTGACGCCGGCACGGCTTGGGTCACTAAGGAAAAGGAAGGGGATGCTCCGACCCAGGCCCCGAAAAGGCCACCGACCGATGGAGTCGGTGCGGCCTGGGTCCCGGTGGAGCAGGCTCTAGAGGAGGCGCGGCGCCCTCAGCAAGTCCTCGCGCGCTGCGGAGCACGCTGCCCTGGCCGCACTGGAGGGTTTTCTACAGTGCCACGGTAAAGCCGGCGAGCAGCAAGCCGGCAAATGTGTGGGGATGGCCCAAAGCCGGCGTGAAGGCCAGGGCCGCCCGGCTGCGCCGCGCCGCCTTGCAGAAGGGGGAGGAGGCTCGTCTGGCACGTGCGCAGGAGCGCATGGAAAAGACCAGGCGAGTCAGGGAAAAGGCGGAGAAGACGGCGCGTCGGGCCAAAGAAGAGGCCCAGCGTCGTCTCCTACGAGAAGGGGAGCGCCTCCAAAGGGCGCTCGAAGAAGAGCAGGCGGTCCGGGAGGCGTTAAATGCACAGGCGCTTCCCCGGTGTTTCATGTGTGGGAGCTTGAGGTAAAGAAGTCGAAGAATTGCCCCAACCAAGCTCGTCACAAGGGGCGCCGGACTTGCCCCCGAGGCAACTGAAGAGGGGTGAAGCCCCGAAGAGGCCCCTTTGTTTTTTTTTGTTGTTTTTATTTTTTTTTTAATAAAACAGAGAAGATAATGGGTGACTCCGCTTCCTATACATCCCTTGTCCCAAATTCCATTCCGAAAAGCTCCACCGAATTAACCTTATTTTCAGGTACGACGACGGCCATGGATGGCAGAGCTGCTCGCGATCCCCTAAGCAGCGTCTGGCGGGGGGGTGTAACGCGTGCCTAGCCGCGATTCAAATCTACCGCGCGAAGGTAGTGAGCGCGCGCGCGCAACTCCCGCGCAGCCAAACCGAGGCTCGCACGCCAGCATGCTTGCGCGCCACGCGTAGCGAATCGGTCTCGCGACGCGTAAAATGCCCGTCATCCGTCGCGAAGCTGCTAACCTTTTCCCGCGAGTCACGGCAGCCATCTTCACGTAAGTTGTCGTGCCGAGCACACCGGGAATTACTCTCGCTAAAGTCTTGCATTGGGTCTGCATTTGTTTTATTGTATTTTGAGTGGTGTGTGTGTGGTGGAGGCGCCGACCCGTGTGTATCGGCGAGAGAGAGAGAGAGAGTGTGATCCCGCGTCGCGTGTGCCACGAGATCTGCGAGACGAGCGAGTGAGGAGCCGGCAGCGAGTCAGCCTGCCGCCCCCAATGCGAGCGGAAGAAAGAGAGCGCAACTTCGGTGCGAGCGACAGGGAGCGAGAGAGAGCCGTGTGCACCGGCTGCTCCTTCAGAACGTAAGTCTTCTGCTCTCTTCTCGCGAGATTTATGTAAAGGCCTGCACGGAAATCGCCCCGTACAAGCTTTCAGTGCCGTGTACGTGCGGGTGTGTGTCAGCCCGCCGTACTTTAACAACGCGCGCGAGAACAGCAGCTTCGCCGCGCGCGCACCGTAACGTTCGCGTGTTTGAATCGTAACCGTTCGCGCGCGAACTAAGTGTTTTAATCAACACGTGTATTGTATTTTGTGTTAATTGGAATATACTTTGATAACTCGTTATTCGTCGCGTTGTTCATTACAACCTGTCCTCTCTGAGCCCCGGCTTCAGGTACGTGTAACGTGTTGTGTTATTACTCGCGCTTTGAGCGGCCTTTTTTGTTTGTTCTCACATACGCTGTGTGAGTTAAACTGTTGCAGAAAAACCGGGCTCCCGCAGGCTCCATGTGGAAGGAGCGTAACTGCATGGCTTCACTTTTTTTGAGCCAGGGAGACCGTAATTAAATGATTCTGTACTGGAGAGGTTAGGGACGCAGCTCGGCTTTTTGGCGCGCAACGTCTTTCCAACCCAACGTTGTTGAAGTTGGCCGGCCTGGCGATCGAGCGGAGCGGACTGGCGCCTACCTTCAATCGACTCACCGACACCATGAGTTCTCTAACTGCTGTGTGCCCTGTCTGCAACGATCCTTCTACCGCACCAACCAGCACCTGCCCGACCTGCCAGCGCCTCTGTCATTCTCGATGTTCGGGCAAAAAGAAGGGAGCTGTATGCGATTTATATGGGGTTCGGCTCCCACTTTTTTTGGGGTTTTGAACGGTGGCTTGCAGGTATTTTTTATAAAAAGTGGTGTATTGTTTGTGCTGGAGGTGCTGCATCGGTGAGAGAGTGATTCAACTGTGAAGGTAACTGTGAAAGTGGAAAGAGCCGGTTTGATATCGGTTCGTTGTCATCGGCCGCTGATTTATATTCGGCTTCACTTCGCCCTGCACCCCGCCGTAACGTCACTCCGTCTATCACAATCAATACAGACATCGTGGTCCTGCATGTTTTGCCGCCAAAATCAGAGTATCATCATCGGCGGAACTCCTACTATTCAAAAGGTTCACCAACGATCGGAGCAGAGGTCAAGGACCCGCACTTTACTCGCGCGCGTCACCTGTCTCGTGAGTCAGCCAGCTACTATAGCGTACTCACGCACACATTTCCACGAAACCAAAACAAACGGAGCTGGCTGCTTACGTTCAAGTTTGATATTCAAGCTGAATTTATCCATCTCACTTGATATCTTATTTTCTCACCATTGGATTTTGAAATGGAAATCCTGCAGTATTTGCATGAAAGTGGACAGGAAGGAAGCCAAAATTGGGAACTGTTGCATATGCAAAAAATCCTTCCACGACGTATGCCAGCCCATGTTCATAGTGGAACAAAGCAATTCTCCTGCTACCACGTACATATGCAAGGTGTGCAAAATTATAAAACTGGGGACAACTACAGGAGAGAAGAAGACTGATCAACATAAGAATGCGTTAAAATCACAGGAGCTACAAACGAAAACGAACACGTCCCTGCTGGTTTCAACTCAAATCCAGCCGGTTGCCGCTATTAAGGCGCAGACCGCTGTAAAGCGGGTTGCAGCGATGAAGGCTGCGGCACACAAAAACAACAACATTGGCGATAATAGCAACAACAATAACAACAGCAACAACAGTAGTAACAACGACAGCAACAACGGCAGCAACAACATCAACAACAGCTGCGATAACTCGCATCAGAATGCGAAGTCGGACAAAGAGCAGTTCGACAAAACATCGTATTTGCTGCCGCGCTCAAACCTCACCACGTTTGTGCCAAGTCCTGTGTATTCGGCAAAGAAGTCTAGCAGCGAGTCATTCAACACCTCATCCCCGTCATCGACTTCAATCTTCGCCAGTTCGTCGAGAAGAAGCTCCGCCCAATTCGACTCTTCCGTACTCAAGAATGGCACCATGATCTCCAGCATGGTAACGTACGCTAATTCCATCCGCGATACAGTACATGAAGCTATCACCTCCCAACAGGAAGCTATTGCGTCCAAGCTTGTGGAGATTGCCGCTTCTCTGAGCGTACTACCTAATATCACTCAGAAAATCGATAATCTCGAATCAAAGGTGGCCTCTTTAGAAGCCTTGTTGGTCGAGAAAACTGAGTAACTGAAAACATCTGCGAGAGAATGTGAATTGCTTCGCGAACAAATTGACAAGCAAACCGATTGCTCCGATGCGAAATTTATTACGCTTGAAAAAACTCTAGCGTCCTCGGCAAGATCGATCGATAATAATGACAAATCCGTGTCTGCAGTATTGTCTGCTTCCCCTCCGTCCTCTGAAGGTAACACGCCCATTGCATTATCATCCATCAAAAATTCCGAGCTTCTCATTACCGGGTTTATAGAAAAGAAGGACTATAATTTTAAAAACGCTGCTTTCGCAACACTCCATGCTGTTTCCAACAATCGATTTCGATGGATGATATTGTTTCTTGTCGACCATCGGCTGTTAGAGAGCAACAAAGCAGCTCTGTCAGACCAACTGCTAAGCGCCCAACACCTTTCTTTGTCCAACTGCGTTCGGCTAAAATTGTACACGACATGTTGAATGCGAAGCGTAACTTCACCTTGCTTCATACACGGGATCTGGATCTATCGCACCATCTAGCTTCGCTCGGGTGCAAACAGTCACACGAGGGGAAAATCAAATCCTCGCACTAGTATCGAAATGTACTATTAACGAAGTTCTCCATAAAAATAAGTACAAGCATTTTCAAAATCTTAAATCAATAGCTAAAAAACTCGGATTCAAGTATGTATGGCACCGTAAAGGATCATTCTTGGTCAAGTGGCGCGATGGTGAAAGTTCCCATGTTATTAATTCAGCAGCAGACATTAGCGTTATCGTGAACACATATGCTTCGCAACCAATAGGGCAGACATTATGTGTCTCAAATGGGATTGCGTGACTACCTCAGAGGTCCGGGAGCGCGCGAATGCACTCGGGGAAGAGGCTAAGGGCAGCCTTCCTCAATGCCTGCTCTCTCAAAGCTCATATTGAGGAAGTCCGGCAGTACCTTCGCGACAATCCGGATTACGACGTAGTAGCGGTGGCGGAGACTCGTTTTCATCCTATGCTTGACGATTCGACGGTAATGATCAATGGCTACTCGCTTGTGAGACAAGACCGAAATACACAAGGAGGTAGCGTGGCTCTGTACTTTCGGAATATTTTCAAATTTACTGAGCTCGCAACCTCTGACACCACTGGTCCCGGTAAACCTGGACTTATAGAGTACATCATGCGGTCCCTGAATGTTGGCACGGGTGATCCCGTTTTTATCTCTGTAGTATACCGACACCCTGATGTCTCTTTAACTAACAATAAGTATTTCACTGATAACCTCAAACTCTACTCTGGAGGTGACTACAGTACGAGAATACTTATGGGGGACTTTAACGCTAACCTTCTCACAATATCTGTAGACGAGACGTAATTACGCAACATCACTAGCGAGTTAGCCTTGAAGGTAGTCGAGCATGGTGCTACGAACTTCAAAACCCTACCTGGGACATGGATTGATGCTATCTTCGTTGATAGCAATGATTCAATAATAGACATCGAGAATCGTCCGGCGCCATATAACAACACCCACAACCTCATTTCCGTAACACTGGACAGACCTACGCCATCAGTACCCCATGAGTACTTTACTTACAGGCCGTTTGACAAAATAGATCCAGACGAACTTAACACTGTACTGAGAGGTTACGATTGGTCGTCGTTCGATTCTCCCTCGCCGGATCTGACGGACATGATACTGAAACTAACAGACAACTTGACTCTTGCGGTTGACTTGCTGGCTCCTCTGAGGACCGTCATTCCCAAAAAACGGCAGCCGCCATTGGTGGATGATGAGTTGCGTGTCCTATACCGCAAACGTGACGCCGCCTTGCGGCGACATAAGCGGACAGGCGATCGCAAACTGCTAGAGGAGTTCATCAGATTACGTAGAGAAACGACGGACGCGACTAAACAAGCAAGGACCAAATACATACGTAACCGACTGAAAAGGACACTGGACGATAAAGGCAACTTTTGGAAGGAATTGCGTAGCCTCGGTCTTCTCCCTAAGTCGGCCGATGGACTGCATGGCTTCTCGCTTAACGATCTCAACGAACACTTAGCGTCTGTGTCGCGTTCTCCTTTGGAATCGCATGATGAAGCGATCAGAGCAATTAATTCTGTACCTGAAGAGGGTTTTTTCTTCCAACATGTGACGCTACATGATGTTATACTTGCGTTAGCTCACTTTACCTCACAGGCCAAGGGAGAGGACGGCATTCCGCAGAGTGTTATTGCAAAAGCCCTTCCTACCATCGGACCACTTCTAGTCACACTATTTAATTCGTCGCTTAGCAATAATTTTTTTCCAGGAACTTGGAAAAAAGCACAGCTGATACCATTAAAAAAGAAATCTTCTCCTTCATCTCCCTCGGACTTTCGACCGATTGCACTGCTCTGTTTTCTTTCCAAGGTCTTGGAGAAGCTTGCTCATGACCAACTGTCAGATTATATAACCAAAAAGGGCATTCTTGACCCTCTTCAATCCGGCTTCCGACGACACCATAGCACGACCACCGCACTTCTCAAACTGACGGACGATATCAGATCCGGCCTTGACAAAAAACTCGTTACTGTCGCGTTGCTATTTGATTTTAGCAAAGCATTCGATACTATTTCACCAACGGCACTGATGCGCAAGCTGAGCAGTATGGGGCTATCACGCTCCGTCCTCTGTTGGTTACACTCGTATTTATTGGATAGAAGGCAAAGAGTTTTTAATAAGAATGAAATCTCTGATTGGGTAGTAACCAATTTCGGTGTTCCACAGGGGTCGGTGCTGGGGCCTCTGCTGTTCTGTTTGTACATTAACGACATACAGCAACTTTTTCTCAATAACAACATAGGACATATACTTTACGCAGACGATTTGCAAATTTATGTACAAGTGCCGTACAATCAGTTGGAGGAGAGGGGACTGCCCAAACTATCAGCAGCGGCTCGAGCTGTGTCGGACTGGGCTGCGCGGTCCGGTCTTAGACTCAATCCAGGCAAAACTCAAGCCATTTTCTTTGCTTCGCAGTACATGATAAATCGTATCGATAAGCTGAGATTGCCTGGAGTCGATCTGGAATCGGGGGTCACTGTTCCCTTCACCGATACGGTGACAAGCCTTGGGGTTGTGCTAGATCGGACACTTTCTTGGAAATCGTATTTTAACCACCTCACGGTAAAGGTGAATCGAGTGATGTATGCATTACGCTTTGTCCGATCATGCACCACCGAATTGCTTCGTCAGCATATGGTACGGGCATTAATCTTCCCTCTTCTCGGTTACTGTTCCGAGATAACACTCGACGCTACGAACGTACAGAAATCTCGACTACAAAGACTGCAAAATGCATATATCAGGTACATCTTCGGAGTGAAACGGACTGATCGTGTGACTCCTCTTCGGTACAAGCTGGGCTGGTTGCGGACGGATACGAGACGGCAGTATTTCTCCGTCTTATTTATTTGATATGTTTGAGAAGCGCCAGTTAGGCCGACCCGCTAGGGGAGCCACAAGGGACATTAAGATTCCAAAGGTGCAAACCGAGTTTGGCTTACTATCTTTCAGGGCCCGAGGTGTGCAACTGTGGAATTCCCTCCCCAAGCGCATAAAATATCTACCTAGTCTTAGTCGCTTCAAACACGCTCTCCATGAGCATTTGTTCGAACTTGATTGACATTATTTTAAATGACTGTGATATCTTTTTATATCATTCGATAAATTCTTGACTGAACTAAATTCTTGACTGACTATTATAGTCTATATGTATATAGCGTTGACACATGATACCTACAGGTATTATAGATCATTACATATTTTTATTGTAAGTAACTCAAATGATCAATCTAGCATTTTAAGTGTAAAAATCTGTGATATCTGTATTTTTAATTGTAATTCTATCTTGATTAGCGACTATGTTTGTATTGTTATCATTTTCTCGGTATATGATACTAGCGTGACTTGAAGCTCAGCTCTCGAATCAACTGTTGTTCTTACCTCTGTACTATTTCTTTTTTGGCCATGATCGAAAATAAAGTATTATTATTATTATTATTATTATTATTATTATTATTATTATTTATGCCGACTTAATAAGCCGCCGACAAAGTGCCCGAAGCAGACGACAACAGCCACCTCGGGCTCTCGCATCGCAGCAACACAGGTGAGCATGCGCGGCTCGCTCTCGTCATCTCAGCGTGGCGCACCAGCTGTTCCTCGAACGTCGCCCCACCATCGCGCCCCACCACTCAGCGCTTCGTCGTCGGCGGTGCCTCTTCAGCCCCGCGCCCGCCGTCCTCACCAAGCTACTGCTGCTGTCGAGCGGGCTGCAGCCCAGCAGGCGCGCACTGCTCCTTCTCCCGGCCCTGCTGTGGGTTCTCCGCGGGTAGCCGACGTGCATGCTTCCGATAATAGTACCGGCTCGTCTGTGATACTCTCGCCAGCCAGAATTGTAACACTGGACACTGTCCAGTCTTTCACCACTGCAGCTACTGTTGCCAACCGTCCGGAAGTTGATGCTGATGTTGATGTTGCTGTTGCTACTGCTACGGATGTAAACGCTGCAGCTCTTAACGTCTCTTCACAACAGTCTTCACCACCGTTGGGTGATTTTAACTTATACGGTCTCACCCACACGCTGATTCCGGTAAGCACCCTGGAAATTTTATTTCAATGATTTGACATGCTCCAGCAGCAACTAGATGAGATCAAGTCCCTCGGTGGCCGCGACCTCGCTTCACGCAGTGTCTCCTCACTGCTATCCGAAGAAGATAGTAGTAGGAAGCTCATGATGCGGGTCGATGCTCTCGAGGGCTTGATCAAAGAGCAAAATGACGTTATTAATCAATTGAACAATAAAGTTGATTTGCTGCTGGAGGACAATAACAATATAAAGAGTGTCGACTCCGGCACTCAGGATGGAGTGCACAATACCCAGGTTGCTCACCGAAATCACCACAATCAACAAAATCCGCATAATCTTTATCATAATCATAGTCAACAGAATCATCTTCATACTCATAATCACCAACATAATCACCCTCACAATCATATTCATCCCGTAAATGCTAGTAATCCTCTTGTAAATAGTGCTAATAAGGACAGCGGTCCCACCGTACCTAATAATAGCAATGCTGACGCCTGCCACTCGTGCGTCGATTTACGTTCCGACTCCCCCCCTCGGTCATGCTCTGGGATCATGGTTGCGGAACCCAGTGACGGAGGTGCTGAGTGTTGCGAGGTTATGGTGCATGGCATGATAAGTAGTAATTCGGATATATCCGAAGATAACATCAAGCACATAGCCTACGCAACACTTGGCACTATTCTACCAAAATTGGATAAGAAAGATGTCGCTGGTGTTCGTGTTCTTCGTCCCCGGGGCCTGATCGAGGGGGAGAGTAGAAAGACAGGGGGGGCTTGGTGTCTCGTCCTGACGCCCTGCCCTCTTGTGTTGTAAGGTTCACAAATGGTGCGTTAGTCCGGGATGTCATGCGGACAAAACGGGTGCTCGCAAATAACTATTTCACCACAAACGACGTCAACCCTGACCTTCTTGGACCGGAGCTTTCCGCTCGCATGCCCAGGCATAAAATACTTATTAATGAGATGCTACCTCAAAGTAAATTTCTGCTATTTAAAAACTTGAAGCCCATTGCACAGAGGCTTGGCTTTAAGTATGTTTGGCATTCGGGCGGGAGGTTCCTGGCCAGGCGAAAAGGAGGCGAGCGTGCACACGTCTTTGCCTCGCCCACCGACCTACAAGTCATTCTCACGGCGTACCAGACTGCTCCCAAAAGACCGCAGCCAACTACTAACTCGAACACGACAAACACTAACGCGACAAGCTCTGACGGACTTGACGCCCGGGAGACAGATCAGGTTAGTGAGTCGGCGCAGTCTCCCTGACTGGCGACACCAGGTGGCGTGGGGGGGAGGGGACGGGGCTCTTTTAAGGCGGGCTTCCTAAATGTAAATTCTCTGCGTGCTCACATTGACAGCTTACGCTTGTTCCTGGCGGACAATCCCTCCTATCACATCTTCGGCATCGCGGAATCATGGTTGGGCCAAATTGTGGACGATAACATAATTGAGATCTCCGGCTACACTGTACTAAGGCAGGATCGGAATACAAGCGGAGGGGGAGTCGTCCTATACATAAGAAAAGACTTTAATGTAAAAATTCTTGAAACTTCAAATACTCAGGGGCCTGAGAAACCAGGAATACCTGAGTATATTTTCTGCAGTGTGCAGAAGGGTGACTCTCCTGCCATTCTTGTTGGTGTCATATATAGACCCCCAAAAATTCCGCTTCAAAAGAATCCTAATTTATTCTCAGCTTTACGTGATCTTAGTGCAGAATACAGTCACAAGATCATTATGGGAGATCTTAATGCAAACATGCTGTCAGAATGTGATGACGTCAACACCATCAGACGTCTCACTGAAGAACTTTCTCTTCAAATAATTCCCCATGGCCCCACGCATAGATCACCCACCTCTCACACATGGATTGATGTTCTCTTGACTGACGAGAATGACGTCACTCTGGGCTACCGGAACGAGTGGCTGCCCGTTTTCGGAAAACACAGTATCATTGATGTGACAATAGATATTTTTATCACCAGCCCCCCCCCACGGGCGGTTTCTCTTACAGAGATTTTAATGCCATTTGCCCTGAGTCACTAAATGAACTGTTGGCTCAATGTAAATGGGTGACCACAAATTCCATAGAATCCGATCTGGAGGGAGCTTTGTGTAACATAAACTCTAATTTAACTTTAGCTATTGATTCGTTGGCACGAATTAAAACTGATTGTACAAATAAAAAGTATGCTCCCTGGTTTGGGTCTGAGTTGAGGCAACTTATCAACAAGCGTGATGCTACGCACAGGCGATATAAGCGTACTGGACGTGCGGATCTGCTTGATGAGTTTCTTCGACTCAGCAATGAGGTCGACGTTCGCATAATTGAAGAGCGCAATTCTTACCTACATCAACATTTGTCAGACGCTCTAAATGACGGGAAAAATATCTGGAAAGAGATGCGTAACCACGGCCTCTTGCCTAAGCGAAAAAAGGAGGTCACTCACGGGTTTACCCCGGGGGAGCTCAATGCTCACTTTGCGGAAATCTCTGCCTCTCCCCTTGAAAATACAGAGGAATCTATGGGCTTCATTTCCACGGCCAGCGATGATGGCTTTTCCTTTCAACAGGTCAGCTACAGTGATGTAGTCTTAGCTATCTCCCATTTCTCCTCTCAATCAAGGGGGACGGACGGGGTTCCTCAATCGGTGATCATTAAGGCTCTCCCGATGATCGGGGATTATTTAGTTAACATCTTCAACTCCTCTTTCGCGCAGGGCATCTTTCCAGAAGCTTGGAAGCAAGCGCAGATACTTGCACTGCAGAAAAATGCTGCTCCTTCATCGGTTTCCGATTTTTGGCCTATAGCTCTGCTCTGCTTCCTCTCCAAGGTTCTCGAAAAGTTAGCCCATACCCAGATCACGGAGTATCTAAACAAACATACCTTACTTGATCCCCTCCAGACCGGATTTCGCAAACACCACAGTACCCAAACTGCACTACTCAAACTGACTGATGACATACGTATGGCCGTAGACAGAAAGAAAATAACTTTACTCTTACAGTTTGACTTTAGTAAAGCCTTCGATACCATCTCACCGACTAAACTATTAAGTAAACTAAGAAGGCTGGGGTTCTCCAGGCCGGCTCTCTTGTGGATTAAATCCTATCTGCAAGGGCGCTCCCAGATAGTATTATCTAATAAAGATACTAATGCAGACTGGTTGGAAACAAATCTGGGAGTTCCGCAGGGATCCGTCCTGGGCCCCTTACTTTTTTGTCTATACGTTAACGACCTAGGTGAGTCTCTTAGAGGAGGTGCAGTTAAGCATTTATTCTATGCAGATGTCCTCCAAATATATCTCCATACCACCAAAGAGAATATTCTGGATGGCCTGGCCCGGCTGGCTACTGCGGCACAACTAGTGGCAGGGTGGGCGGGGGCCTCTGACCTGCGGCTCAACTCAGGTAAAACTAAATCAATAATCTTCGGGTCGAAAAAGAATATCAATGATGTAAAGTTAATGGGTTTATCTGGTGTTGAGCTGCGGGATGGAGTTCTCATCCCATTCAGCGACGAGGTTGTGAGTCTCGGTGTTACACTGGCCAGTAAATTGACATGGAAACCGTACATCGACAATATCACAAAGAAAGTTAACAAAGCCCTATACAGTCTGTGGTTTATTAGGGCATGTACCACCGAGACACTCCGCAAGAGATTAGTCGAGTCTCTTATTCAACCCCACCTTGACTACTGTACTATAGTGACTCTCGATGCAAGTACTGAACAACGCACTCGACTACAGAGACTCAGCAATTCATGTGTGAGGTATATCTATGGTGTTAGGAGGGATGAGCACATCTCTCCCTACAGAAGTCGCCTGGGCTGGCTCCAGTCCGATTCGCGTCGGCTGTATTTCATGGCCATCTTGCTCTTTAAAATCTTAAGGTTACATGAGCCAAGTTATCTTGCTGAGTTTTTCTCTACATATAAGCCCAGGTCTTCCAGTAGGGGTACTCGTCAGGAACAAGAACTCAATATTCCACTGGTGAGCACTGAAACAGGTGCTCGCACTTTCCAAGTTCAAGGAGCCCGTTTTTGGAACTCCCTTCCCTCCTCCCTCCGCCACTCATCTTCTATTTATTCTTTCAAGAGGGCGGTGCGTCAATATCTACTTGACCTGGACACGTAGCTCACCCAGCGAACCTGACGAGCGTCAGCAATGTTCCTACTGTGATATATACTATCTAAATGACTTCCACTATTACCCAAATGGTGCGCTTAGACTGTGATAATGACTGCTAGTCACTGCTAGTAAACCTAACTTTATTTACTCTAGTTCTAGTATATATATATTTGTTTTCCAATTTATAAGATGGGACATTAGCCAATACATTTGAGAAAAAGACTCCGTATGAAATTATGATGGGAGTAAAGCCAGATATTAGAAACTTGAAATTATATGGAAGTAGTTTTCGTGAGAGTTCCAGAGGTTTAAAGAAGGAGTAAATGGGATAGAAAAGCTGATTTAGGAGTATTAGTTGGATATGAAAACGTAAGTTATAGTCTTGATTAACGATAAAGTAATTATAGCTAAACATGTAAATATAATCCAAAAAAATGTAAAGTTAGTTGGATTTAATGATAACGATGAAGTAAATGAAAATGATTTAATTGAAAATGACATAAATCCGGAACTTCAAAATGAAAATGAAAATGAAAACGATGACTCTAATGAAAGAAAAATTAATGAAAATAACGTGCGTGTGAAAAACTTACCTAGTACTAGTGACAACAATTTAAAAGTAATGGGAAAATCCAGATATGGAAATCCAATAACAAACTGTATTTACGTAAATTACGTTAGTGTAGACAATCCGGAAACATATAAGGAAGCAATAGATAGTAGAGATAGTGAATACTGGCGAGAAGCTATGAATAAAGAAATAGAATGCTTAAATAAAAATGATACATGGAATTTAGTTAAAAGGCCGAAAGATAAAGGGGTATTAGATTTACAGGGGGTCTATATAAAAAAGGCTGATAATAAATTTAAGGCTAGAATTGTAGTAAGAGGGTTTCAACAAAGAGAAGTGCAGGACGACATTTATTCGCCAGTAGCTACGACGCAGACGTTGAAAATACTGTTAAATTACTGTGTATAAAATGAATTTGCGATAAATCAAATGGATGGCGAGTCAGTGTTCTTAAACGGAAAAATAAAGTCCGGAGTGTATGTGAGACAACCTCAAGGTTACGATGATAATACAGGCAGAGTGTGTAAACTGGAAAAAACTTTGTACAGATTGCGCGAAAGTCCATGTTTAGACGAATATTTAGGAAGAGTAGAATTTAAGCGTAGTAAAATTGATTATTGTTTACACTGAGAGAAAAAATCGTAGGCTGTCTACAAAAGTCCGTGCGCGCAGTCCGCAAGCAGCCTCTTGTTAGCCGCGAGCACTTCTAGCTGTTAACCATCGACCATCGGCCGAAAGCGAACAGTCAGCAAGCGAACTCTTGTTAGTCGCGCGCAATTGCAAGTGCGGTTGAAAAGCATACAGCTTACAGTTTTTGATGGTTCATCTATACACTGATAGAAGTATTCATTTATTGTAAGTCGCGTGACCTTAACTATTAAGCTACCGGCGTTTGAAATTTTGAAAAATGAATATTCCTTTACTATTAATCCACGTGGATTAATATCTAATAACGTGGTGTATTAACAGTTATAGTGAGTAGTGTATCCGTCCCTGCACACATAACCTTCAGAACAGCGTGCAGAGATGCGAGGAGAGATCGCCATAAGCGAAATATACACAACATACACACACCCACATTATACACGCACAATAACCGCCGGTCCGCGGCGACAACACATAGAAAGACGGTGCGCTCGCCTGTATAAGAAGATACTGGTATAAGTACGCCGCACAGCAGCGTGCCGTCTATGCAAGTTCGTGCGTGCTCGGCAGCCGAAAACACATGGACGGGCCGTCCTCTTCTTTTTCGTTGCTTGTCACCTCGTTTTTCGATGCCGAGCGCCGCGAAGAACATCGAACAAAGGTGATAAGCATGAGAGGAGAACGGTTATAGGCCGCCTATATGTTTTCGGGAGCTCAGTAGTCTACGCCGCGTTCTGCATTGCCGACAGGCCGAGCCTTCTAAATCCTGCGGAAGTGTGCGCAAAGGAAGACTCATTATTTATTGAAGAAAAATAAATGTTAATAAGTACATGAAATTGATAAAGGAATAAAGAATATTAATCTTAGAGAAATAATAGTATATTGTGTACCAAGGGTGTAAAGTGGTCTTTTTTAGTCCATATCAACTTAGCGGTGAAAATTCGACTTAAAACGGCTCGAAAATATGAGCGAACATGCGCGAGCGCCAACGGCATCTGCGTCTCGCATGCCATACGATTTTGCGAGCAGACCACCTGCCTTCAATTGTCTCCGGCCGACCTTCGCTTGTATATCAACGACAAACGCAAGTGCGGGTGACTAACAAGAGGCTGCTTGCGGACTGCGCGCACGGACTTTTGTAGACTGCCTACGATTTTTTCTCTGTGTACACTTTATGGAAAGCAATAACAATAAAGTTTACTTGATAATTTTTATTGATGATTTACTAATTTGTAGTAAAAATAAAGAATTGATGGAATTAATTAAAAGAAAATTAGCAGTTAAGTTTAAAATGAATGATATGGGCCAAATAAAAACTTATTTAGGTATAAAGATTGAGTATAACGGTGAAAAGAAAACTATGAAATTAGATCAGAAAGATTATATTGAATCATTAGCGAATAAGTATGAAATTATAGATGCGAAATTATATGTGACTCCAATGGAGCGAAACTTAAAATGTGAACCTGCTTTATCAGTATCAAAAGATATTAAATATAGAAATTTAATTGGAGCACTTTTATACATAAATTCGAGTGCTAGATCAGATATATGCTATTGCGTGAATTATTTAAGTAGATTTCAAAATTGTTATGATCAAGATCATTATAAGTACGCTCTAAGGATATTAACATATTTATATTATACTAAAGTAAAATTGAAATATGAAAGAAATGTAAAGTCTGATATATTAGATTGTTGTGTTGATGCTGATTGGGCAGGGGATATAATAGACAGAAAATCCACAACGGGATATGTTGTAAAAATGAATGGTAATACTATATTTTGTAAGTCAAAGAAAGAAGATATTATAACTAAATGGTCGACAAAAGCAGAGTATGTAGCGCTATCTGTATGTGTGAGTGAGGTCAAATTAATAAGAGATTTGTTAAACGAATTTGGAATTGAAATTAAAAATGTAATAAGAATTTATAAGGATAATGCTGGTGTGATTAGTATAAGCAAATATGGAAATTTACCGAAAAATTCTAAATATATAGAAACAAATTTTCACTTTATTAATGAGATTTATCTGGAAGAAATAATTGATGTAGTCAAAATAGAGTCAGAAGAAAATCCAGCAGATATCTTCAGAAAGTCTTTGGGATGAATTGAGTTTCGAAAGTTTAGAGAGCATTTAAAGCTATATTATGATCATTAAAGGAAATTGTATGAAAAAGTAAGTATTGGAAAAGCTAAATTTAAGGAGGCGTGTTAAAATATAAGAGTAAATTTAGCTTAGTCAGATAAGATATGTATGACTGAGCTCCAATGTATAAGTTGAGTGGCACTGTACAGTAGTGCGTACGCGAGCAAGGTGCCGCGCACGCACATCAGACGATTCTGTGACTCCCTCGTGGCAAGACACACGGCCAAGCGCTCCGGCGACTCACATGTATTTAAACACTGTACATATAGTAATGTGAATATACTTCTTGTTTCTTTTCGTATATCTGGCCTTAATTCTTTTATCAAGCACCTCCAAATTCAACATATACAATAATTGACATTTCCTTTACCGGATTTTAAAAATTAAACAGTATTAATAGGTGCGAGCTGTGTTAAGATTACGAGTAAGTCAATGTCTTCCAGTGATCCAAGTTCTACCGCTTACGCTGCATTTTTCAACAGTAATTACAATGAGAAAATCAGCATCTTCTTCCGCTACGACTGTACTACATTTTTCTTTTTCAAAATCCCCGCATAATATTTCAATCAAGCTTCTTTTATTTTTATTACTGCTTAAAATTTGTCTTGTGAAATTGTGTAATGGTATTTCTATTGAATTCTATTTCCCGTCCTAAATTTTTATTCTCTCTCCGTGACCTCTCGGCTGCTTTTATGCTTTTTATGTTTATTCCCTCTGGATATCCATCAAAAACTATGGTGCAATTTTTACTGTAATTATGGATTGTGTAATCAACATACTATTTAACAATAAAGTCGATAGATTTATTACCGTCCCAGCGAACTTTATGGAAAAGAGAACCACTATCAACCACATAAAAATAGTTTGGACCACGAGATACACCAAAAATCTTCAAAAAATTATCATAAAATGCTGATTTTCGTCCTTCCCGTATACCGCCCTCGACAAAAAGAGAAAGCGGGTAGGGAGCCAGTTCGTATTCTAAAAACTTACGCATATCTGCTTTGTTTTCAATATTCAATGATATTCTTTGCATTCTTAATGTAGGGTCAATTGTTACGACTTCATTATCTACTTTCACTGAAGAATTAACTGCATTTAATGATAGCACTTTGTCCTTTTTGTAAAATTTCACCGAACCAAAATACAACCAATAATTTTTTTCATTAAAGATAAACTTACTTCTAATGCTTCCTAACAATTGACTTTATGATAACCTATTATTCTAGTGCTAATCGATAATATATTATCGGTCACGGAAAATGGGTTATGATTGCTGAAAAATTCTGTCAACTTTTTGGAATCCAATAAATCTCTCGTGATACGTGAATTACTTGCGTCTATGTGTTGATCCAAAGTATCGTAAGTGATGTTACAAAATTTCTCCGTAGCATCAGTGGAGTCAATTAGAACGATAGTTGAAAGAAGATTACATAAAGTGCTTTCCATTATCCCATGTCCATGACTTAATTCGTCGCTACCTTTCATCAGTCTCATTAGCATTTGCCCAATAATCATGTCCGACCACGTACCAGATCGCTACTTCTCAATTCGCCTTATGATAAAATAAACTGAACGACTAAGTTTGTCATATTCCATAACATCCATGATATTTTCAAGATTATTCATATCTTGCAAATATATGTGGCTACTTTTAGCATACAGATTATGGCCGCTGGTATAAAAGTAAGGCAGCATTTGTTGGACAAACTGCAAATGCATAAATCAATTTCCGCTTCTTTCAGCCTGAATAAACTCTTTAGCAAGATCAACCATTTGAAAATAGAGAATCCATAATTGTACAGTTGGGCTGTTTTCTTTTATTGATTCTGATTTGTTTAAAAACTTATTTTTTATTTCTTTGAACCCATGATTTTTTAGCAAACGTGTGGATCTCCGATTTTCCTACGTGGTTAAACAAATTATTCAAAACAAGTATTTCTTCGTCTGAGAGATCGATTAAAGAAAAAATAATATTCGCGAAAGCATTTTAAATTAAAATATTCACTCGGATCGCTCTAGAATAGGCATGGCCAGTTAGTGCTTTTTCGGCTGAAGCTTCAGCATAAAGTTCACAAAATGCGTCCTTTAATCCACTACCTTCCATTATGAAACCTATTGCGCCAAGATAAGGTAAATGAAACCCTAACAATAACTTTGTAGATCTTCGCTTCGTTTTGAGTTCCTTTGCAACGCTCAACGATTTCTCTAACCTTTTGATATAAAGGTTGATCAAAAGTCACGATAACATTTTTTTGTTCTTGGTTCTTGCATTTTTCATTAGCTTCCATTAAAACAGTAAAAATGGTATCATAATTACTTGGTGATGCATTCACGAATGGGAGCGAAAATAATATTTAATACGTGAAACGGTTTAACTTGTGTAGACTGTTCCATAAAGCTATTCCAGCCGCTTATGTTTTCCCGCCGTATGTAATTAACGGAAAACCACAATAAATCCTAGTCCTCTACTTGAGTGTTTGGTATTGGATTTGTTTCATTGACATCTTCAATTTTTATATTTTTAAGGCCTGCATGGATACCTCTTTGAAAATTCCTCAAAGGAACAAATCCAAAAGTGCCTATATTAGTTGCCGATGGAATACGATGCGTGCGCTCTATTTTCGTACTGCTGGATATTTCAGAGGCAGGAGTTGCACATATTACTCCACCCATTGCATGAAAAGTATTTCTGCCGTCGATTGTACATGTGTTATGATCGGCATTATCATAGATAAATTGAAAATACAATTTGCCTGAATCATAACTTTCAGGTTAGCAAACTATAGAGGATTTGAAAAGTTGTGTTTTGTAATATGAAACGCACAAGCCAATATACATTACGAATCAACTAGATTTTTCGAAGCATAATTTTTGTACATCATTGATGATAGACCTAGCAATATGGTGGATAAAAATGACCGAGGTCTGACTGAATATATTACAATGTGACAAAGTGTTGTGATTCTTTTATTCCGCATTTCATAAGAAGTTTCTGAACTTTTGTGGCTTTTAATGAAAACATCTAAAAATAATCGTAACGGCATCATATGTAATCGTCGGTGGTATGTCATCATCAACGTTATGTAAAAAACAATTGGGTGCAGGATAATTAACTGTATCGTAATATTTCCTCCTTATCTACATCTAAGTTTTTATTTTTGTACCATTTCTCAGAGAGAATCTTATTTCTTAACATTACAAAACAAACCGCCAAATCATTTTTTACTCTATAAATCGTAATTGTGCAACCAAAATATTCTAATAACTAGCTGTATAACCTCGCTCGCTAACGCTCGCTCGGCATGAAAATAATATGAATGTATAATAAAATTAATAAGAGCGATAAGATAAAAATAGAAAAAAAAATAGTAAGAAGTAAAGTGTAGATAAATTGCCATAATAATAAATTTATTAAAAAAGTACATAACGAGAAAAAACCGCCTAAATTAATAATTAATAATGAATGATGTACGAAGTAAAAGAGGAAGAACGAAATATGAAATGAGTATGGATAATGAAACGAAAAAATGGAGTAAAATTATCCCAAAATATTTTAATGCAGTAACCGATTATAATACAACAAAATATTCTATTTATCGACGAAGAGGCGATGGAAAAACGACATTAACAGCATGATTTCACTTAAATGATAAAGATCCTGACGCTAGACAGTACTACATACCGATATACCTAATACAACTGTTTTTGATGAAAACATGGAATATAATTATATATATATTTTATATGTGAATTCTGTAACGCTGAACACTTTTTTAACCATATTTTCAAATTTTTGTCGAAAAGGTAAGGTCAATTTATTATCCCCTGAGTTAGCGTATCCAACACGTTTCAAATAATTAGTTACAGGGAATACAAGTGAAAGTAGTCATTTTAACGAAAATATTAGACAATACAAGGGTGCGCTCTCTTTTGAGAGCATTGGTGCTAAATTTGACGCACTATTTAGCAGAGGACCACAGATTATTAGAATATGCGGTCAAATTTACCATAATGTTTATTCATTACGTCCAAACGAAAACGGGGCTAGGAAATATGGGCAATTATATATAATAGACAATGAAATTGCAACGCAATTACAATATCAATCTAATGTTTTGTGTTCAGTGAAACTGATACAGAAATTAGGTAACATTCTCACAGAAATTAATATTTATGCAAAATCATATAAAATGATGCACGAAGTAATGACATTAAAATTTATATAACTCGGAACTCGAATTTGGATAAAAATAGATACAACTATGCAACATGTAACGAAGTAGCCATAGTCTTTGTTGGCGATGAAGGTTTATCTCCAGCAGAACGTGATAATATTTTGACCTCATTATCATCCAGAATTAATTTCGCAGCTGTCAAATCATTTTTTACTCTATAAATTGTAATTGTGTTATCAAAATATGCTAATAATCTATTTTCTATTGTATCTAGTTTAGTAGGAACTCCTCTTTTGTATTGACTTAAAATATCTTTAATCGAAAATTGATATTCCTCGTCACTATATTCGCACAAATGAAATATTATATACTCTACGGCATCGGCTGTATCTTTGCTCATCGGTCGACCAGGCTGTAAGTCTAAGAATTGAAAATTTCCTGTGACAATAATCATGGTAACGTGCGGCCCGTTCCACTAAATTTACATTTTTTATGCGTTTCTTAATGTTTCTATATTCTTCATGACGATTATCATGTAAATTCTAATTTTCTAATCGCGAAGTGATTTTTTCCATAGTATTATTTTTGAGAGTATTGCTTGTAACATTTTTAACTTTGAAAATGCATGTTAGTCTGTTTTACCCTTTTGGCGTGGTACTTATCGGACGCCTCTTCTCCGCAAAAAAGACAGTACTTACTGAAATCAAATTGTTGTGCAATAATACAACTTCTCCTGTCAGTTACTTTTGAAGTTGCAGCTTTTTTGGTGCAGTCTTTATACTTGACTCTCTAACGTAATGGCTGTGACAACTCTTTGTATTTTCGGCTCGTAGCGGCGAGCGGCGGGTGGTACGTTCACCAGCCCAGCGAAAATAAATACATTGATCCCCCTGCGCCGAGCGGCGGATCCCGTCTTCTTGTCTGCACGCAACTCGAGGCGTTATTTAATGTAAAGCTTTTAGAATAGACCTTGTTATTGTTGTTTTATGTAACTGAGGCCATTATTGATTTCTTGATCTCAACCTAACCTTCTCCCGGATATCGCCGCCTCCACGGGATCGTCGCTCCGAGACGACGATCAGTCTGAGTGGCCGCGCCTCGCGACTAGCTAGCGCGAGTATTAACCCTTTCCGGCACACGGAAAAGTCGAGTTTAACCGTGAACTCGACATTTGTAACCAGGAATCCAGAGAACATCAACCCCGAGTGCTCGTCGTAAAAGCAGCACTCGACGGCACCGTGTTCTACGGTTCGGATCGCGAAATTAACTGAAAAAGTCTCCCCGGCCTCCCGTTACAAATTATATTATTTATTTATCAGCAATGATTCTCTTATATAGCTATAAAACTAGTTTGCTATAGTAACTATTTTTATTTATTAGTAAATTAAATATTTATGAACAATTAATTATCATTGGAAGATATTAAGAATTATCAGTTATAAAATTTTATTTATCTATTTGTTAAGAATAAATTGTGCATAAATAATTAAAGATATTTGAAAGTAAAAATCTTCTCGAAGTAAAATTAGAAAAGATAGATGAGAATAGAAGAGCTTCTATTTGATTTGATTTTATACCGACCGGTTGAAATACACAGGAGAGAATGGCAATGAACTTGATTCAAAACAGAGTGTATGTGCGTATCGTTTGATATGACTAACCCTATCAAACGCATAGATTCAAAGCGAATGGCGCGAGAGGGAGCCGTGAACAATGATGTGACGTCAAGGCGATTGGCGCGTGATATTTGAGATGAAAGAGTGTGTGCATGATCCCTCTCCCCGCGAAATTAAGTATGTATTGTGCGCGTGTGGAATAGCGCTACTGCGAAGGTACAAGAGTGAGCATTTCGTTTTAGTCTGTGCTGAGCTGCACTCTAATACACTATAAATACACGTTTCACTTAATTACCCTGTGACTCACTTTATGAGAAATTTTAGCCCGATGCGATAATCATTGGGCTAACGCTCCAAAATATCACGGAGTGGAGTTTATTATGTGTCTTCACTACAAACATAAAAGAACTCTATATTTTCTTTTTGACACTGACAAATAAATTATCAATCAATTTTCTAAAAACACTATAAATAAATAATTACAATGCTTATGTACTTATCAATGGTTAGATATATGCAATGCGTAAATCTCATTAAACCTCCGTAAAATGTATCTCTTGTCGTTGATTTTATATTCAAACAATATAGTACATAAATGATTGAGAGATTGTGTAATTACACTACAAATCAGAAGAACATTTATGCACTTACAAGCGTTCAATAATTGAAATTTATAAGTAAATTTTGTTGCAGTATTACACAGTTGTAGGATTTGAAACAAAATTTTTTTTCTGTACACTTGGTGGATGGCGGCACTAACAGCTCAACGGCCAAACTAACATAAAGTCACACTCCATTCGAATGGGACTCAACGGTGGTAATAGTAAAAGCCCACGCTAAGTGATGTAATTTTACGATACACTAAGATTTTTACCATAACCAAGTAATTTTCCGGGTATGGTAATCTATGCATGCTGACCAGTGTATTTTTCCCTTACCTCTGTAATTTCTAGGGGAAGAAATTATCCCAGCGGTAAATACACCATACACTGGTAATTTACTTAGCAGTGTGTATATATAGGTGGAATAAATAAAAGTCATGTATGGCCGAATCCATCTCAAATCAGACAGCCCGCGTATGCCTATTTCACCTATCATGTTGAAATAAAAATATTTATGTTCTACTCGAAAAAATATTTTACACGTGTTTTTTTATTTTTTTGTTTCATCAAAATTTCATGCGTTCAGCGATACCGAAAAATTCCGAGAAAATTCTTTCATTGAGAAAAAAAATTTTCAATGTGATTTTCAGACTGCTATTGTTTCAGCAGTTTTTCAAGCTTTTAAACGTGTAACACATAATTTCACTCAGTTTTGAGCCCTCTTTAACGGCCTTAATGTCATTTTCAAAAAAAAATAAAAAATCCACGAGCTATGCACTTTTTACTGAAAAATTCATTTTTAGAGAAGTTCCTTTTTCTCGAAAACCCCATGTTTTTTTGCACAATTTTTGTTGTCGTGATAGAGGACGGTAATGCCTAGCTAGACGTATTTGTGAGATTCGGTACTTTTTCCCTGGGATAGCGATCACTAATGAGATAACACACAAACAAATTTTTCACGCTTAACGCTTATATATAGTCAATGATATTAGAGTCAATGTAAAGGTATTTATCTTTGTGCGTATGTAATATACATGTACGTGCGCCTACTTATAGGAGTATATGTACTAGTACATTTGTCCGCTAGATGGATATGGTTTGACTTAACATTTACAAAGAAAAGTTCGGTTTCTGCTATATATCACACATCTCGTCTTATTTAAAACCATCATCTTTTGGAAAATTATTACATATTTACACCTTATCAACTCAACTACGATGTCTCAATATTACTCAACAGAGAGAATCAAATGTGCAGACTTTTAGACAAACACAAACAAATTATTTACAAATCTAGTTCCGTACGTTTAAAACAACTTGAGAATCTTGCTCATCCATTGAAGCACCTCTATCCTCATTTACCTTTGACACCTTCTACATATCTGTGTCAACATTGTTACAATCGTGCTTTAGAATTGGTGAGTAGTACTGACAATGAATTTATAACGGATAATGCAGTTACCGATAACGTAGTTGATAGAGATGAAGATTTTTTACCAAGTACTCCAGAACGCATTGAAGAATTTAATAATGAAATAAGTACATCTTTCTTAGGTTCTGTATCGCCTCTTAAAAGAAAAAATCTTATACATGAAAAATCAATTGAAAATTACGTAACAAAGAAGAAAAAAAAAATACTTTCAACATTGTCTAATACCCTTGATGTGAAGTTGAACAATGTTTATGACGTTTCTATAACAGCAAATGAATCAACTGTATGCCATTGTACAGAATGGATACAAAATCTTGGTCTAGCCTTGCAAAAGTGTTCTACGGTATCAGAAAAAATAAAAATTCTGACTTTGCTACCTTCATCCTTTACAAAACATGAAATTTTATCTTTATTTCCAGAAATAACAATGTATATGATCAACAAATCGAGAAATCTTGTTAAAGAAAAAGGAATTTATTCAGAACCAGATGCATATTCAGGCCATCCGATTGATGAAAACATGGAAAAAATTGTTATGGAATATTATTTAAATGATGATTTTAATTGTTCAAGACAAAGTCCTAATAAATGTGACGTTGTTACAATTAAAGTTAACAATAAAAAAGAGAAAAAAGTTAAGCGTTTTCTTACTCGAAGTTTAAAAGAGACGTATAAAGTATTTAAAAATGATTATCCAGAATTGAGAATTGGAAAATCGAAATTTTATAGTTTGCGACCAAAGTATGTCTTACTTAGCCCCATCAAAGAAGTTTGTCTCTGTATCTATTGCGCAAATTATGATTTATTTCTTACGAGCTTAATTAATTTTAGAGGGAGTAACGTCACAGAGTTGGATGAAAGTCGGTCACAAATAATAAATGCAACAATGTGTTCTGAGCCATCTGATTTATGTTATTTACAAGAATGTAAACTATGTCCAGGGATTAAGGGAATTACGTTTCATGTTTTAAAACTGCAAGATGTAGAAGGCACAGAAGAAATTACATATGCTTTGTGGGATAATGGAAACCTGATTAAAAAGACACTATCAATTTCTGCTTTTAAAGATGAACTTTCGGTTTGGACCATGAGGGTTAGTACTCACATGTATGTAAAAATATACAACGCAAAGCTATAAAAACAGAAAGAGAAAGTGCTAAAAAAGACTCACATCATTTAGTTCTTCAAATAGACTTCGCTGAAAACTGGGCTGTGATTCATAATAAAGCTGTTCAAGGAAATCATTGGGTTAATGATCAAATTTCTATTTTCACAGCAGTCTCTTATCAAGGGGATTCGACACAAAGTTTCGCAGTTATAAGTGATGACCGAAAACATGATTCAGCGTATGCTTTGCTAGCAGTACAAAAAATTATAAAATTCTTGAAAGAAAATTGTTGTGATTCAATTAAAAAAATTACCATCGTATCAGACGGCGCTGCGAGTCACTTTAAAAATCGCTTTCAATTAGATGAACTAAAACGAGCACCGTGTGATATAAAATGGTTGTTCTCTGCTACTGGGCACGGCAAAGGAGCTGTAGATGGTGTGGGTGGACTTATAAAGCATTATGCTACTTCGCATAATCTTCGAGAGCCCCTTGAAGAAGCTATTCAAAACGCAAATGATTTTGCAATACATGTTCAAAAATATACTGATGCTATTAAAATAATACATTTGCAAGATGCTGAAATAGAACAATTCAGAAAAGAAAAAAATATTGATTGGCTTACAACTCCAAAGTATCCTGGAATTCAAAAAACTCATATATGGGTTAAAAAAACATGTGACGATAAAATACATTGTTTGACAGCAAAGACCGCTGATCGTCCGCTTACTGAATTAAGAACAATGAAGCAGAAAAACAAAGGTAGTAAAATAGGTATACAAATGAAAAAAAGGTATAAAAATAAAAAATCAAAAAGACGCAAATAACAAATAAATACATAGTTATGTGTACCTGTATATTACATACACACAAAGACAAATACCTTTACATTGACTCTAATATCATTGACTATATATAAGCATTAGGCGTGAAAAATTTGTTTGTGTGTTATCTCATTAGTGATCGCTATCCCAGGGAAAAAGTACCGAATCTCACAAATACGTCTAGCTAGGCATTACCGTCCTCTATCACGACAACAAAAATTGTGCAAAAAAAACATGGGGTTTTCGAGAAAAAGGCACTTCCCTAAAAATGAATTTTTCAGTAAAAAGTGCATAGCTCGTGGATTTTTTATTTTTTTTGAAAATGACATTAAGGCCGTTAAAGAGGGCTCAAAACTGAGTGAAATTGTGTGTTACACGTTTAAAAGCTCGAAAAACTGCTGAAACAATAGCAGTTTGAAAATCACATTGAAAATTTTTTTTCTCAATGAAAGAATTTTCTCGGAATTTTTCGGCATCGCTGAACGCATGAAATTTTGATGAAACAAAAAAATAAAAAAACACGTGTAAAATATTTTTTCGAGTAGAACATAAATATTTTTATTTCAACATGATAGGTGAAATAGGCATACGCGGGCTGTCTGATTTGAGATGGATTCGGCCGTATAATTTATTAAACGAGTACCTTTTTATTGAGAATCAACTACTGAAATGAGATATACTCATACATATTAAATTTAATCTTTAATGCACATAACCTCGCATATCGCACACATTGTGCGATAAAAATTGCATGGAGCAGTTATTTGAAAACATAAAAAATTAAACACTAGTTCAACTATATAATACGTTAATTGAAATTTAATGAAATACTCTTATCTTAAGTAAAGATTTATATAATAATTAAGTTGGAACAGATCTCACTCGTCATTAATACTTGATCGCGGAACTTTACCACTCAGCGGTACTTTTACCAAACGAAATGCACACTTTCTTTGGCACTTTTACATTGTTGAACGGGGGTAATCACACAGACCACTGCTTAACGGTGGAAAACTCCGTTAACCCTGTATCTATACACCGCCGAGCTGTGGGATTTTTGGTAAAATTTTGTAGGAATTTATCTACCCGACTTTTTTTTAGAGTGGGTGCATTCACAGTAGCGCGCGCACGAGTGAAATGCTCACATGCGGCTTGGTCCACGAATATTGCGTATACGGCCTAGAGGTTAACCCCATGCGCCAGCATAAACGCAGGGGCACGAGGTACTCCCGAATTTCATCTGGCGTCCGACTTGCTATCCGCATACGTGAGCATAACCCATATAAAACAGGGATCTAGAATTAGAGCTTACGGCACTGCGCGATAGCCGCTCTGCTGTACTGACTCAGCACCGCGAAAATTAACTCTGGCGCACACGACTCTAGCCCTAGCGGTACGCTCGCGACAGGTCCGCGTGCGACACGAGGGAATCCCTCGCGTGACACTCGCGCCGCGCCAGGCCATTCCGCGAAATACGCGCTTATCGCGAGGTGCCTCACAATTCGCTCGCGCGCGAGGGCAGAACTTGCGATCTGCTCGAGCCCTCGTGTTTCCCTCGCGCCCATGGGTTTTCCTCGCGCGCGAGGGTAAGTACCGTGATCCACTCACGCGCGAGAACTTCACCCGCGATCAGCTCGCGACCTCGGGCTTTCCAAATAGGAATATTAAATATATAATCAAGTTAATTGGTTCATTGAAAAAAAATATATTATATGAATACCATACCTATACGTAACATTATTTTTTTATCGATATACACGGAGCGCTCATTTTAGCTACGGCAGCATAAAGTTACTTCGTGCTAATACATCATACTATTCGCTGCCACAGAAGTAAACAATGCGTGCATGGAGAGTAACGCCACCATACCAGTGTAGCTTGGAAACTGTCGAGCGTCAATAGCAAGAGGTTCATACCACGGTGGTATGAGATTCTTACAATCGAGGAGTTTCGTTTGGCACCGTTGCACGAATTCCATACTCTCGTGGTATAAACTTTCTGCTTTCGGCGCATGGGGGTATCTCCTCCTACGGTAACCTGCTCTACTATGCTAGTCAAGTATAACAAAAATTGATGCTTCTATAGCACGAGATCCCGTACTATCATAGTTAAATTGAGCTCTCCGTGTACATCCTTTTTATAAGGTAAAAATAAATGTTACATATATTATATGATGCTTATTATCTTTTAAGACAAAGTAATTTATTGAGGTCAAACTCTATATTCTTAAGGTTTATAATATCTTATTTTAATAAATAAATAAAAAAGTTCAACCTAAAATATTAAAACTTAAGATATAGAGTTTTACCTCAATAAATGACTTTGTCTTAAAAGATAATAAGCATCATACAATAAATGTATCATTTATTTTTACCATATAAAAATGAAGTGTATCGATAACAAAATAATGTTACGTATGAATATTCTTAAATTTAATGCACATTTAATGTACAGTTGCACATTAATTTTAATGAATTATTACGGAAATTTAATGTATTTCTAGAAAAATTAATAATTTTGTCTTTGAAATTTCACAGATACGTATACAAAAATTCAATATTACATTAAAAGAACAGCCGTATATAAAAATAAGTAAAAGTTATTAAAATTTAATGTACTCTTTATAAATATTTTAGTTTTTTTAACATGATAATCAATATAAAATTTAATTAAATCAAGGAACGCGAGAGCGTTCCGAAGGCAAGTATAGAAGAGCCTTAGGACGACCGCGTGATGATATACATTGAAATGGATGTACGAGAAATTCTATGAGCTTATACACCTATTGCGCTAGTTTTAACTATATAACATATCCCTCTTAATCGAAAGCCATTTCATTGCTCTACTCGAATCAAAAGATTTTATTTAAAAAGATTATCTCATTCAAAAGATATAAGGGACTGAATTTTTTTTTGTCGGCTTTCCGATTTCTTAACTTTCTCCATGGTATTCAGCCTCGCATCCGGTTTTTCTCGACTTCCTGTGACGTCATATATGTTATGTATATATACACACATATAATCACCAGGAATTAATGGCCATGAAGAGTTAAGCAGTGATAATGGCCGTACAATAATAAAGAAAGACAAGAGAAAGATAAAAATATAGATAGAGAGAGAGGGAGAGAAGAAGAGACATAAACATATGTATATTTTTTATTATATACAGTATAAATGTTTATTAGTACATAACCTCTCTCTATGTATATACCTCTATATATGTATATACACATACATATAAACATGAACATAATATCTGTGGCTTCCCGGAATAACGACCTAACCTACTTGTACGTGTTTTCGAGAAATCGACGTTTTAAAATTTCTGTCATGACACTTCATATGAAAGATCGAATTGCACGAGATGAGTCATAACAATATAGACTTTTACAAAGGTATAAAGTACTCGGCTCGGACCTCGGCTTTACCTTAGCTCGAACCTCGGCTTTACCCCGGCTGGGACCTCGGCTTGGACCTCGGCTTTACCTCGGCTCGGACCTCGGTTGAGCCTCGGCTAGAACTCGGCACGGACCTCGGCTTTACCTGGGCTCGGACCTCGGCTTTACCTCGGCTGGGACCTCGGCTCGGACCTCGGCTTTACCTCGGCTCGGACCTCGGCTCCAGCCCCGGATTTGCCGCGGCTCGAGCCGAGGTACAGCCGAGGTACTGCCGAGGCTAATCCGAGGCACACCCGCGGCTAGCTTCAGGTGAATTCGAGGCTCATCAGAACTGTACCCGAGGAACTCGAGGTAAAGCCTTCGGAGTAGCCGAAGATGATGTCTAGGTGGAGCGCTCCGTAGCGTTTTACCTATAGGGATTGGAACGCATCGAATGCGTGGTCTAGGTCTTTGAGGTGGCCGATGATGGAGTCTAGGTAGTGCGCTCCGTAGTTTTTTGTGATTAGATCTCAGGGTGCATCTAATACGTGGTCCAGGTGTTCGGGGTAGCCGATGATGACGTCTAGGTGGTGCGCTTCGTAGTTTTTTACCTCTAGGTATTGGAACGCATCGAATGCGTGGTCTAGGTCTTTGGGGTGGCCAATGACGGAGTCTAGGTTGTGCGCTCCGTAGTTTTTTGCGATTAGATCTCAGGGTGCATCTAATAGGAGGTCCAGGTGTTCGGGGTAACCGAGCATCACGTCTACGTGGTGCGCACCGTAGTTTTTTGCATTTATGAGACGTTGCACGTCAGTTCTCCAGGCGCGGCGCGCAAGCGCAAAATCATGCTGTTCTCAGCTTGTGTTTGAAGGGCTAAGATGTATCTAAAAAAAAATAATCCCCAAGTGATTTCGATGTATTTTTTCCTCAGCTTTCCGATGGTGCTATTACTTTCTCAAAAATTTTCAATTCTAAGTATTTCTTGAATAATATCTCGAAAAAATCAAAAAACCCCTATGTAGAAAAAGGCTATATCCATGTAAAATTTCCTCCTCTTCCGATCTAGCAGGTCAAAAAAAATATTAAAAATATAGTTTTTGAGATATAACGCGTTTTATGTTTTTTTGAGGTTAGAATTGAAAAATTTTGAGAAACTAATAGCACCACCGGAAAACTGAGGAAAAAATACATCGAAATCACTTGGGGATTATTTTTTTTAGATACATCTTAGCCCTTCAAACACAAGCTGAAAACAGCATGATTTCGCGCTCGCGCGCCGCGCCTGGAGAGCAGACGTGAAACGACTCTTATATGTCAGCGCGCATTTTACAGGAAGTCCAGGTGTTCGAGGTAGCCGATGACGATGTCTAGGTGGTGCGCTCCGTAGTTTTTTGCATTTAGATGTCAGGGCGAATGTACTAGGAGGTCCAGGTATTCGAGGTAGCCGATGACGATGTCTAGGTGGTGCGCTTCGTAGTTTTTTACCTCTAGGTATTGGAACGCATCGAATGCGTAGTCTAGGTCTTTGGGGTGGCCGATAATGGAGTCTAGGTTGTGCGCTCCGTAGTTTTTTGAGATTAGATCTCAGGGTGCATCTAATACGTGGTCCAGGTGTTCGAGGTAGCCGATGATAATGTCTAGGTGGTGCGCACCGTAGCCTTTTGAATTTATATGTCAGGGCGCATTTTACAGGAAGTCCAGGTGTTCGAGGTAGCCGATGACGATGTCTAGGTGGGGCGCTGCGTAGTTTTTTGCATTTAGATGTCAGAGCGAATGTAATAGGAGGTCCAGGTATTCGAGGTAACTGATGACGATGTCTAGGTGGTGCGCTCCGTAGTTTTTTGCATTTAGATGTCACGGCGCATCTAATAGGAGGTCCAGGTGTTCGGGGTAGCCGAGCATGATGTCTTCGTGGTGCGCACCGTAGTTTTTTGCATTTATATGTCAGCGCGCATTTTACAGGAAGTCTAGGTGTTCAAGGTAGCCGATGACGATGTCTAGGTGGTGCGCTTCGTAGTTTTTTACCTCTAGGTATTGGAACGCATCGAATGCGTGGTCTAGGTCTTTGGGGTGGCCGATGATGGAGTCTAGGTTGTGCGCTCCGTAGTTTTTGGCTATTACATCTCAGGGTGCATCTAATACGTGGTTCAGGTGTTCTGGGTAGCCGATGATGATGGCTAGGTGATGCGTACCGTAGCTTTTTGCATTTATATGTCAGGGGGCATTTTATAGGAAGTCCAGGTGTTCGAGGTAGCCGATGACGATGTCTAGGTGGTGCGCTCCGTAGTTTTTTGCATTTAGATGTCAGGGCGAATGTAATAGGAGGTCCAGGTGTTCGAGGAAGCCGATGACGATGTCTAGGAGGTGCGCTCCGTAGTTTTTTGCATTTAGATGTCACGGCGCATCTAATAGGAGATCCAGGTGTTCGGAGTAGCCGAGGATGATGTCTAGGTGTTGCGCTCCGTAGTTTTTTGCATTTAGATGTCGGGGCGCATGTAATAGTAGGTCCAGGTGTTCGAGGTAGCCTTTGACGAGGTCTAGGTGATGCGCTCCGTAGTAGGTTCTTTTTCTCCGACAGTGGTTATTACATGCAAGATCAGAAGTATATTTGTACTTTGAAATGAAAATATAAATATTCAGATAAGTAGCAAACTTTTATATAGTAGAAAACTGTTATTAATATAATAATAACTATTGTTACTTTGTGAAATTTTGTTTTTATTTTTACAGAGTATCAGAACGTATGAATCATATGGGTAAGAAGATCTTGATTGAACAGTTTATAAATAGAACTGTTAACAAATACACAAATTACACGTCTGTCAAATTTAAAGAACCCACAAGACATTCTATAGAAAAAGCAGCTTAAAAGAGCATTCGAATTTAAAACTTTTGTTAATACCAATACTACTATTTAATAATGATATTAAAAATATACTGTAATAAACTGTCATAACGTTATCACATTATGTAATTATTAACTATACAAATAATAATATTGTTGATATAAAACTTTCTGCGAAGTTATAAAATAAGGCAAGTACAGACATTTTTTCTGTATAATCTACTCTCTGTCCGTCTCTTCTCCCCTCTCTCTCGCCCTCTATTTCTCCCGCTCTCTTCCCTCTTTCTTTCTCTCTCAACATCAGTCAAACTCTGTACCAAAAACTTGAATAAGAGTTTAAAAATTTTTTTTTAAATAATCAACACGTTTAAAAAAAAAAAAAAAATTTATTTACGTTTTATCAACACAATTTATCTAGTCCTTTAATTTCTTCTAATCTCATCTATTTAATAAGCACTCTCTACAAATGGTAATAATTTTTTTCATGACTATACAAATAAAAACTTTCTATAAAAATAAAAAGAATTATATTTTTTATTTTCATATGATTTTACAATTAATAATATTGTTAATTTATCATCATACCTAAGAAAATACATGTTTGATTAAATTATTTAAAAAAATTTAACTAATATAATCATTTTATAGAGCTCCTTGAAGAAAAATTTGAATCGCTGCGAACCCAGTAACCACTCACACATGCGGCCATTTTATACAAAAGTGAGCTGCTATACGCGAACGCATAACCACGATGTATAGTAGGAAATACTCAGTCACAATTAGATCAATAATATCTAATCGTGTCATCTCATTGAAAACTCAACCACAATCAAATCCATAATATTTGATTGTGTTGCTTATTGTACGGTTAGTACTCTCATCAGTGACTCGCAACGTAATTCAGCTAAACTCATCAACACTCACATAGAAAACACTCAACCAATTATTGTAGTAGACATACACACAACTATTTTATTGTAACATTCCACACATCTTTTATATTAATTTTATTCAACTTTGTACTAGAACACGTAATAGTTAGTTAATTTATCGACAGTTTATAATATATTATGAAGGAGGTTGCAATAAAACGATCAACGAGGAACCAAAGAAAAATTCATTTAAAACTTAGTTTATTGGCCGACGTTTCGGTACTGATATTAATACCTTCATCAGGGCTAAGAAGGGAAAAAATACATAGTTAAAACATATATACAGAATATTTTAAGCAAAAGAACCCATTAACACTTTTTTTTTTGCAATTTACTGACCTAATAAATTAACGAAAGTTTACACCATGGTTCGTAGACAAACATAGGTGACGTCGATCAAGTATTGATATAGCACATAGTGCAACGTCTGTGAGCGGATTTTGTTTAACTAGAACATTTTGAAAAGAATTCGAGTTTGAAAATTTTATTTTAAGTTCACGAAAATTAAAATTCTATACGAATATAACAATAAACAGCTAGAGCTCTTACCCATCCTGCACTCTGGAGTCCCATTTTTCAACATTGAGAGAAATGTGAAATTTCCGGGGTTTATATACCTACAGGGGGGACGTTAATTTTCGCAAATTCAAATTCTGAGAGTGAGAGGAGAGGGAGCGCGCCAACAGGTAGCGTACTGGAGATCGTACGACTAACAGCGTTTATTGTTATTTTCGTTATTGCAGAAGTGTCTATTGGTTGTTTCAACGGATTTTTTATAAATGTGCTTGAGATTCTTAGTGTCGTCCATTCGATTTAGGCTGTTATTTTGCGAGTGTATGTGCAACATTTCTGAAAAAGTGCGTTTATGGAAGTTTGTTTCGGTGTCTATTATGTGTGTATGCTCAAAATCTATTTTATGTCCAGTTTTTTTAACGTGCTCTGAGAGTGCGGAGGTCGTTAACGATTTTGAAACCGCATATTTGTGTTCGTATACACGTCTGTTTAACTTCCTTTTTGAGGTGCCTACGTAAGAGGCATCGCAATCTTTGCAGTTAATTTTATAAACGACAGATGCAGTTTCTAGCGGATCTAGTTTATCTTTTCCGAGTCTAGTAAATTTAAGCTTATTTATGTTTTTACTGATTGTTTGTAGGTTTTTGACATCTTTCATAGTGTTGCATAATTTTTTATTTAAGTCTTTTATGTATGGAATGACTAATAATATATTATAGTTTAATTTTACTCAAGTGTTGTTCAAATTTATTTCTAACACCCACAGCATTTTCCTCACTTATAAATTATGGCATTCTCAAACAACACCATAAGATCTTTACGAGTGGGCAACTAAATATTTTGAAAATATTGTTTGCTTTTTTTCACTAAAAGACAAATATTTAGAAAATAAACTAAAATTCAAGCAAAGATTGGAATTAGCAAAAATAGTGCCATGAACTCTGTCATTCCATTGCATTAAATTGTTAGCAGACAGTAAAAGGCTAGAATTAAAACGATTTCAGCACCACAAACTTTCGAATTATACCCTCCTATCAAAAAAGTGAAAGAATGTAAAATTTAGAAGGAAAAAAAAACAAGTATCCAGAAAATATCTATCCAAATTAATTCAGATAAAAATAAAAAATTAAGAAATGAACAAAAAATTAAATTGATCTGGAATTTAAGTGGACTTTTATAAAAAATAATTTAAAACAAAATTGATTATATGATATAATTTATTGGGACCTTGAATAAGTTCTCGCTGTTTTTTTGTAAAAATTGATGCTTTATTTAAAGTATGTAGTAAAAAGCATGTCACTCAAAATATTGCCCATCACTAGTCACTACTTTCTCCTATCTTTCTGGCAATTTACGGATTCCATCTCGGAAGAACTGCTCGTCTTTTGAAGCTATCCAAGAATCAACCCATTTTTTAGCATCTTCATAAGAATGGAAATGCTACTCAGCCAAGCCATGAGCCATCGACCGGAACAAGTGGTAGTCCGAAGGAGTAATGTCTGGGCTATACGGCGAGTGAGGTAGGACATTCCATTGAAGCGCCTCCAAAGTTTCTTTGACGACTTTTACAACATGTGTCCGAGCATTGTCATGTAACAGAATCACCTTGTCGTGTCTCTGCTCGTACAGCGGCCGTTATTCGTTTAGGGCTCGGCTGAAACACATCAATTGCAGTCGATAGCGATCTCCCGTGATAGTTTCGTTTGGTTTCAGTTTCAGTAGTTCATAATAAATTACACCCTGCTGATCCCACCAAATGCAGAAAAGAAGCTTCGAACCATGGATATTTGGCTTTGCGGACGATGTTGATGCATGGCCGGGCTTAATCCACAATTTTTTACGCTTAGGATTATTGTACTGTATCCACTTTTCATCGCCAGTCACGATAAGATGCAAAAAACCTTTTCTTTTCTGCCGTTGAAGCAGCACTTCACACGTGAGAAAACGCCGTTCGACGTCTCTCGGTTTCAACTAATACGGCACCCAATGCCCTTGCTTCTGGATCATTCCTAACGTTTTGAAACTTTTCGAAACTGTTGTCTCATCTACTCGTAATGATTTTGCAAGTTCAGCTAGCGTCTGACATGAGTCTTCATTTAGTAATTCCTCCAATTCTTCGCCTTCAAACTTTTTTTGTGCACCAGCACGTTCTTTATCTCCAATATCAAAATCGTTATTTTTGAAGCGTCGAAACGTGTCTCTGCATGTCGTTACCGACAGAGCATAGTCACCGTAAGTTTCAACAAGAATCATGTGCGCTTCAGCTGCAGATTTTTTTTAATAAAATAGTGCAATAAAATTCCCCGCAAATATTCATTACTAGGCACAAAACTTGACATTTTTAGTAGTAAGAAGAAAAAACACTATTTACACTATGGCGAACAAACATACACTTAAGTTCAAGCTTACCGACAGTACTTCCTTATAGATGCGTCAGCATCTGAAATTACATACACTTAGTCCTGGTAACGCCATCTGTTAGGAAACAGCGAGAACTTATTCAAGGGCCCAATAAGTATAAATCAACGAAGTAGTGTCCATCAAAGTCCATGCAAAGATTACTGGCTTTCGCACGTGTTGCGTTTACTATTTTGTATAACAGAACGCGTGAAACTCTACGTTAAATGCCTCTTCAGCGTGCGTAAAGCATCCGGATTTCTTTCACGAGTGCGTAAAGTAAACACTTTACGCACTAGTGAAAAAGGGGCTTTACGCACGCTAAACAGGCATCTAAAGTTGAGTTTTTCGCACTCAGTTATAAAAATTAAATTAAGAATATGGTTATTCATACGAACAATAAATTCAGGGTACATATTTTGTAGAATAATGGAAATCTATGAAAAAATGCTTGAAACAGAATTGTCTTTTACACCATGCACATATTATTATTGTTGTTTCTCCACATATGTCACAGATCGGTTCTTGTTCGGTATTAAAACAAAATTTAACTGGATTTTTAAAGTTTATAGCTTTAGTCACAGTATAGCCACTTTTGTACCATCCATATTTAAATACATCCGGAAATCTTGGCGAAGAAAACTGATTGTGCGTTAGAGATTGCATTCTTATAATATTATTTCGTTCATGCAAATTAACATTGTAGTTGAGTAGAATTACTATATCTGAAAACTTTCTAACAAAGTTCTTCCAGAAACGGAAACCGTACACATCTAAAGGCTGAATCATGCCTGTTGTGCGTTTCGGTATTATTTTCAACTTTAGGTTAACATGTGGTGGTATAACCTCTTACTGTTCTTTCACATTGTCCGTTCCATGAATCCAATAATAGAACTGGAGAGTCTCCGCTCTGTGGTAAAAATATTTTTTGTATCCAAGTTTGAAGTAATTCTTTAGATAATTTTCGTACATTTGTTGGTACAAATAAACTTTCAATAACACGTGGTCCAAATGTCCTATCTTTTTCCTTTAAAATAAATAAAGGTGATAGTTCCTTCCGCAGATACAGTCGGCTGTATCGTGTAACTATGTGTTATAGAGGAAAGAGATTGAGCAACACATTCTATTTCTTTTGCGCCTTCATAACACAGTGTTCTACCACTGTGCATCTCCAAATTAAATCCACTTTGATCTGAATTAAAAATATTTTGTGCATCGTATTGGGAATTTAATCTACTAACATCATTTCTAAAATTCTCGCATTGTTGCTGTAAATCTTTCATGTTATCCACGGCCGAATGAGTAACAAATTTAGTTATTTTTCGGGAAACAATATTGTGTTTACTCTTAAACTGCTGTACCAACGATATGCTTTAAACCATGGCATTTTCAACTCAATTTTTTTTTTTGTAGAGCCTATCTCTTCAAGTCTATATCGTGGACAGCTATTTTAAAGGCAATTGCTTCTTGAAATTTATCTAAAGTATACTTCGAAACTTGGTATAATTTTTCGTGTCTATCACCTCCTGCTTCCACTTTATCTTTCCACCGATAGAATTGCTGAATTGAAGTCACTTTCCTGAAATTTTTTCTTACACTTTCTAATGATAAAGGCTTCGTTTTTCCACTCTGCCAAAATGCGACCGCTCGTTTCTTGTAATCGAATTTTATTGGTTCATCTCTGTACAAACAAGCAGGAACCTCTGCATAATCTTGAGATGTGTCATTTTCATCAATAGCTTGTGCAAAGATATCACTGTCATAATAGTTAAAATATAGTTGTATTTTTTTATTAATTCCAATAGGATTATCAATACTATGCCGTATTATATCTTCTATATAATCATGTAGAAGTTGTTCTTCGCTTACTTTTGAACGGTCAATTTCGATTTTATTTGGATTAAAAGTTAAAGATAATAATGTAACAACAGTTATTGGATTAATAATCATGGTAAAAAATCAAGAAAAAGAAATAAAATTATTGAATATAATTTCAACAGTATTACGTTGGTTACAACTTTCTTCTACGTATGTACAAGCAGCATATATTGAAGTAGTTTTCAAATTATTGGTAATTTACTATATTTTGAGATTATTTATGAAAAATTGAGAAATCTATAAAAACGGAGAAATATGTATAATTTCGCAATTCGGAAAGTAAAAATATTTTACAGTTGATTTTAAGAATTAGTTTTAGATAGCAAGAATAAAAAATAGCACGTATCGAATATTTTTAATATACACTTGGATAAACAGAAATCGAAATCAATTATAACTCGGTTCAGGCTACGTACAAATAATATATCACAGTCGTATGATGTATGAATAGAAAAATCAACATTAACCAGTGAATAATGATTTTTTTGAAATGGCATACTTATAACACGAAAACTAGTACATTATGCAACAAGAAAGTATAGTTGGAGATTATTCCCGCAGGTACCTATAAAGCAGTAATCACTCGAGGAAATAATCGACTTTACTCCGTGCTGCATGTACCGTGAACTGTATTCACGACCTAATTGTGTAGCCCCACTTTGTTGTCATGAACCTCCTCACGCCCCCCCCCCCCGTTGTGTGACCTTGAAATAACCTCTGGGACCTCCTTGACCAAGACCATAATGACGTATTTAAACGTAGAAAATTTCAGTCTCTATGTCAGGTAAATAAAATATTGGTTCCTATTTAAAAAATCGAAGTTGACCTTGAAATGACCTTTAAATTGGACCTCAAGGTCAAAGCGGGAGGCACCACTTGATGACCTTGTTTAATTTTTAAAAACATTTTTTAAACGTGATTCTAACGAGAGAATAACGTTAATAAATTAAAATTGGGCACTGAATATTTGTATTTGTAAGGACGGTTTTTACTCGCTATATAAACTCAAAGGCAAAAAAATCCGAAACACGTGTGGAATATTTTGCTTCCTCAGAGGAAGCTTTGTGATAGTAAAAAAAAGTTTATGAGATAATGTGTTAGAAATGTTATTTAGCAAATTTGGAATCGAAATACACTATTTTTAGAAAATGTCCGTATGGATGTGTATGTGTGTGTGTGTGTGTGTGTGTGTGTGTGTGTGTGCAAGAATGAAAAATAGCACGTATCGAATATTTTTAATATACACTTGGATAAACAGAAATCGAAATCAATTATAACTCGGTTCAGGCTACGTACAAATAATATATCACAGTCGTATGATGTATGAATAGAAAAATCAACATTAACCAGTGAGTAATGATTTTTTTGAAATGGCATACTTATAACACGAAAACTAGTACATTATGCAACAAGAAAGTATAGTTGGAGATTATTCCCGCAGGTGCCTATAAAGCAGTAATCACTCGAGGAAATAATCGACTTTACTCCGTGCTGCATGTACCGTGAACTGTATTCACGACCTAATTGTGTAGCCCCACTTTGTTGTCATGAACCTCCTCAGGCCCCCCCCCCCCGTTGTGTGACCTTGAAATAACCTCTGGGACCTCCTTGACCAAGACCATAATGACGTATTTAAACGTAGAAAATTTCAGTCTCTATGTCAGGTAAATAAAATATTGGTTCCTATTTAAAAAATCGAAGTTGACCTTGAAATGACCTTTAAATTGGACCTCAAGGTCAAAGCGGGAGGCACCACTTGATGACCTTGTTTAATTTTTAAAAACATTTTTTAAACGTGATTCTAACGAGAGAATAACGTTAATAAATTAAAATTGGGCACTGAATATTTGTATTTGTAAGGACGGTTTTTACTCGCTATATAAACTCAAAGGCAAAAAAATCCGAAACACGTGTGGAATATTTTGCTTCCTCAGAGGAAGCTTTGTGATAGTAAAAAAAAGTTTATGAGATAATGTGTTAGAAATGTTATTTAGCAAATTTGGAATCGAAATACACTATTTTTAGAAAACGTCCGTATGGATGTGTGTGTGTGTGTGTGTGTGTGTGTGTGTGTGTGTGTGTGCGTGCGTGCGTGCGTGCGTGCGTGTGTGTGTGCGTGTGTGTGTGTGTGTGTGTGTGTGTGTGTGTGTGTGTGTGTGTGTGTGTGTGTGTGTGTGTGTGTGTGTGTGTGTGTGTGTGTGTGTGTGTCTGTATGTATGTCCGTATACGCTGATATCTCATGATCTACTCGACCGATTTTAACGGGAGAGTGATCATTTTTTTAGATTTTGCTTCCACAATTGGGGTCAATATTCTATTTTTGTAAAATTTAATTTTTTTTTTTTTATAGCCATTTCTTAATTTTCAAAATTTTTTTTTCGATTTTTTAAATATTTAGAACAAATATTGTTTATATATCATGAATTCTCTGTATGTAGGATAAAATTATCTACAATTTAAAAAAAAAAGTCGGTAGCTATATTTCGTCATAAGTTATTGATGAAAACGTAATTTTTTGTAAATAGGTTATATTTCGAAATTAAAAAAAGATATTAACATGAATATTTTTTCGGTTATAAAGGATATTAAGTACTATAACTTACTAAATTTTTAGGTTTTTTTTATTCATTATTTTTTGAAAAAAAAAAAATAATTTATAAAAAAAAAGTGATTTTTTTTGTCGTTCAATAACTATAGTAAAATTGGCTTAATCACTTTGAAATTCTTTGTAGGGGTAGATTTTGTATACCAATCGAGTGAGTTCTTTGGGCAAAAGGATTGATCCATAAATTTCGAAGATATTTGAGGTTAAAATTTTTTTCAATTTTTTTTTAAATCGTAATTTCTCGAGAACGGCTCTATGTATCTAAATGGGGTGGGTGGTATTCGAAAGAGAATTAAATTACCTATATTTTCTAAAAAAATTAATTCTCTAGCTATCACGGTTCTTTTGTTATTAACAAAAACGTAAAAATTGAAAAATGAAAAAAAAATGAGTTTTATATGTTCAACTATTACAAGAGTAAAATTGTCTTATTCGCTTCAAAATTCATTGTAGAGGTATATTATTGATAGTTCTCGGATGAGTTCTTTTGGCAAAGTGATTGGTTCATAAATTTCTGAGATATTTAAGGTTAAATTTTTTCTAGACATTATTAAAATCTATTTCTTGAGGATTTTTTTTAATTTTAAATTTTTATATTTCTGTTAATAACAAAAGAACTATGATAGCTAGAAAATTAATTTTTTTTAGAAAATATAGGTAATTTAATTATGTTTCGAATGCTATAAATTACATTCAAATACATAGAGCTCTAAATATCAGTTGCAAATTTATAGGCAATTGTGATATATATTTTATGTATGTGAAATTTTGTGGTAATGTATAATCTATAAAAATTTGAATAAATTATGTTGGAGTTTTGTTATTTCTGTCTTTCTGAAGTATTAAATTTTGAATATTGGAATTAAAAATTAATTAAAGGAATCAGTAAATTAAGTTTGAGGAAGCTACGTGCCAATGAATTGGCAGCGGTTTTTGTTTCTCTTTCGAGTCATATAATCATAATAATTATTTATCACCATTTTCTATCTGAAACTGATGCGTTTTTAATACCGAAAATACCTATTTTTATCAATTCGAGGGTGGTTTTAACCCCCGAAACCAGCGAGTTGGCAAAAATAAAAAAACACGTGTCGAATAATTTTTGATACCCTATTCACCAGCAAAGCTTCATCATAATCGGTGATTCACACCAACCTGCCTCCCCTTGTAAGCGAACATCCATTCACACATAAAGAAAATATATTATACTTAGTCTCTGCAGATGGATTTCTTAACACAGAAATTTTAGAAGCATGTGTGGAGAGAGGTTATCTAAACGTGGACGAGCTCACAAACAGAGAGTTTGCACTTGGCGAAGTCAACATTCTGCAAGTACGAGACATAAACATGATAGGTGTTTATGTAAAAAATCACATCGAAGACAGACCGCTTAGGTCTGAAATTAAAAAATATCTACGAACCCTAAAAGCCCCTATTAGAGCTAACATTACCATTATAGCTATGACGAGAGACTTAGCCGCCCTTTCTCTCTCAGAATGGAAATATTTCGTCGAATAATTCGAGCACATATTTGCCGGTATTCCTCTCATCGCGGTCCTGTACAATAATAACTTACCCGTACCACCTGTAAAGGACAGATATAAACTTATGAGAGAATAACGGGGCCGCGATGGGTGGACACCGTGGTGTCAATGCAACATACAGCAAAATAGCCAAAGAATGTTATTGGGGAAACATGCGCCCCGATGTAAAACATTTTGTCCTCATAAGCAATACTCCAGCCTTGCCATTCGAGCAGCTTTCTATTGATTTTTACGGTCCACTGGAAGAGACCGAAGAGGGCTTAAGGGGAGGCCGGAGTCCCGTCAGTTAGTTTTCAAAGTTTTCTCTTCGAAAATTAACCGATTGGACTGAAATTTTGGGAGAGTACTTAAAATTTATATACGAAGCGCGCTCAAGTCTTGAAATTTGACGTCCGCAACGTTTGCGTACTTATTCTTTTTTTTATTTTTTAAACTTTTGGGAATTAGTCGAGGCCCGACTTTTTCTCCGAAATTCTCGAACGTTCGCGCACCCCGCGAGCTTCGTGGAAGCTTGCGTCACGGCTTGGTCACCGGGCCGCACCCTCGAACCACAGGGAGGGGAGCGAGCGCTTCGTAATTCCATCGGCAGCCTAAACTGAAAAAAGTAGTCTAAGAAAAATTATAAAATTATCTAGGAAAATTTACTATGTTGTATGGAAACAGAGCGACAAACTTGAATTGTTTTAAATTTTACAATGTTTTCTATCAAGTTTTACAATACTGGAAAGTAAAGTGGAAATCCATCAAGAAAAAAAAATCTGCAGAGATCAGGAATCGAACCCTAGCCCACTGGACCAGAAGGAGAGTCCGGACCCTTCAGATCAGGGATTTTCCTGGGCTCGCGCAGAGCCACTCAGTACCTCAAAAAAAGATACACGTGTCTCCTCATTTGATCTCATAGGCCCTGGGAGCTCCTGTATTCACTAAAATCCAACAAAATTAGCTCTATTCATTATATGTACTGATAAACACTATGACAACTTTAAACACTCACTCGCTCACTCCTTCGGCGAAACAACATAAACCTGGTTATTTTTATGTTAATTAGAACTGTTTTGTGCTGATTTTTTATTGGAATAAGTCAACACATTTATATTTTGTCCATTTTTTTATATTAAAAGCGTTTAAAAAGTGTGAAAACTAACAAACTTTTCAGATTGTTTTTTCCAAATACACACATAATTTAAACTTCCGCTCCTTTAAACTGTTAATTTTAATATGTTAAAACATTTAAAATAAATCATTATACCATAAAAGTATGAAAAAATACAACACTATTAGCAACAAATACTTATTTCAATGATTTATTTATTTATTTAGGTGATAATTTCATAAATGGCGATATTTTCATAAATGCTTGTTAATGGTTCTGCTATAAAAAGTTATTCTTATATTTAAATACTTTCACCATAATTATTCAACTAACATTCACTGCAGTTTAAGCAGCACCATCTACAATAATCACCACAATATGATTTTTGAGCAGATAAATATCAATATTGAAGTTGCCATGCTTTTCATTGATTCATTTTTACTTATTTTGCTATTTAACACATTTATCAATAATAATCTTTTTTTACGTATATTCTACTAGCTTATATAAACTATAACTTAACTATTTTCTTTGCCTTGCTAAACTTCACTTAAAAACTAATAATTTTATCACATTCATTTATTTATTTATTAAATTATCACTGCACTGTGCCCAAATTTGTATTATTTTATACACTCCATAAAATAATATTAAATAATGTGCTGGAACTTCTTTATAAAACCTAATGAATTGTCTTCAAAATATCTTGCTCATCTCACTACTGCTTTAAAAAGAATTGCCATGGCATATTTATTGAAGAATGCGATGTTCTATTTGGAAAAAGCTGTCAAAAAAACACAAAGTATCACTCTTTTTGATATAAAATCCAGCTGATGAAATAGAGAAATTAAACACTTATCTGACTGTCAGCTGATTTCTTTCACCTCATCCCTTTTACCTCTTGAAGTAGTTTTTTAAGCTGTTAATCACTTACTTGAAACTTTATTTATATTAACCTAACCCTTCAATACCGACAATAGGGTCTCTGCCTCGAGCATCGCGTTGGTGTACTTATCGTGCATTGTGCATCGCACGCTATTAAAGACTCTGTATGTAGACACATCTTGATCTTGTCCCTTGCATCTGTTCTTATATTCATACACACACAGACACCCACATACCCACCCACACACACACACACACACTTGCGAGTTGTGGACTTGCGGTATATACAATACGGGTGTGTTCGATCTCGCAGGTTACACTTACAAGCCATTCAATACTTAGGCTGCATCTACATAAGAGAAACATCGAAATGGTTTTCTGGTTTTTGTCCATCGTGACAGCGCGAGAGCACTGAGAGAGAGGGTTCATACCAACGTCGTAACATCAAAAATATTTAATAAAATATTCTGAAATTCGAGGTTAAGTTTTGTTATGTCCTTAGACAGTTGGTATGAACCCGCTCTCTCGGTGCTCTTGGGCTGATACGATGGACAAAAACCAGAAAACCATTTCGTGTTTCTCTTATGCACACGCAGCCATAGGGCCAGTATACTGTCATAAGTATACATTAGTCACATAGATCGTTCGTAAAAGCGAATCGATCCATTGACTGACTAATTGTTGAGAACACGCGCCTCTAAGCGTCGGTATTTCCCACTTAAATAACAGGAGGATTATACGTATTATCGTATTTTATTGTGTTTATATTCGTTAAAATCCAATGTATCAATACCTTTGCACTTGAAAAGCTCTTTTTTTGTAACATATTTACATGTTCAAAATTTATTTTGGGCCAAAAAAGAAATTTGAAAACTGGAAGCATCTAAAATAACGTGTGTCAAACTATCAATAACTAAAAGTAAAATTTCGTATGAATATTTCCACAAAACATGCTTAGAATTTTTTAAATGGTGTAATTTACATTTATATTAATAAGACAATCTAACAAAAAATTATTGAAAAAGTCTAACATACTTTATACAAATACTGCTACTCTAAAAACGAATGTGCTCCAAGATTTGAAATTCAAATATGTTTTTATATTTTATAGTGTAACGGGCGCCGATATAAGTTACGAGAATCACGTATACTGCGTTGCGAGATTTGAATCTCGTGCGCTTGCACATATCGCGATCGATAGAGCGCCACGCGGAACAAGCCAGAAGCAGATCGAGAAGAAGACGAAGCCGCCGCGCCGCTGCGAACGTGAGCGCGCAGCCATGTTGACTCTCACCGTGACACGCGAAAGTAGTCGCCGTCACCGTTACACGTAGAAAATAGGTCGGGTGAGTGTTTTGAGAGAGAGAGAGAGAGAGAGAGAGAGAGAGAGAGAGAGAGAGAGAGAGAGAGAGAGAGAGAGAGAGAGAGAGAGAGAGAGAGAGAGAGAGAGAGAGAGAGAGGGGGGGCGGTCAAAGAAGGAGGACGGGGACAGTGAGGCGTTCTCCATCCACGCCCCTCGTTGCTACGGGAGCCCGTGCTGACAAGCGTGCGAGAGAGAGAGAGGTATCGGATATGGCTGGCCAGCCGGGTTGCGTAAGTCGCTTTTAATTGTATGCGCGGTCGACTTTGTCGCGAGAGTTGTTTGTTGCCGCCGCGAATCGGTGGCAGCGTGTGTGCGTGAGTGCGTAGATCGAAGTCTCGGCCTGTCGCGTTTTATGTTATCATCTTGTCCGGGTTTCGCGCCCCTTAGCGCGATTACTTTATTCAAATAAACCGTTCGTTTTTATCTTAAATAGTCGAGTCACGAGTACTTATTGAACGCGCCTTAACCTATGCATGATTTCCCGAATACCGTCCTCTACCCTTTTCAGCAGCTGCAGCTAGTCGCAGGCATTGCCTCCTAGAGGAACATCGGTAGCGGGAGTAAGTATCTCAATAGCCGCTTGAGAGGTTAACTCAGCGGCGTTGTGCGGGAGAGACCGGCTGCGCTGGTAACGCTGGGTCATAGCGAGCAGTCGGTAGTTCGCGGGCAGCAGTTGGCAGCAGTTTGCAGTAGCGGCAGAGCGCAACGCCGGTTCTAGTAGAAAGCGGCCTAGGCTTTCTACAATAGAAGCCGGGCTCGCATGTTCGGAACCTGTGCCGAGGCGCTTCTGCCGGACTATAGGTAATTCTACAACGGTGAGTTGCCCGGGCGTAGAATACACCCGTATATTACCCCGCAAACCCCTGAGAGGGATAATACCCTCTCCATAACTGAACCCCGTTACAATAGTTACTAGTAAGAGCATGCGCGCTTTATTTCTTCTTGCTAGGAGATTAAAATTAAAATTTATAATTACGAACAGTTATTTATGAAGGACGTTCATCACAAAAAACAAGGCTTTTCGAATTGAATTTTTATTTTTTGTCTTTTTATATTTGATACAACCAGATCAAGTTTATTCGAATGATTAGTGTCTAAAGAAGTAGAAAACATTTTTGTAATATCAAAAATTAAAATTTTTTAACATTTACTTAATTTACTTAATAAAACTTTAGCTCTGGGGAGGATCACAGTAAAGCGATCGAAACGTAGGCAAAAAAAATCACACACTTGAGTGTGTTATTTTTGCCACCTTCCTCAAAATTAATGGACAGTGCGACCTGCCATCTCAACAAATTTTATTAAAACAATTAAATTTACTTACACGTCGCTTCTATGGAAATTTTTAGTTTTCGTACAATTGCAATGTACTACGGCTCATTTTGTTCCTTATGAAATTTGAGGGTAGGGTCGCGGTAACGATATTGTTGTCATCAACAAAACGAATATTATATATTCTGTTTCATTGTTATCAAATACTCTCTTAAAACAAAGTGATGACCATTCTAACTTCAAAGTTTAATATTCTTAAATATTATTGCTGATGTTAATATTGTGCGTAAATCGAAATGTAAGAAGTTAATTCTTTTCAATTAAGGTAGTTTATCGCAAAAAATATGGCTTTTCGTAATGGATTTTTATTTTTCGTCTTTATATTTCATACAACCAGATTAAGTTTATTCAAATGAGGAGTGTTTTAAGAAGTATAAAACATTTTTATCATGCAAAATTACGTAGTATTTGCGCTAATGTCAACGATTAAATTTACTAACACGTCGGTTCTATGGAAATTTTTTATTTTTCGTTCAATTGCAACATACTGCGGCTCATTTTGTTCCTTATGAAATTTGTGGGTAGGATCGCGGTAACAATATCATTGTATAATTGTTGCGAACGGCGCTAGATCTCATTGTTTATCGAAATTAACACGATTTTACGAGATTTTGATAAACAATGACATCTAGCGCCGTTCGGATCGGTTATACAACCATGTCGTTACCGCGACCCTACCCTCAAATTTCATAAGGAACAAAATGAGCCGCACTACGTTGCAATTCAACGAAAAATAAAAATTTCCATAGAAGCGACGTGTTAGTAAATTTAATTGTTGATAAAAGCGCCAATACTACGTAATTTTTCATGACAAAAATATTCTTAAGACATCCATCATTCAAATGAACTTGATCTGGTTGTATAAAATATAAAAAAACAAAAAATAAAAATTCATTACGAAAAGCCTTGTTTTTTGTGATGAACGTCGTTAATAAATAACTGTTTATAATTATAAATTTATATTTTAATCTCCTAGCAAGAAGAAATAAAGCGCGCGAAGCGCGCATGATCTTGCTAGTAACTACAAAATATAGAAACATGTTTCAATTTCAAAGTTTGGAGCACATTCGTTTTTAGAGTAGCAGTATTTGTACAAAGTATCGTAGACTTTTCAATAGCTTTTTTTTCTTATTAATTTTTTTGTTTTGTTAAATTGTCTTATTAATGTAATTGTAAATTACACCATTTAAAAAATTCTAAGCATGTTTTGTGGAAATATTTATACGAAATTTTACTTTTAGTTAGATGCTAGTTTGAAACACGTTATTTTAGATGCTTTCAGTTCTTCAAATTTCTTTTTTGGCCCAAAATAAATTTTGAGCATGTAAATATGTTACAAAAGAAGAGCTTTTCAAGTGTAAAGGTTGATACATTGGATTTTGACGAAGATAAACATAAGATACGGAAATACGTAAAATCCCCATATTATTTAAATGGGAAATGTCGACGCTTACAGGCACGTCTTAAGGACCTCCAAAAAAATTCTGCAAAGCAGCAAACTTCTTCTTTTTGACAAAACATTCGATCCAGGGGCAGCGTAATTGTAGTCATCGTTGTAAGATTTTATAGGTCTCCCATCAAATCATCTTCCCATAAATCGTCGAAATTGCGTACATTAAAATTACGTCTTGAAAAACGATATCTATCAGTTCTGTGCAGGCTATATGCGTCTTGGCTCTCAAGCCATTCAATGACACTTTTACGATCATATTTACCTCTTGTAGTTAGCAAAAATTTATCACCCGCAGCATACGCCGAAGGACGGTGTGGTTCATTGTAAAGTTTTTCGACGTTTTATTCGACATTTTTATCCTTTGACTTCTTGTCCTTTGGATTTTTAATTTCTTTTATTTTATTCTTTGACTATTATTTTTCTTATTCTGTTTTTTATAACCTTCTTGATGCGACAAGAACATTTTTCGCACGTAATCTTACTAACCATACAACAGCAATATTGACAATAGCAATAATTGATGCTGTATAACTCTTTATGTAAACATTGTCCAGCGTATATAAATACAGTGTACGTGTTGTTGTCTTCAGTCGAGAATAACATCTGATCGACGTATGATATATACGTTTATAATTTCGGCCTGATGAGGTTGGCGTACTAAGCCAACGAAACGTTGCCATAAAGAAATAAGATCATTTCATTTCGCCTCCAAAGATCGTCCTCAACTATTTAATATAAAAATGGATGGCGTTATACATTCAACATTGAACGTGAGTCTTCGATCGGAAAAAGATTCCCCTACAACATCATCTTTCTTTGAATATATTAGACAAACAGATGGAATAGATACATGGAAGCTTCTTCAAAGATGGACAAGATCAACTCGACTACTGGCGAACAGTAATTCACAACGCAGAAAATTTGGAGTGACACCACAACACATTAAAAATTTAAGTAAAAAGTTTTTCAATATAAGTTTTCATAGTAGGGCATGTAAAAAAAGTTAAAAAATTTTATGAAATATTTCGCAACTAAGTTGTTAAATTTAGAAATCCAAGATATCAACTTTCATATAAAATTTATCGAAAAAAACCTAAATGTTATAAAAGAAAAAATTACACTTTCCACGCTAGACGCTTTGACTATAGATAAGTTTTTCTTATTCACTTCAAATAAATCTAAAACGATGCGTGAAAATTTTGATTCTATGCATATGAATAAGCTCGCCTCTTTAAAGTCAAACGCAAGCGTCAATAGTAATAAAAGTACGTGGCTTAAGAATTTAACGAATGTTCAAATTCCGTCGGAAGTTATTGATATTGTTACATTGGGTTAAAATTTTAGCCATATTTCAAAAATTTCTAATAACGATATAGTTAATACAATAAAAAATGTTGAAAACTGTCTCAATTCAGTACATATTAACAATGACGAGAAAAATGAAATACGGAAAAAAGTCACAAGATCTTTAAAAAAGGCTGTTAATACTGATATACATATACCATATACAGACAGAGCTTTATCAAAAAAACTAAAAATAACCAAAAACTTTTTAAAAACGCATAATGATATTTTCTTTACAAAAGCAGATAAAGGCAATGTAACGGTTTGCTTAGAAAAATCCATCTATAACGAGAAGATGGTGAATCTATTATCGGATGATAAAACATATAAAAAGATAAGTAAAAATCCACTGAAACGTTTAAAAGATGGAACATATAGTATGTTAAATTATTTAAATAATAATGGTTTTTTGTACAAACATTTTCATAAAAATAGTTTAACTCAATCTGATACGACACTGGCAAAATGTTATGGATTACCAAAGATTCATAAAATTGATGTACCGTTACGTCCTATTGTTTCATTAGTTAATAGCCCCACGTATTTCTTAGCAAAAATAGTATATCAAGAACTTAAGAATGCGATACCTAAGCCTAGTTCACATATCAATAACAGTTTTGAATTGAAAGAAAAATTAAAAAATATAATAATAACGGATGAATACACTTTAGTGTCATTAGACGTAACGTCGTTATTTACAAACATCTCGTGCGAATTAATGTTGGATAGTTTAGATAGAAGAGCGGTTTCCATCCATAATCACTGTAAGATCCCGCTTGATGAATTAAAAGAATGCACCGCTTTTCTGTTTAATAATACGTTTTTTACTTTTAATGGTCAAACCTATCAACAAATTTATGGAACCCCGATGGGTTCCCCGATTTCACCATCATTTGCGGACATTGTAATGGGTGATTTGAAAAAGGAAAAAAAAAAAAAAAAAAAAAGCCATAAAGAAATAAGATCATTTCATTTTGCCTCCAAAGATCGTCCTCAACTATTTAATCATACGAGGGTCATTTGACAAGTACCTAGCCTCACCGCCAGATGGTGCCACTATCGCACCAGAAATACACTACAGTGCAGTATCTTCCTGTAAACGGTTACAGACGAAATTTCAGCCGGATAGGAGTTGTAGTTTATTTTTGAGAGCGTGTGAAAGCAAATGTGTCCGTTGATTTTTGAAAAAATGGAGAAAGAACAATATCGGTCGGTGATTCGATTCTTGTTTTTGGAAGGGAAATCGCGCAGTGAAATTAAAGAACGCTTGGATGCAGTGTATGGGGATGCTTCTCCTTCGATGGCGACCGTTAAATTTTGGTATAACGAGTTTCAACGTGGTCGTACGTCGGTTTTTGATGATCCACGCCCAGGTGCTCCGAAAACAGCCACTACGAAGGAGAACGTGACAAAAATACACGATATCGTTTTGTCAGACCGCCGATTAAAGGTGCACGAGATAGCTGCGATAGTAGGCATCTCAGAAGAACGCGTGTGGCATATCCTACATGAGATTTTAGGCATGAGGAAGCTGTCAGCAAGGTATGTGCCGCGTTTGCTGACTGCAGACAACAAGCGCATCCGTGTGACCAGTTCAGAGCAGTGTTTGGAGCTGTTTAATCGCAATCCAAAAGAGTTTTTGCGTCGTTACGTGACTGTCGGCGAAACATGGATTCACTACTACACTCCAGAGACCAAGGAGCAGTCAAAACAGTGGACCTTACCCGGTGAACCTGCTCCGAAGAAGGCGAAGACGGTCCCGTCGGCCGGAAAGGTGATGGCCACTGTTTTCTGGGATTCTCAAGGTGTGATTTTTATTGACTATCTGGAGAAGGGCAAAACGGTCACAGGACAGTACTACACCGAACTATTGAGCCGATTTGACGCCGTGTTAGAAGAAAAACGGCCCCATTTGTCTAAAAAGAAAGTGCTTTTCCACCACGATAATGCACCGGCTCACACTTCTGCACTCGCCATGGCAAAATTGGTCGAATTACGCTACGAACTGCTGCCCCATCCACCGTATTCTCCAGATTTGGCTCCGTGCGACCTTTTTTTGTTTCCGAACCTAAAAAATTCGCTCGCCGGGAAGAGATTCCAGTCCAATAACGAAATAATCGCCGCCACGGAGGCCTATTTTGCAAACCAAGAGAAAACATTTTTTTCAACGGGGTTAAAAAAATTGGAACACCGCTGGACCAAGTGTATTCAACTAAAAGGAGACTACATTGAAAAATAAATTTTATTTTTTGTAGAATTTTGGTGTTTTCATTTGTAGGCTAGGTACTTATCAAATGACCCTCGTACAACAGCAAGTTTCATCATCGCGCATCACGTTCTTTCGTCGGGTGGTGTTAAACTAGCAAACATATAAAAGAATGTATATTCTGCTAAAATAAGATGTGCTTAACGACGGTTACCACTCGGATTATTATCAGCCAGACTGTACTGTCGACACGCCTCGTACAGTGGATGGATATCAACTCGCCGAATTGAATGCGCTCGACCAGAATAGTTCCCGGACATGTGTTTGAAGTTTGCAACGTTGGGATCCAACGAAAAATAGATTTTTGTAAAATCGGTTTTTTCCACTTGGACTCGGTTTAATACAACAAAACATGATTAAATACATATAAAAAACCAAAAAACATCAAATACCAAGCAACCCCCATCCCCCAATCGAAGATTATATAGCGGCGGGAGGAGAAAAAAAATTCTCACTTCGTTGTTTTAGGTAAGGCGGTTGATTTTATGGCGGATTATCAAATCCAACGATAAAACGAGGCCAGAAAAAAATTACAAACAAAATCGATTCCCCGGAACACCCCCAAATGGACGATTATATAGGGGTGGAAGGAGAAAAAAAATTCTCACTTCGTTGTTTTAGGTAAGGCGGTTAATTTTACGGCAGATTATCAAATCTAACGATAAAACAAGGCTAGAAAAAAATTACGAACAAAATCGATTCCCCGGAACACCCCCAAATGGCCGATTATATAGGGGTGGAAGGAGAAAAAAAATTCTCACTTCGTTGTTTTAGGTAAGGCGGTTGATTTTATGGCGGATTATCAAATCCAACGATAAAACGAGGCTAGAAAAAAATTACGAACAAAATCGATTCCCCGGAACACCCCCAAATGGCCGATTATATAGAGGAGGAAGGAGAAAAAAAATTCTCACTTCGTTGTTTTTGGTAAGGCGGTTAATTTTATGGCGGATTATCAAATCTAACGATAAAACGAGGCTAGAAAAAAATTACGAACAAAATCGATTCCCCGGAACACCCCCAAATGGCCGATTATATAGGGGTGGAAGGAGAAAAAAAATTCTCACTTCATTGTTTTAGGTAAGGCGGTTGATTTTATGGCGGATTATCAAATCCAACGATAAAACGAGGCCAGAAAAAAATTATGAACAAAATCGATTCCCCGGAACACCCCCAAATGGCCGATTATATAGAGGTGGAAGGAGAAAAAAAATTCCTACTTCGTTGTTTTTGGTAAGGCGGTTAATTTTATGGCGGATTATCAAATCTAACGATAAAACGAGGCTAGAAAAAAATTACGAACAAAATCGATTCCCCGGAACACCCCCAAATGGCCGATTATATAGGGGTGGAAGGAGAAAAAAAATTCTCACTTCGTTGTTTTAGGTAAGGCGGTTGATTTTATGGCGGATTATCAAATCCAACGATGAAACGAGGCCAGAAAAAAATTACGAACAAAATCGATTCCCGGAACACCCCCAAATGGCCGATTATATAGGGGTGGAAGGAGAAAAAAAATTCTCACTTCGTTGTTTTAGGTAAGGCGGTTGATTTTATGGCGGATTATCAAATCCAACGATAAAACGAGGCCAGAAAAAAATTACGAACAAAATCGATTCCCCGGAACACCCCCAAATGGCCGATTATATAGGGGTGGAAGGAGAAAAAAAATTCTCACTTCGTTGTTTTAGGTAAGGCGGTTGATTTTATGGCGGATTATCAAATCCAACGATAAAACGAGGCTAGAAAAAATTACGAACAAAATCGATTCCCGGAACACCCCAAATGGCCGATTATATAGGGGTGGAAGGAGAAAAAATTCTCACTTCGTTGTTTTAGGTAAGGCGGTTGATTTTATGGCGGATTATCAAATCCAACGATAAAACGAGGCTAGAAAAAATTACGAACAAAATCGATTCCCGAAACACCCCCAAATGGCCGATTATATAGGGGTGGAAGGAGAAAAAAATTCTCACTTCGTTGTTTTAGGTAAGGCGGTTGATTTTATGGCGGATTATCAAATCCAACGATGAAACGAGGCCAGAAAAAAATTACGAACAAAATCGATTCCCCGGAACACCCCCAAATGGCCGATTATATAGGGGTGGAAGGAGAAAAAAAATTCTCACTTCGTTGTTTTAGGTAAGGCGGTTGATTTTATGGCGGATTATCAAATCCAACGATAAATCGAGGCCAGAAAAAAATTACGAACAAAATCAATTCCCCGGAACACCCCCAAATGGCCGATTATATAGGGGTAGAAGGAGAAAAAAAATTATAACTTCGTTGTTTTAGGTAAGGCGGTTAATCTTATGGCGGATTATCAAATCTAACGATAAAACGAGGCTAGAAAAAAATTACGAACAAAATCGATTCCCCGGAACACCCCCAAATGGCCGATTATATAGGGGTGGAAGGAGAAAAAATATTCTCACTTCGTTGTTTTAGGTAAGGCGGTTAATTTTATGGCGGATTATCAAATCTAACGATAAAACGAGGCTAGAAAAAAATTACGAACAAAATCGATTCCCCGGAACACCCCCAAATGGCCGATTATATAGGGGTGGGAGGAGAAAAAAAATTCTCACTTCGTTGTTTTAAGTAAGGCGGTTAATTTTATGGCGGATTATCAAATCTAACGATAAAACGAGGCTAGAAAAAAATTACGAACAAAATCGATTCTCCGGAACACCCCCAAATGGCCGATTATATAGGGGTGGAAGGAGAAAAAAAATTCAGGTGCTTGAAATTTCGAACGTTCATAGTGAACGAAAGATTTTTGCCATGTTCAGATTTAGCCGAATTTGGCTACTTAATATATTTAAAAAATGATGATAACTGTATCTCTTCACTTCTCAATCTTGCAGACACGACTAAAACCACTACGACGAATTCTAACGAAAATTAGAAACTTTAAGCTAATATTTCGTTCATTATGAAGGTTCGGAATTTCAAATACGTAAAAATTCTCATTTCGTTGTTTTAGGTAAGGCGGTTAATTTTATGGCGGATTATCAAATCTAACGATAAAACGAGGCTAGAAAAAAATTACCAACGAAATCGGTATCCCGAAACACCCCCGAAAAGTCAATTATATGGGGGTTGAAGGACAAAAAAAATTCTCACTTTGTTGCTTTAGGTATTCGTATCAATTTTATGACTGATTATGCATTCTAACGATAAAATAGACCTAGAAAAAATTACCAACGAATTGGATTTCCCGGAAGACACCAAAAATTCGATTATAGGGGGTTGGGGGCGAAACAAAAAAATATTTTTAAAAAATAAGTAAATTTACTGATTACACTTTCTAGTATGAAATGAAAGTTGATTTTGTAATGTCACATGTGTGACAGGGAAATTACATTTTTGCCTTTAGGTATTGGAACTCATCGAATGCGTGGTCAGGTCGTGTTCGGGGCGGCCGATGACGGCAGGTACGTCCTTGGCGCTACGGATGGTCATTATGTATACAGACCTCGGTCCCAAGAATAAAAAATCATAAACCGAACTACCCCAATCTGAGCACCAAAATCGGCGGAGAAGGAAAGTTCCACGTGGAACTTTTTTTTATCGATAAACTTCGTTTTATCGTTAGATTTGATAATCCGCCATAAAATCAACCGCCTTACCTAAAACAACGAAGTGAGAATTATTTTTCTCCTTCCACCCCTATATAATCGGCCAGTTGGGGGTGTTCCCACGAATCGATTTTGTTCGTAATTTTTTTCTGGCCTCGTTTTATCGTTAGATTTGATAATCCGCCATAAAATTAATCGCCTTACCTAAAACAACGAAATGAGAATTTGTTTTCTCCTTCCACCCCTATATAATCGGCCATTTGGGGGTGTTCCGGGGAATCGATTTTGTTCGTAATTTTTTTCTAGCCTTGTTTTATCGTTAGATTTGATAATCCGCCATAAAATTAACCGCCTTACCTAAAACAACGAAGTGAGAATTTTTTTTCTCCTTCCACCCCTATATATTCGTCCATTTGAGGGTGTTCCGGGGAATCAATTTTGTTCGCAATTTTTTTCTGGCCTCGTTTTATCGTTGGATTTGATAATCCGCCATAAAATCAACCGCCTTACCTAAAACAACGAAGTGATAATTTTTTTTCTCCTTCCACCCCTATATAATCGGCAATTTGGGGGTGTTCCGGGGAATCGATTTTGTTCGTAATTTTTTTCTAGCCTTGTTTTATCGTTAGATTTGATAATCCGCCATAAAATTAACCGCCTTACCTAAAACAACGAAGTGAGAATTTTTTTTCTCCTTCCACCCCTATATAATCGGCCATTTGGGGGTGTTCCGGGGAATCGATTTTGCTCGTAATTTTTTTCTGGCCTCGTTTTATCGTTGGATTTGATAATCCGCTATAAAATCAACCGCCTTACCTAAAACAACGAAGTGAGAATTTTTTTTCTCCTTCCACCCCTATATAATCGGCCATTTGGGGTGTTCCGGGGAATCGATTTTGTTCGTAATTTTTTTCTGGCCTCGTTTTATCGTTGGATTTGATAATCCGCCATAAAATTAACCGCCTTACCAAAAACAACGAAGTGAGAATTTTTTTTCTCCTTCCACCTCTATATAATCGGCCATTTGGGGGTGTTCGGCGAATCGATTTTGTTCGTAATTTTTTTCTGGCCTCGTTTTATCGTTGGATTTGATAATCCGCCATAAAATCAACCGCCTTACCTAAAACAACGAAGTGAGAATTTTTTTCTCCTTCCACCCCTATATAATCGGCAATATGGGGGTGTTCCGGGGAATCGATTTTGTTCGTAATTTTTTTTGTAGACTCGTTTTATCGTTAGATTTGATAATCCGCCATAAAATTAACCGCCTTACCAAAAACAACGAAGTGAGAATTTTTTTTCTCCTTCCACCTCTATATAATCGGCCATTTGGGGGTGTTCCGGGGAATCGATTTTGTTCGTAATTTTTTTCTGGCCTCGTTTTATCGTTGGATTTGATAATCCGCCATAAAATCAACCGCCTTACCTAAAACAACGAAGCGAGAATTTTTTTTCTCATTCCACCCCTATATAATCGGCCATTTGGGGGTGTTCCGGGGAATCGATTTTGTTCGAAATTTTTTTCTAGCCTCGATTTATCGTTAGATTTGATAATCCGCCATAAAATTAACCGCCTTACCCAAAACAATGAAGTGAGAATTTTTTTTCTCCTTCCACCCCTATATAATCGGCCATTTGGGGGTGTTCCGGGGAATTGATTTTGTTCGCAATTTTTTTCTGGCCTCGTTTTATCGTTGGATTTGATAATCCGCCATAAAATCAACCGCCTTACCTAAAACAACGAAGTGAGAATTTTTTTTCTCCTTCCACCCCTATATAATCGGCCATTTGGGGGTGTTCCGGGGAATCGATTTTGTTCGTAATTTTTTTCTAGCCTTGTTTTATCGTTAGATTTGATAATCCGCCATAAAATTAACCGTCTTACCTAAAACAACGAAGTGAGAATTTTTTTTCTCCTTCCACCCCTATATAATCGTCCTTTTGGGGGTGTTCCGGGGAATCGATTTTGTTCGTAATTTTTTTCTAGCCTCGTTTTATCGTTAGATTTGATAATCTGCCATAAAATCAACCGCCTTACCTAAAACAACGAAGTGAGAATTTTTTTTCTCCTTCCACCCCTATATAATTGGCCATTTGGGGGTGTTCCGGGGAATCGATTTTGTTCGTAATTTTTTTCTAGTCTCGTTTTATCGTTAGATTTGATAATCCGCCATAAAATTAACCGCCTTACCAAAAACAATGAAGTGAGAATTTTTTTTCTCCTTCCACCTCTATATAATCGGCCATTTGGGGGTGTTCCGGGGAATCGATTTTGTTCGTAATTTTTTTCTGGCCTCGTTTTATCGTTGGATTTGATAATCTGCCATAAAATCAACCGCCTTACCTAAAACAACGAAGTGAGAATTTTTTTTCTCCTTCCACCCCTATATAATTGGCCATTTGGGGGTGTTCCGGGGAATCGATTTTGTTCGTAATTTTTTTCTAGCCTTGTTTTATCGTTAGATTTGATAATCCGCCATAAAATTAACCGCCTTACCAATAACAACGAAGTGAGAATTTTTTTTCTCCTTCCACCCCTATATAATCGTCCATTTGGGGGCGTTCCGGGGAATCGATTTTGTTCGTAATTTTTTTCTAGCCTCGTTTTATCATTAGATTTGATAATCCGCCATAAAATTAACCGCCTTACCTAAAACAACGAAGTGAGAATTTTTTTTCTCCTTCCACCCCTATATAATCGGCCATTTGGGGGTGTTCCGGGGAATCGATTTTGTTCGTAATTTTTTTCTGGCCTCGTTTTATCGTTGGATTTGATAATCCGCCATAAAATCAACCGCCTTACCTAAAACAACGAAGTGAGAATTTTTTTTCTCCTCCCACCGCTATATAATCTTCGATTGGGGGATGGGGGTTGCTTGGTATTTGATGTTTTTTGGTTTTTTATATGTATTTAATCATGTTTTGTTGTATTAAACCGAGTCCAAGTGGAAAAAATCGATTTTACAAAAATCTATTTTTCGTTGGATCCCAACGTTGCAAACTTCAAACACATTCCCGGACCGCAATATTTATATCCAGGCACGTGCATTTCAAGTGGTAGTAAATCAACGAGTTTGTCCAATACACTGTTCTTCTTTTCTTCTTCTTCTTCTTCTTCTTCAGGTTTCAATGTAGCCCGCTCATCTGCCGCCATATCCATGACTATCTTTTCTCTGATGAAACTCTCTTTCTTTTGCTACCCGAATCAGAGTCAGTTTCTCCACCACTACCCGAAGAAGCAGGTTGAGAGTGAGGAGTTGTATTGTCAGTTTCTCCGCCACTACCTGCAGAAGCAGGCTGAGAGTGAGGAGGTGTACGATAAGTTTCTGCAGTAAGTTTAGTAACTGGTATATTTGTAATTTCTCGCCATACACATTTGCTACCTATGAATTCTCGAGAGATGCATTGCGAAGATCAGCAGCAAACTGAATATGGCCGAGTTAGTGGTACACTTCTTTTTCTATCTCTCCTCGCATAGTTTATCAAGTCGACAATGTTGCCACCGGGTACAAGTACACCATCTATGATTACGGCACCGCTATTATCCGAAACTACTTTCCAACCAGCTCGCAATCATCGTACGAGGTTTTCGCTTTCTTTTTGAATTTTAATGACATCCTTTCGATAATGTACGCATCACATGGTTTCTCCTCCTCCTCCTCCTCCTCCGATTCAGTACTTTTTTCTTGGGAAAACTCTTCATCGCTTCTTTATATTTTTCTTCTGGTCCTTCTCTTGTTTCAGCTTCTTTAACATGAAGGAAACGTTGTAATATTTGGCGATAGAGAGACCACTTTTCGCGCTTATCTTTGCATGTAGGCGAGTTTAGTATTTCACTCATTTCACCACCAAGCCTACTGGTGACTGAGCCCGGTGTTGGTACGGATTTTATTTTATCGTGAGCGAATGTGCTACCTAGTGTTTCTCGCTGTTTTTATAAATATTTCCTTCAGAGTTTCGTAATGATATAATAAACAAGTATACTTATAGACTTGGTTAATACTTAAAGAATTGTTATCGCCTAGAAAATTTCTATTTATTAATTTAATAATTCTATCCTGTATTCTTTGTACTAGGCGTATAAGGGTTTTATCTGCTGCAGCCCAAGCAATTATCCCATAGTTTATGAGACTATGGTAGAAAACATAGTAAACCATGAGAAGGGTTTTGGTATTCATATTATTTCTAATTTTAGCTAAAATAAATATGAGATATTTGTTTCTTTTTATAATATGTTAAACATGTATATCCCATTTCATATTATAATCAAAATATACACCTGAATATTTAACGCACTCAACTCATTTAATTCGTTGATTTTTAGTCTTAATAGATAGATCTTTGGGCACACTGTTACAGTAGAGATCAAGGTCATATATACAGTTTTATTTACATTCAGTGACAATTTATTACGAGCGAGCCAATCAGCAACATATTCAAGATATTTGTTCATTTTGTCTTGAGCTGACGTCCACGTGTTGTCACTTGATATGACAACAGTGTCATCAGCATATGACATTATGGTCTCTTTTGGCATATCTTCCAGTAGATCATTTACATATAGTATAAATAGTAGAGGACCTAATATAGTTCCTTGCGAAATACCAGTTGTAATTAATTTATAAGGGCTTATGTATTCATTAATTTTAACATTTTGCAATCTATCTGAAAGATAGCTAGTTAATAACTTTAGAGCATTACCTCTTATTCCATATCTATCAAGTTTCTCTAATAAGATTTTATGGTTCACCGTATGAAAAGCCTTTGCTAAATCCAAAAAGGCCGCGATTATTGGTGTGCTCTTGTCTAGATTAGAATGGATTACGTTTGTGAGATAACTGAAAGCGTCAGTAGTTCCCCTGTTTTTAACAAAGCCATATTGTTTATCCGAGATTATGTTACATGCACTTAGGAAGGCATATAATTGATTATATATAATTTTTTCGAAGATCTTAGCAATGTTTGGAATAAGCGAAATAGGTCTGCAGTTGGAGGAACATGACCTGTCTCCAGCTTTAGATATGGGAACCACTTCTGCAGTTTTTAATACCCGAGGCCATTTGGAATGAACAATGCATAAGTTGAAAATATATTTTAAAGGTAGCGATATATAAGTGGAGATCGTTTTTAAGGTCTTACTATTAATGACGTCTACCCCTCTTGTTTTATCTTTCATTTCACTAATTATTTTATAAACTTCGAGCTGATTTGTAGGATTGATAAAGATTTTTTTTTATTTGTTCGAGGTAATTTTATATTTGCTTAGTCGGACGTTTAATTTTGTTACTTAAATTTAAACCTACATCACATAAATATATGTTCATGTAATTAGCTATATCACATTCGTTATCTAATTTTTCATTATTTACTGTGAGGCTATTTATACTATTTACCTCTTTTTTTTCTTAGATAAGCTAGAGTTTATAAATTTCCATAATTTTTTGGGATAGTTACTACAAGATTCCACTTGATCTTTTTCATGTTTAATTTTAGCATCTTTTATGACCTTATCTAATAATTTGACATAGGCTTTGTAGTCACTTTTTAATGTTACATTACCAGTATTCCTTCTCCATAAAGTATACAATGTTTCTTTGGTTTGACAGGATTTTGCGCTTGTGATCCATTTTCTTCTTGGTACTAGATTTTTATTGTACCATTTTTTGTTATTGATTGTTGTAGCTTTATCTGTACATTTCTGTATTAGATCAATCAATTTTTCTACAGCAAGTTCAGGATCTTGTATAGATAATATCTCATTCCAGTTAGTACTATTTGCAATATGTATTAGTTTTCTGTAATTTATAGGTTTCAAATTCTGAAAGGTGTCAATTGATAATGTAATATTATCTATACTTACGAGAAGTGTGTAATGATCAGTAATAGGGTTTGTTAGTATGTAAGATATAGTCTTAAAAGTGTTAGATTTAATGAATATATTATCAATGCAAGATCCTCTGTTATTACCTCCAGGTCTAGTAATGCCTGTGAAGCATGGAGAATATTCATTTTCTAATAAGTTATTGAGAAATTCCTGATTATTTTTATTATCAGTCGCTTCGTTATTCTTAATATTACTATGCAAAATATCTATGTTGAAATCACCAGCAAGAATATGATTTTTTGTATTTTTAATCCTATTAATTTTTAGATATTTCTCAAGATTGCAATTAAATTCGGTTTTTGTTATATTATGACATCTGTACATTGCAGATATTCTTACAAATATGTTGCTTTCAAGTTTTATTTGAGCGCTTAATATACTTAGCTTACCAATAATTACTATTTCAGTAGCTACAATTGGATTTTTTTTTACATACATTAGAACGCCATCGTTTTGGTTTATTTTACTTTCATTATAATAAATGTTATATCCTGGTATTTGGTAGTATTGATAATACTCCAAGTTCCAGGTTTTATAACATATTATAACACGTGGTTTTGTAATAAGATTTTCAATAAGCATTTCAAGTTTAGAAAAGTTTGCATTTAAGCTTCTAATATTTACAGATAATATAAGATTGCGGCTATTTTTAATTTTCTTATTAAGACTCTGTGTATCAGTTACGCTTATTTCTTTCAAAATAATATTTTCACTGTCAAATAGTTCTTGATTTCCGTGATTTGTATCTTTGAAATGAATTTCTTCATCCATTGTGGTGTGTTGATGTCGTTTTTCCAGTCTGCTTAGCTACGATGTTCTCATTCATTAACCTCAGCTTTGACGGTGATAAGTTGGACGTCCACTTTACCGGTGATAAGTTGGAGATCTTCGCTACAATGTTGGTATTGGTAGTTATCTACTTTACCCACGTGTCTTGGAATAGTGGGCTTGATGATATAGTCAGTGGCGTCGACTAACCTTTGTATCTGACCTAGCAAAATCTTGCATGCGTGGCTATCCGTTGCTATATGTTTCGTATCATAATGTGTTCCATATTTTCTATTTGTATAGTCGCAATTTATGCACTTGTTTTCTTTTTCACCATTACACTTACTTGTTTCATGTTTATCTGCGCACTTAAGTCACACATGCTCATTTCTGCATTTTGATGTATTATGCCCATGTCTTGCACATTTTCGACAAGGAGCAACGTTTAATACGTCATACACTTTACAATTTTGATACCCCACAAAAATTCTATTGTTATTTTCTTTAATAAATTTGAGTATGTCACCTGTAACTTCCAAGACGATTGATTGCAATTTGCTTTTGTTGTTCGTATATGAATGTAGTATGTGGCATTTTTTATCAAAGTTTTTGAAATTCTTCAAATTGATATCTTCTTCGAATGCTGCGTCATCCAATTCTAGGATGTTATCTATGCCAGTCACTCTTAGGGTTTAAAACGTGTTCCTTTTGCACTTCACAGATTACACCTAATTCTCGATTTTTTAATAGATTGAGCGTTGTATTAACGTTTTCTTCTTCTAGACAGGATATAATTGGTTCATCATTGTTTTTCTTATATATTTTTTTAGCCTGTATTGATTTTTCTTGAATTAAACAGCGAGTAACGGCACTCTCCAAATTTTTCATTTTTTCTTCTTTTTTAGTTTTTCTTATAACAATATTTGGCACACGTTTTGGTTTTGATTTGGTATTTATAAGTATTTGTGTATAAGTGCTATTAGATATCTGTAGATTATTACCTTTGTAATTTAGTTTTGTATCAACAGGTTGTTTTTGTCTGTTAATTCTTCGTTAAGCTGCTTGAGAATGGTATTTTTGTTCCTTGATGAAAAATGTTTTGAGTGATAAAAATAACGCTCAAATTGTACTTTGCGGTAAACCTTCACGAAATTCAACGTTTTTACTCAAATCTCTGTATCTTTATAGCCATTCGCCATAGTAAAGAATAATACGGTTGAAGCGTGTATTGCTGACGCTATGGTTGTATTTTAGAAATTTGTTTACAAAAACTGTTTTACCGCACCCCGATAGACTACTCAACGTACAAGTCCACGGATGTTTTCACCAGGTATCCATAACTCATACTGGCTGCATATACCGAAGAGCTTGTATCTGCGGTAGGTGCGCGCCGCCCGATAAAAATTCCGGAAGTCATATGGTGGGGCGCGCAGTAGCGTTGCAGCAAAGCAGCTCATTTGCCACCGCAGAGGTAACCAATGCTCTTTTTTCCGCTGGGTCTACAGTGGGAGAAAATGGAAACAATTCGAACCACGCAGGAATTTGAATTGAATAGCGGTAAATTTGGTTTTTAATGACTCTGAGATAACGTATATTCTGTGCTGCAACTGCTCCAAATTTGATATCTACCGAAACCTTTTTTTAAATCGGGAGAGAAGCCATGAGGCTTAATACTGAAGTAAGAAACTCTCCCATATCTGCTATTTTCTTCCATTAAAAAATGCTGATTCGTAATATAAACTGCACTTACATGATCTGCTGACTAGTGGAGAATTATGCTTCATCGCGTCTCACAATCATCAGTTTCCGATTGGTTACACCGTTCTTCGTATGATCACACCTTTCTTAACGTCAGTTTTCGTTTACTGTGGCCATGGTGGGTAAGCACCATGCGTCCAATCAGCATGTTAAGTGATGCGATAATCCCGCAATATATTGGTCAATCAAGTCGTTGGTGGCGTTACCATCGAGAGTGTATACAATATTCAGATACTTACGCCATCTAAACTTTGTCAAGTGACTTTCGGGTGAACTCAGCCAATGATTGTATAAAATCTCTCCATAAAATTTCATTAATTTTAGGCCAGGAGCAGTAGACTTTCACATGGATGCGTTCTGACGTAGATTATCTTTTTTGGCTATAGCTTCTCCATAACATATAAAACGAAAATATCGGGGTGCACCAAAAAAAAAGTTATGCAATTTGCAGGAAAAATCGAAACGTGAAAAAATACGTCAAAATCATGGTATTTCTCATATATTATTGAAAATAACTTCTTAATGATGCGTTTTAGAGAAAATATTCATAGGACCAAAGTTGTTTCCCATGAAATTTTCGACAAGGTAGAGTTGAATAAAAAAATGGAAATGCAATAATTATATTGCAAAATACCAATAAACGCGCAAAAAAAGCATGAAAAATAGGGTATTTTTGAAGCACTTGTAGAATTGTTAAGGGCCGGTCCTATCCTTTTGAAAATGTGTATGTAAGTACTTCAAAGCAATATAAATAAAGCCCCCAAAGCTGATTTCGATCAGTCGAATAGTTTTCGCACAACTCTTTTGTTAACTAAACTCGGTGGAAAAAAACACTATTTTTTTGCATTAATGCCAGAGCCAAACCGATTATTTAAAATCGGTCCTAATTTTTTTACGTACTCATAATGTTCCCAACTATCGCCTGGCATCATCAGAATATCAATTTTATAATTATTAACAACTTTTTAAGCAATTTTAAATGCTCGGAAATTTTTTTCCTTATAAATAATTACTTTTACGCTGCCATTTTACAAGTAAAAAAATATTATAAACACACATAAAGAAAGTTCTTGCAATCGCCTTTCATTTAAAACCACGCTGGTCTCGATTCCACGTATAGATCGTCACATATAAGTCTCCAAAGATGACGAGTGTTTATCGTTAAACTATTTGCTTTTTAACAACAATCAAAATTGGTCTTGTTAGGATATTACAAGAACTCTTTTTATACAAATTTCTGAATTCATTGGATACGTTCTTTTAGTAATAAAAAAATAATAAACATTGCGAAGTTGGATGTCGGGGCATGAAATTCAGGTAAAGGAGAATTCCGAAACCGCGCCTTCAAAATCCAAATGTGATCATTTTTTTTTTAAATCGATATGCTGAAATGAGAGGAATACGATTAGGTAGGCTTCGACCCTCAATTATTAACCGTTATTGTCATATTGTTGTTAAAATAAATTATTATTTTTAAATGTTGCAAAAAATTTTATATTATTAAAAATATCGCTGAAGAGTGAACATTATTAACTGTAGACATGTATTAATTTAAATAATTTTGCACTATCCACACTATTAGTTTAAATAATGGTACCTGGTATAATGCGTTTGCAGATAGGACACGTAATGACTGAATTTCCCATAATTTGTCTCATTGGACCTTTTGTACAAATTACAGACAATTATTATTGTGATATATAATATCTTGCATACTTAAGATTTGAGAAGACCTTAAATTTTCACCGGGATTTTAATGTATTGTAGGGACAATAAAGTCATTACGGCGACCATCGAACGAGTAATTCCGCCAGGTTAAAGGACCAGGTCAAAATTTTATTATCTTACTGTAAATTTAGCCAGTTGAGAGGGAATTGTCCCCCCTCTACATATAGCAGAACGTATTTCGACCGTTACATATCCTTTGTGCGCAGGTATACGGTTGGAACATAAAAGGTTGCCTCCGTCGTAGGAAAGGTAGCCAGTTTTGGAAGTGTTCTCGTGCGAGTATCATCGGCCTGAAAGACGAGTTTTAGAACGAAGAATCATCGAAAATATTGTATAGTTTGTAGTTTAAAAGCTGTGATAAATAGTGCCAGTTTGGAGTTCGGAGCATCTGTTAATTTATTTCAAGCTTTTCGAAGTATTAGTTTATTTTATTTTATTTTATTAGTATTGCGAGAAATTGTAGACATAGAGTCAATCTTATATTTCCCTAACTTTTATATCTAAACACTAGATGTCTCATTTATCTCATAATTAGAATTTTTCATCGTGAATATATAACTGACAACTAATGTTACAATTTATGTCTGAGATAAAATTTAAATTTTCTATATCTGTTATTCATTCGTTATATATAATTTTCGTTAGCAAGAACGATTATAATAAAATAAACTTTTATATTATTACAGAGTAGAATGGACGAAGATACTGGAATCTGTATTTTATGCGACAAACCTTACACGAGTAACGACAAGACACGTCAAGTGCAACAACAAACTATAAAAAATTATATACAAGCAAGTATCAGAAGAACGGATGGAAAACATTTGAAATTGAGGAGATATTGTTCTATTACTGTTCATGAGAGTTGTGCGAAGACTTATACAAATGAGCCAAAAATTTTAGCCCAAATACGTAAGTTAGAAGCCTCGACATCAAACAATAATTTCGGCTATGTATAGTGGCAAAAAGCCCAGAAATTTAAAGTTAAGTGAACTACGATACTTATGTTTCAAAAATAGTTCAACTAAAAAGGCATTTAATTTAGCAATGTTACCACCAACCGAATCTGCAGCAACACAGCACTCATTTCGAGTATATTTCCAAGTACAGCAATATCTTGGAAATACCTTAGATCCAACACAATGGGGTTGGGAAATCAAGGAAGAGAAGCTGCCAATATATACAAATGGTCTATTAGTACCTGAATATATTTTGAGGAATATTAGTTGTAAATGTGCAAAAGGGTGTACCAAAACATGTAGTTGCGTTAAACATGGATTAAAATGTTCGGATTATTGCGCAGGATGCCATGGCCAAAATTGTAAAAATAGTTATGAAGCTATAAAAAGTTGCAATATAGAACTTGAAGAATCTGATAAAAGCGAAATTAATACAGATACAGATGAATTCGAATTAAATATTGAGATAGAGAGCCCAGTTCTGGATGATCTTGAGGATGACTCTGTCTGCGAGAGTGATAATGATGGTGATGAGATAATGGCCAAAAAAACGAAAATTATTATAATATATATATATATATATATATATATATATATATATATATATATATATATATATATATATATATAAATTTAATAAATAACGGTTACAAAATTATTCTTTTTGTTTTTTCTCATACCTACTATACATTAAGAAAAAAGGAATAAAAATAAAATTTGTATTTATAAAAGTATAGTTAATGCAAAATTATTTAAACTAATACATGTCTACAGTTAATAATGTTCACTCTTCAGCGATATTTTTATTAATATAAAATTGTTTGCAACATTTAAAAATAATAATTTATTTTAACAACAATATGACAATAACGGTTAATAATTGGGGGTCGAAGCCTACCTAATCGTATTCCTCTCATTTCGGCATATCGATTTAAAAAAAAAATGATCTCATTTGGAGTTATAGAAGCCGAGATACGACAAGTTTAGATCACGCGTTCATTTTGAAGGCGCGGTTTTGGAATTCTCCTTTACCTGAATTTCATACCCCGACATCCAACTTCGCAATGTTTATTATTTTTTTATTACTAAAAGAACGTGTCCAATGAATTCAGAAATTTGTATAAAAAGAGTTCTTGTAATATCCTAACAAGACCAATTTTGATTGTTGTTAAAAAGCAAATAGTTTAACGATAAACACTCGTCATATTTGGAGACTTATATCTGACGATCTATACGTTGAATCGAGACCAGCGTGATTTTAAATGAAAGGCGATTGCAAGAACTTTGTTTATGTGTGTTTATAATATTTTTTACTTGCAAAATGGCAGCGTAAAAGTAATTATTTATAAGGAAAAAAATTACCGAGCATTTAAAATTGCTTAAAAAGTTGTTAATAATTATAAAATTGATATTCTGATGATGCCAGGCGATAGTTGGGACATTATGAGTACGTAAAAAAATCAGGACCGATTTTAAATAATCGGTTTGGCTCTGGCATTAATGCAAAAAAATAGTGTTTTTTTCCACCGAGTTTAGTTAACAAAAGAGTTGTGCGAAAACTATTCGACTGATCGAAATCAGCTTTGGGGGCTTTATTTATATTGCTTTGAAGTACTTACATACAAATTTTCAAAAGGATAGGACCGGCCCTTAACAATTCTACAAGTGCTTCAAAAATACCCTATTTTTCATGCTTTTTTTGCGCGTTTATTGCTATTTTGCAATATAATTATTGTATTTCCATTTTTTTATTCAACTCTACCTTGTAGAAAATTTCATGGGGAACAACTTTGGTCCTATGAATATTTTATCTAAAACGCATCGTTAAGAAGTTATTTTCAATATGATATGAGAAAAACCATGATTTTGACGTATTTTTTCACGTTTCGATTTTTCCTGCAAATTGCATAACTTTTTTTTTTTGGTGCACCCCGATATTTTCGTTTTATATGTTATGGAGAAGCTATAGCCAAAAAAGATAATCTACGTCAGAACGCATCCATATCTGAATGACTATGGGCTTAATGCTCCTGGCCTATTTGTTAACTAGCAAATTAATACACCGCTTAACAACATAAATTTGTAGCAAATCAAACTGCGGTTCAATTTGTAAGTATCATGGAGAAGTGTAGAGTTCGAATCTGGATAGTGGTCAGTTACTGGGACAGTGTCCAATAATTAAGTACATGGTCGCGGAAGAGGTGACTTAGTGATCCTTACAGATTCTGGGTGAGTTTCGTCCTGGTCTTACTGCTCTCCATAAAATTGCATTAATTTCGTAATTAACAAATTAATATAGCGTTTTATAAGATAAATTTGGGGCAAATTAAACGCGATTTAATTTGTGAATGTCAGGGAGGAGTGTTGAGTTCGAATCTGGATAGGGGTCAACTACCGAGGCAGTGTCCAATAATTAGTACACGATCTCGGAAAAAGTGACGGGTGATCTTCACAGATTCTGGATGAGGGTCTCCTTGGTCTAACTTATCTAGATCGATTAGGTAAGGAGATCTGGTACAAGTATCGGTCCAGGATTTTCTTCGATAAACTTAGTCGATGAGATAGTTTAAGTTAATTTCGGACTAACCAATTTCGACACATATTATTATTTCTATTATTTTTGTTAGAATATATGGTACATCTATAGAGTATGAGTGTAGCGAATATTTGTTGCCGCGTCTGCCGAGTATAAGAGTAGATGCAAACATGTACATCTCCCTACTCCTCTATAGATATGTACTGCCGCAGGAGATGCGAGCGCCATACTAACGCATGCCAAGTTAGTAGACTGGCTTAGACCCGCGCAGGGGATGTATCACTAGTTGTAAGTTACTGAATAAAACCTTCTTTATTAATGCAGTCCGTCTTCCTTTTATCATCACTTCAAGCAATACTGATCCTCATCCCAACATGGTAGCAAAGTGATGGTTCGCCACCAGGTAAGTATGCTTGAGTGATTAAACACTAAAGAAAGTGTTGTACGAGAAAGTGTTGCTCAGAGAAAGATTCCGAATACGAAGAAAAGTTCGAGAATAAACAAGAAGATAAAATGGAAAGAAAGGCAATCACAATACCAGTGTTTGATGGAGAAGACTACAGTGTGTGGAAGAAAAGAATTACGATGTATCTCAAGTTAAAAGAATGTGATGTAGTGATAACCAGAGCAAAAGAAACAGCAGATAAAGAAGACTGGGATGAAAATGATTTGAAGGCAACACATCTGATTTATAGTGCCACATCGAATAAGCAACTGGAATTTGTTTGTGAAAAAACTCTAGTTTATAAAATAATAAAGAAATTGGACGAAATGTATTCGAAAGAATCTACGGCGTTACAAATTGTGTGCAGGAACAGACTAGAAAAATTGAGACTGAATAATTACAGTAATTCAGCGTCATTTTTCAGAGAATTTGAAAAGATAGCAAATGAATCGAAAAGTGCGGGTGCTAAAATAAGTGAAAGGGAAAAGTTAAATTACATATTGAACACATTGCAAAGTCAGTACAGTTATATTGGCGATTTAATAGATACATTAAAAGAAGAGGATCAAACAGCATCATATGTGAAAAATAAGATCCAAATTGCTGAAATGAAAAAATGATAACGATCATGGTGAAAAAAGATCGAATGCATTTGTTACAAAAAAGGATCAAAAGGGAAGCTGCTTCAATTGTGGAAAAGCGGGCATTTCGTACGAGTGTAAAAATGGCGCCAAGCGGGACACGGGCGTAACATGGCGAGGCTCAACATGTGGTCTGCGGTCGAGGCAGAGCCGGGAGAGGCAACTACGGCAGAGGACGCGGAAACTTCCGTCAGCAAGGGATCAGCACGACACGGGCGCGAGCGCATGGATAGCTACAGCACATGCAACTATAGTCAAGATAGGCTAGGTAATGAAATACCGTGGTTACTAGATATCGGGTGTGCAGACAACATAATTAATAAAGAAAATTATTTTGATAAGTGTACTGATCTTAAAGAACAGGTAAATATATACTTAGGTAACAACAGGCCGGTAAAAGCAACTAAAGTTGGAAACGTATTTTGACGCGTTTGGTAATCGGAATGAAGTAAATATGAGCAACGTATTTTACGTGAAAGATATAAGTGTAAATTTGATAAATTACGGAAAATTATTTGATAAAAATACTATTACTTCTAAAGGGAATGTAGCAATGGTTATTGATGATAATAATAAAGTTATGGCGGTAGCGTTCAAATAGAATAGAATTTACAAAATGAAAAGTAAATTAAAATATACAGGCCTTCGTAAATAGTACCGGCCGAACCAATAACGTGAGTCAAAAGGAAAGGTGGCACAGAATCTTAGACCACGTAAACTTTACTTATCTAAATACGAGTACGTTATGGAAGCAACAGTTATTACCGTGTATTCCAAATGAACTTGAATCGCAATTTATGAAATGTAAAACGTGTATAAAAAATAAGATGCACAACTTGACATTTAGTAACAATAGAACAAAAGCTAAAGATATTTTGGAAATTATACAAACTGATGTACGTGGTAGTTTTAAAACGGATGGTTTAAACGGAGAAAGATGTTTCGTTTCTTTTATCGATGATTACAGTAAAATGGCTAAGATTTATTGCATTAAGTCTAAAGATGAAATTTTTGATTGTTTAGTTCAATTTGTAAATGAAAGCGAAAATTTAACCGGAAAAAAATTAAAATATTGAGATATGATAACGAGAAAGAATACGTAAATAATCGTTTTTATAAATTTGCCAAAGAAAAAGGTATTATTATAAATAATTGTCCAGCATATGTACGTGAGTTTAACGGAACCGCGGAACGAGTTAATAGAACAATAATAGATACTGCGCGTTGTTAGTAGTAGAGGCAAAAGTACATAAATGTTATTAGTCTGAAATAGTATGTACCGCGACATACTTGAAAACCCGTGCGTTAGCGAATACGATAGAAATGAAAACTCCTTATGAAATATTTTTTAAGACAAAGCCAGATGGCAAGTACTTACGATAATACAGTAGTAAAGTTTTTGTGAGAAAACCAGAACAAAACGGCAGATATGGGTATTCAATTAGGTTATATAGATGTAGGTTATAGAGTACTTTGTCAATATAAAAAACAATATTTATGAAGTCTGTATAAGGTGGCAAATTATTAATGTAATATTTTTTTAAATAAGAATTAAATTAATTACCACAATTAAAATTAAAAAATATTATTTGCATATAAAGTAATTTAAAACATTTTCTTTAAAAATTAAAGTATAATCTTTATATCATTAAATCATTTTTTAAATTTTAATTGTGTTAATTAATTTAATTCTTATTTTAAAAAATATTACATTAATAATTTGCCACCTTATTCAGACTTCATAAAATTGCTTTTTATATTGACTTGTGTTCGGGATTCAACGCGACCAGCCGAGAGCATTCCCTTACTCCGGTCACCTATACATGCGTGAGAGAGCCGTGCCAGTCAGCGCTCTCCACGCGTCTTTCTTACCGCCCCTCCTGTCGACCAAGACACGCCGACGGCACTTCGCAGCGCCGGCCGGCACAGTTCTCGCGCGACGGCAGAAGAGACAGCAACCTACTGTACGTTAAGAGGCACAACGGACTTCTGCAATAAATCTTCACTTAATCTCTACACGAAAGTCTTATTAATTTTGAGCCTCTCCAGTCCACGATCCTCATCATTTAACGCAAAACATTTGGTCCTTCGAGCCGGATCGTGGGAGAAACATCGCCATGAAGACGCAGGGAAAAAGCCTTCTTTTATCTTCTACGTCTACTTTCGAGTGGCGTAGAGATAAACATCTTTCTTCTCACAGGTACGTATCAAAGTGTTCGTGGATGTGAGTGCCGAAACAGTCGCATGTGCACACATGTTGACTTCGCGCGTACGTGGCTGTCTCTCTCTCATTTGTTCCGCCGTCACGCGTACTCGGAAGCCACCTTCTAAGGCTTCCTAGGGGAAATAGCACATCAATTGCTATTCTCCCCATTTCCGAAAACGCCTTGGAGTGTGCGTATCTACCGACTCCAAGACGTCGCCAAGAGCGTGCGCTGTAAAGCCAGCTCTAGAGTCACCGCGCTCGTACGGTGATCGGCAGCCATCTTGTTGCAGCCAAGAGTAACAAGTGGAAATCTCAAACCGAGAAGAGCGTGCGTTGTGAAACCCGCTCAAGAGTCATCGCCTTCGTACGATGATCAATTAAACGTTGCAATCAAGGGCAACTATTCTCGGAGCTCAAACGAGCCAGCGTACGGACAACCCGCGTGCAGCGTACACGCTACCGGGTCCACATCAGTCAAGCCAAGGAGTACCCGCGTGGAGCCTACACGCTACGGGGCTCACGCAAGCCAAGTCAGGAGTTATCCACGTGTTGGCGCGCTACGGGGTCCACGCCAGTTCGTCCACGTAGTACCTGCGTGGACATCCCTCGCTACAACAACACGGTGCGAGAAGCTCGCCGTGCATATAGCGAGCTTTCCACAAGAAAAGAAGAATTGGCAACAAGAAGTCGACCATCAGGACGTGTGACGTCAGGGAAGCCGAATACGTCGTCGCCAAGAAGATTAGGAGGCGGACGAGTTCAACACTCACCACAAGGGGGAACGTATCAACGGATTGAAGCTGTATGAGGACGAGTCCATCTACTTCACTCTCATCGCTGATCCAATTGTGCTTGGATATTTCGGCACTTTACATGGACACATATCGTTCCAATTTTATTTAAATTTATTTGTGCGACTTTTTCTAGTCTCTTCATCAATACTAAGAAAATTTATTGATCTTATTTAGTCAATGTTACTTTAATTCAAATTGCGTAAATTAATTTGAGATTAATACAACTTAATTGAGTTTGAGTTATTATAAAATTAATTATAATATTTAACTTGTCTTGAGAAAGTTGAATGCAATATCTGACTTAGCAAATACTTATGTTATGTGACCTTGCAGTTTCATTGGATGACGACTGATGCATTGCTGATTCAGTTGCTGACGACGCTGCAGGGATAGATGAATACATCGTCGGCAGTAACTTCACTTTGTGCAGTCAACGCTGTGGATCATCAGCTGATTTACCGTGGGAACGTTAGCAGACGCACTCAACGTTGTATCTTCAAGCGCATCTACGTTCATACTAACATAAGTATTATAACCTAGGTTAAGACTTAGATGTAATAACTCTTACTATTTCTTGTTCTACTCTCGAGTGGGCAAGAATAGTTAACTCAATACCAAAGTTTAAATAGTCAAATTCGTTACTAGTCCAATTATTTGATCTCAAAATGGAGGCGTTTCATGCTAAGCAGATGGAGCTTCAAGTTAAAATTGCAAATTCTTTTAAAAATTTCAAATCTAAGGGTAAAGATAACATGACGAAAGGTTACGCAGAATCGCGTTTAGCCGGACTTGAAGCAAATTATACGACTTTTAGTGAGAATCACGAGAAACTCATGCTCATTGAAGGTCTTGATAAAAAACATGCCTATTTTACAACTAATCTCTGTGATCTGGTTGAGGATAGTTTCTAAGACCGCAGAGGAGATTTTCTTGACTTCTTAGAATCTATTAAAACTAGAGATGCTGCTCAAAGTTCTTCTAATTCGAATGCTGCCCCAGTTATTACAGGTTCAGCCCAATCAACTAACGTTTCGTTTCAATCGTTACCAAAGATAGATTTACCAAAATTTTCAGGTAAATTCTCTGATTGGGAGAATTTTAGGGATGTTTTTCGCTCAGTCATACATCGTCGCGAAGACTTAACGCCTGTTTTGAAATTGCATTATCTTTGCACTCACCTCGCAGGAGAGGCACTTGAGAAAATTAAATCTCTTCCCATTTCGGGTGATAATTATGAACGAGCATGGACAGCACTAATCGAGTATTACGAAAATCAACGTCGAATTGTTAGCTCTCATATTTCAGAAATTTTCTCAGTCAAAGCCATGAAGGCAGATACTTCACTGGAAATTAAGCGAATTTATAGGAAAATTTTCAATCCCATCGCTAGTCTGGCATCCTTTGATAGAGCTGATTCGTTGGGTAGTGATTTAATCGTTCATTTAACGCTGAATCGTCTTAATTTAAATACTCGTAAAGAATGGGAGAAGCATCTAGGTGATAGTGTCGATCCTCCGACAATGGAACAACTTCAAAGTTTTCTTCTTAGTCAAACCCTCACTCTAGAGGCCATCAAAGCTGGCACTAGATCGTCGTCAACAAATAATTCAAAAGCTCAATCCACAAATTCAAAACCTCGTAAATCAGCATACTTCTGCTTTTTATACATAATATATTTATTTACATTTATATTTATATAAAATTGTACTTCGATTGTATAAATTTGAACACACATAGTTTAATATAAATTTTATACATCAATTTTGATTATACATATTATTATTATATTATTATCAAAAATATATCACTCAATATGGCTTTTTCAAATTTATTCGCGAGATCAAATAGCGAGAAAAACCTAATAAATTCTTCGAAAACGGGAGCGCTTAAAAAACATAGCTTATCAAATTCAAAGTTTCCCAGTACACTTGACATTACGCAAGAAGGTAATTCATCTCTACAGCCATATATTACGGCCAATGAACTAACTTCGACTATACGTAACTGCCCGACAGATATTAAATCTAAAGTACTTTTACATTCTCTTAATAACGACGAATTAAAAGATATTTTACGTGAAATTCAAATGCGTGTCGACGCGTCAGGTTCACAAAGCCCAGACGCTGCTCATATTACTTCATCGGCAAACGAAACTGTTACAACGCCTACTTCATCGCACAACGCTTTACGTAATGAAAAAGATTTTACGTGGCCACTGGAAAATAACCCATTTTTAAATACGGTTAGCGATCCCTTTTCTCCACAATCTATCTCTCAACCCTCTTGGCCATCCTTTCTAACTTCTTGCACAGAAAATTCCTCCTTATAGTATACTAATTCGCAAATACCCCCGGCTAATTATCAAATTACAGAGCCTACGTGTTTACTAATTGTAAGTAACCCGCGTCCATCGAATCTATCGTACGTAACAGAACCCCCACCCAAAACATGAATACTTTATAGATCGTTGGCAAAAACCGAATAAATCAGATATAATAACATTATCAAAACGCATATATTTTTATAAATTACCAAATAAAAGCTCGTATTTCGATACCCCCCTCCCGCTTCAAATATACATGATAATTTTCAAATGCCAATAGGAACTAAGACATTTTCGCATTCTGATGCCTTATCGCACAGCCGGTATATGATTTCTCGCGATCAACATTCGGGCTTTTCCCTTTCAAAATCAATAAGCCAAATCCCTAATTTCGACGGGAACCCAGACAAATTGCCCTTGTTCGGCGCGATTGTTAGAAAAATTTTACACAAATTCCCAAATAACGAAGAAGACATTTTATTCGGGTTAGCAAATAAATTAACTGGACGTGCGGCCGATGGTTATTTGGCAATTCTACACCAATATAACTCGGTTGAGCGATTTTTATCAGACCTATGGCAACATAGGGCAACGTAGGGTTCGCGGATGATATAGTAGGCCAGCTTAAAATTGTCCAATACCAACCAGGAGAGTCGATTGGCGATTACAGCTTGCGTGTTCAAAAACTCCTCAACCGGCTCACCGCAATTTACGATTCCTTCTCCGACTTACATGGCGCAGAAAGAGCGATTCGTAAGCACGCAGCCGAGCGAGACGCTTTCGAATATTTTCAGCTAGGGCTCCTACCTCCTCTTGGCCACCAAGTTAGATTCGAAAGGCCCACCTCATTGCGAGAAGCAATTCATTATGCGACAAAATACGAAAGCAGGCTAATAGTACGCAGACTATACGGGAACAATTACGCACATAATGCACAGTTAGTTACGCCCTCCAGAGAGGATTTATCTATATCAACTTCTCCAGTGACCCAAATAGTTAATATTTTAATAGCCAAAGCCAAACTACAGTCTACTTATTGCGGAAAACCAGGCCACGAAGAGGGCGATTGCTTGAAGCGTCAATATGAAACAACAATCTGTAAATTTTATAAAAGGAACGGCCATTCATGGTCAGAGTGTACTATACTCCGCAAGCTTGTTAGAACTGGCGCAATTAGGATCGAAAATTTTCCCAACTATAATAATATACCGAACAACCATTCGCAATATAATAATGAACGTAGCAATTCTAGAGCTCATCCTTATAATAATTATAATAATAATAATTACAGTAACCGTAATAACAATAAAAAATTTTGCAATAACAACGGGAACAACAATCGTGATTATGATCAGCGCGCAAATAACAATCACTCGGGTAAGCCGTCCGAAAATCGCGAATCTTTGCCGAACAGAGAAACTTCGGTCGAGCAGATTGAAAATGCGAACTCTACTCCGGTACAAAGAGTTGATATGTCTTCAAATAATTTCACCACAGATAGCAACAGTCAGACAACTAACGGTCATTTAAACGCGTAAACTGCTTGATACATTCCTCAAGTGTCGAGCAGTCTAATTTAAAAGTAGCTAATATTAAACTTATCCGCACAGGACGCAAACCACTCATCGTTTGTTTTAAAAGTAATTATTTTAAAGCCGGCCAGGCAAAATTTTATATAGATACCGGCTCAGATATTTCAATTATAAGGAACGGTCTCTTAACTGAAAGCATTAATTTAGATCGTAATAATAATTTAGAAATAACGGGCGTTACTATCAGTACCACCCTCGGCCGAACGGATATTGTTTTATATAATTCATCGTGCGAAATACACGTAGTCTCCCATAATTTTTCGATTGAAATAGATGGTCTTATCGGCTGGGATCTCCTTACCAAATACGGTGTGACAGAGTCACATGTAAGTGCTTGCTCGGCGCTGGCAGAACGCGAACACTTGTTTCGTGAGCGCTGTCCTGCTGTTATTGCCAGCGTTGAGGATGATCAGCAAGACATACACACAAGCATACACTATCATTGTCGGGTCGAGAGAACGCGCAGAGAGCGAGGATCGAAGAGGGGGATCGTGCGCACGAGAGAGTCGCGCAACCCGGAGCGCGGTCGCGAGAGCAGTACGGACAGAGAGAGAGAGAGAGAGAGAGAGAGAGACAGAGCGGCTCGGAGAGACAGAGAGAGAGAGAGAGAGAGAGAGAGAGAGAGAGAGAGAGAGAGAGAGAGAGAGAGAGAGAGAGAGAGAGAGAGAGAGAGAGAGAGAGAACAGACCAGACGAGCAGCCGACGACGAGCGTGTAGGCTACGCGCAACTATCGGCGCGCGCGCCGAGGAGAGAAAGGGACGCGCTGATACTGCTGTGAGTAGGAGGGAGAGAGTCGCAGCCGACCAGCGCGTACAGTACCTATACGAGTACGGGCCGCGGCGCGGATGATAGAGTGGGCGGGAGAGAGAGAATAGCAGCCGGCCAGCGGTAGTATAGTGTATAGGCATAGACGAAAGTGAGAGATAGACGGGCGGGGCGAATAGTGGCAACCGGGCCGACGCGCGGCGCGCATAGTGATATAGGTTCCGCGCATGATCTCCCGCGAACCTATCATGACTCCAATTATATGCGAGTCATGTAATGTGGACAAGATGGGTATCAGAGCGAGGGCCAGAGCTAATCATTTGCGGTGCTGCTCAAAGGGGGGGGGGGGGGGGGGGTCGAGGAAAGGATGAGCGTCGCGAGGCCGGAGGCGATCGCTCTCTTGATCACCGACCAGCGAAGGAGTAGTTAGCTCTCTCTTGATTAATTCGACGAGCTAAAAGTACTTACTGTGAATCAGTGTGGCCGGGAGATTGGATATAAAGGAAGTGGTTGCCGATCACGAAGGAGTTTAAGCGCGTAAGTGTAGGTTGTTCCAGGTTGGAGCGGAGGAGTTGTACGAGTCGAGCTGTGGTGTGCTGAGAGTTTCGTCGTGGGTCGAGTGAAGAGTTGCGATTGAGGTTTTGGATCGTTCGGTTGTTGCGTCGAGGGTCGAGCTGTGAATTAGGGGTCGAGTTCCAAGGTCACCAGGAAGCGCAGTCTTGAGTCGAGTTGTGAGTTGCAGGGTCGAGTTTCAGGCTACCAAGGAGCTGCTAGAGTGTGGCATTTTCGCCGCCCGTGATCCAGGGTTGTTCAGGGTGCGAGCGGGGCGCAGTTCGCTCGGGCATTCGAGACCAGGGTCTTATTTTGTTTTAACAGGTTCGGCAGTGGAGTTGACGAAAGGAGACCAGCGAAAGCCACGCAGACAAAAGAGACGCTCTCACGGCGCGTAATGGCGGATGCCGTCATCTTGATTTGAAATTTCAATAAACTCCATTTTACCTCCTACGTGTTTGTTCTTATTAGCGAGTGTGCAATTCCCTGTGTGCGTGTCTATTCTCTTTGCGGCCCGAATAGTGTGTCCAGCAGCGTTGGTATTATTGTGTGTCGGAGTATATAGAATTCAACGTTGGTTGTTGCTGAATCGTGGCTACTCCCTCATCGAGATACTAGTCGCAAGCAGTGGTGTGGCTCCGTAAATAAAGAAGTAACGGAGAAAATAGTAGCGAAATATTTGCTCGAGTCTTAGTTAATAATTATTTAGACTCTATTAGTGGTTTTAAGGAGTGATTTTATTTGCTCCTTAATACGGAAGTTATAATTGAGGTTGCGGTAACAGTCCGTGTGTCGTCCAGGGGTTGAGTAGTTTTATAGTGAGCAGTCTAGGTGCAGAGTGGCCGGCGAAGCTGGATCGCTCCAGAGTGTTTCGAGAAGGATTTCAACTTTCGAGATTATTGTGTTCGGGTATTTCCTCTCTTTATAGGATTTCGAAGCAACGAAACGAATTCGGAAGGGGACGCCATCTTGAGTCGGTTAGACCGAGGGGTCTACGTTTTTATGACGTAGAGACTATCATTGAATCTGTGACGTTCCTCTTGACGACTTTCTCTGCACAAACTCTTCCAACCATGATTATTGCGCTCGACTCGCGGTCTCTGGCACCGTACAACCGAACCATCTCGACTCAAAAGATCTGAACTAGCACAGCTGATATCTCGAAAGTTTTGTCTTAGTCGGTTCGAGAATGTGGATAGCGACTCAAAGGTTGTCTCAGATTCACATTCAGATTCATTCGGCAGAGAAATTCGTCTTTGCTTCTGCGGGCGAGCTACTGTGCGAGGAGGCTCAATTCTAGCCTTGACTCAACCAAACCTCCCCTCAGGCTGAGCCGACTTATAGCCTACTTCACTCCGCCATTCCTTTTGTCTCTTGCCGTGGAATTTTCGTTTCCTGCCTCGAGAGGGATCTTTGCAACCGCAACGGCCTCAGTGCGTAATGTGAACCCAGATTATCGTAATCTAGCCTGTCACCTCTCCCCGTCACCAACTCATCATTTCCGCGAAGAGGTATTGTAGGGATTGTGCCGATATTCGTCGACCCCAGGGGTCTCTGGTGTTCGCTCCTACGCAAGGTGGTCGTCTGACAACTTCCTCCTGAAAGCCGAAGAGCCGTCGTCTGGTGTGATGAGGCAATGGTCACGATCTGCTCTGATCGCGAAATTGACACGAATGCCTCTCCTGAAGTAAGTGGCAGGTAGACCGAAAGATCGCTTCCTGCATTCAAAGCACTTACAATTCGAGTCATCGTCAATATAATTCCTTCTCCTACAATCTTGATCCCCCACGACCACTATCTCTCAATAAATTCTCACGTCTGAAAGCTCGACAAGAAAACAGTCTGACTATTCTCCAATCTCGATGGGAGATACAACGTTACAACGGGCTTCGCATTAATGCCGCCGACAAATCATTAGTATTTTTGAATATAACTTTCCCGTTCGAGCAAGAAGAGTGTAAAGTGATATCCGGTCGTACGCGCCGTGTCATTTGCACCCGTCCCTCCAAGCCCGATCCGAATGCCAATTGGACGCGTTCCGCATCCGAAAAACTCTGACTGCTGTGGGCTAATTATTTATACCTATTTTTATAATACATTTTTTTTAGAGCGTTAATAATTACAATAAAAGTACATGTGTATATTTATGCATAAAATACCTACAAGGAAACCAAATATAATAAACAAATACTAAAAGTAAACCACCGGATTGAGATGTGCGTCAATAACTATATACTAAGCTGGTTCTTTTACACCAGTGCTCAACCGAGTGATTCTAAAACTCTAGTTAATTATCATGAATTTACAATAGATTTTCATAACATCATATTACCAAGGCGAATATTTGTCAATAAACTTCTAGCGTAACGATTCACCCATACCAATATTACATAAACTAGCATAGTAATAGTTTTAAGGATACAAAATAAATATAAATTAATGGCAACAATATGATTTTACATTTATTATTCTGAACACGTTGTACGTTAAATTATAGAAACTTTTTGATTGAAAATCCATAACGTTAACCCCATGTAATAATAAGATAGCAAATAAAACAAAAGTAGAGAACAAAGACAAAGAAAAGTAAAGTAAAAGCAAAACTATTCCTCTCAAACAATTAATGGTCATCACGAAAAATAAAACAACACTTAAACTCGTTGAGAACTATTGCAAACTCTAGAAATGTTGACAAGTTATAGGTTCAATTGACGACTTTATTCGAAATTACCATCACCAAAAAACTGCCTATAAGTCTGCAGTCATATGACGCAAATACCGTAAGATGAGAAATTCTTAATTTCTTCATCATAAATGCCATTGAAAACAAAAGTTCCATCTGTGGAATCAAAAATAAATAAATAAATAAAATCCACAGTATTCCAAAAAAAAAAATCGAGTACTAAACATAACACAAGGGACCCTTCACTAAGTTCTTATGGAACCGGCAGTGGCAGACACTATACGAAATTCAGCACGTTATTCTGGTTACTCATATAGTGACTAACTATAGTAAAAAAAAGGAACGAAAACTCGTCTTCTATGTCATCTTGATCTATCATGAATTGATGTCAGCTATTTCTAGTCAACTGGGCTACAGCAAAATAAGTACTTAAAGCATATCAATATTTAAATCATCAATAATTGTTTGAAGGAATAATCCCCAAGAAAATTAAATATCTAAGTAAATAAATAAATAACAATATATATAAAATTTTATTTTTAAAAGTTTCTATAGGATAAACATACAAAGTAGCCCAACTACAATTTGTCTATTAATCTTAAGTCCTTAGATTAAGTAAAAAGTAAATATACGAATTTAGAATATAATCATATCTGTAAATGAAAATCTATTGAGATCGCGTTAGTTTTTTAATATTTTTTACTAGACATTGTTTATTGTCTCTAACCCATTCACTCGGCTGTTTGCATTGTATTGTTAAAAGACGTTCAATCTAAACACATCAACCACAAAAATTATATATTTGGTTTCCAAGTCCCTTCAATTAATTATAGGCTACATGTCACTTTAGTCAAAATATTAGCATTACAGAACCTTATCAATTTCAGGGCATATAATTTCCCTAAAATCAGGCTCTCCGCTCCGCAAAATTATTCAAAAAGCTCGGGAGCTCAGTGACTCTCTAGCTTCAGGAAGACTTTAGCTATTTTAAAAACACCATTACAACCTATGGAGGCTCTTTCGCAGGTTTATGCGCAGTTGTCGTATTGTGCTTATGTTTTTCGCGGGGGGCTCCCCTCTTTCTAATATGTTTAGAATGATTCTAGGTGGTTCTTCACAAAGAGATAACGCAGAGAACCGACACTCTTCTACCATCGTATCACCTCCTTCACAAGCACAGGCCCTACAGCAAGCGATTCCGTTCAGGGTGATAATGCCACGAGGCATTGACACTATGACACTACCGCAGAAACAGAAGAGCATATCTTATCCCATTAACATAGAATAACTACAGAGCCGAGTCTGCACGCTCCACATCGCTACAACAATTACAAAGAAGATATCTAAAAAAAAAAAAAGGAAGTCAATTTTATCTATCTTTGTAATATTTTTAAAACTTGAAGCTGTTATGCCATATTATTAATTTGTAACCTTTTATATTGTGCTTTTTAAAATTGGAAGATACTTGTTCAAAAAATCGGTTTATGTAAGGGAGACTAATGAAAAGTTTGTTTTGGTTTGTGTTCACGTTGGTGTTGTTGTTATTTAATTTGGCTATGCGTTTGCTTATATATTTATTTATGAGTTTGGGTAATTATTTTCTCTCAGTAAGTTTTTTGCTATATTTATACTATCTTTGTGGAATCTTGTATCTGCTAGTTTAATGGCTCTATCTGTTATGTTATATACCATTGCTATTTTTTGAGAGAGTGGATGTTGTGAATGATAGTTTAGAAATCTGCCAGAAAAAGTCGGTTTGGTGTACCAATTTGTAATAATTTTCTGGTTTTCTTATATCAATAAGATGTCAAGAAAACTTATCGAATTGTTTGTTTCAATTTCATGGGTGAATTTTAATCTGTTATTATATGAGTTGAAGGTATTTAATATTTCGTTTACTCCTGAGTTCGGGATACACGTAATTATGTCATCTACGTAGCGGTAAAAAAATAACGGCTTAAAGGAAAGTTTTTGTAAGCATTCAGATTCTAGATCATCCATAACTAAATCTGCAAATAAACCGGATATTGGTGAGCCCATTGGTGTGCCAAATGACTGTTTATAATATTTGTTATTGAATTGGAAGTAAGTATTATCCATAAGAAGGTCACAGGCATTTAAAATTTCGTTTAGTGGGATTGTAGTGTTTCCTAATATTTGGGAATAACGTTTTTCTATACTTTGATTTAACAGTTGTTTACTAATGTTTGTATAAAGAGATGTTACATCCAGGCTGATAAGGGTGTGGTTAGGTGGAATGGTGATATTATTTAATTTTCTTATTAGGTCTAATCTATTTTTTACGTATGATTTTGGTTTGTTAATTCTATTCTGGAGGATGGAAAAAAGTTTTTTTGATACAAAATAAGTTGGGGAGCCAATCGTTGATACTATTGGTCTTAATGGGATGTTGTTTTTATGTATTTTTGGTAGTCCATAGCATTTCGGGAGTGTGGTATTAGTTTGTGTTAATTGAGTTTTTTGTATTTTTTGTTGAAAAAGTTATTGTCGTTCCAATTATATAGGAATGTTTTTATTTTGGTTTGTAACTTGTTTAACGGATTTCTATTGATTTCTAAGTATGTTTCTCTGTCAGATAATAATGATTCCATTTTTCGTATGTAGTCATCTCTGTAAATTGCAACAGTCACTTTCCTTTATCCGCGTATGTGAACATTATGTTTTCATTGTTTTTCATAAAACTTTTTGTTTATTTCATTTTATTTTTGAGGATTTTATCAGTTAAGTTTATGTGGTTAGTTTTGTTCCTGTTTTGTGATGTTTTATTTAACAGTTGGCTTCTAATATCATTTGCAGTATCATCTGGTAATTGTTTGTTGTAGATTATATTTTCTAATTGTTTTATGTAATTAACTACGAGGTGGTCATTTAGTTCACAAGGAGGATTGAATTTTTGTCCAAGAGCAACCGTTTCTATAACATTCTTCAGGATATTCGTGTCTGTAAGATTTTTAAACCAATTGTCTGTATTTATGTTTAGTTTGTTTTGGTTGAGATCCGTGTATTATTAAATTTCTTATCATGCTTTGAATTTAATTTCGCTCGATGACTATTATTTTGTGCCTCTTGGTTTTTTGTTATATTGTTCAAAACTTCAATTGGTATTAGACTTTTTATAATTAACAAAGATTTTTTTAACTGTTTTTCAAGGAATCCTATATGTATATTAATATCTTGAATCTCGATATTTAGTGTTTTTTGTTTAAAATGATTAATTAACTTGTTAAATTTCTCTTTACCCGATTTACTATGAAAATAAAAGTGGTTTAAATTACGTGAGAGGTTATCTATATTGGCTGGCCTGGTGTCGTATGTTCTGCATTTTAGAAGGAATTGTCGTTGTGATCTTGCTTGAGTTAACTTTTGGTTTGTCTTTGCCCAAATTTTGAAATGTCGTCTTGCGTTTTGTCCATATCTTTCTCCAAAATTATTGAAAAAATTGTAGACCGATCAAGATCCAAGGTCCATAATGGTAATGATGTAATAACACGATATGTGTTAACGTATGAATTTATCCCTCGGTTAGTATAATATTGAATGTGTGGATGTCTTTCGATCTTCCCGAGGCAGGGGTGTAAGAAATAACTTACTACATGTCTATGTTTTTGACGTTTCGGTGAACAATGTCATCCTCATCAGAAATTAATACTATAAGTTAAGTAAAATCGCATTAGACTCATTTCGGTTCAGATGCTTTCCCCATATCACCGGGGAAGCCGCTCTCTATGAGTTTCTGGTACTCAGTCCCAAGTGACGAAAGAACTGCTACTAAACTGCACAGTAGCGCCACAGCTATAAAATATAGCACTGGCTGGCCAACATTTTTTTCCGTGTAGGGAAGACCGGGGCACGTTGCCATATGGGGTAGGTTGGCCAAATGCTAATAACTCGTAATTGAAATAACGGAGGTCAAGTCTGTCGATGTCAGTAAAGTAAAATTAAATCAGGAATATTTGTTATAATTTTCAGTAGGAAAGCATCATGAGTTGTGGTAAGACACGAGTTCGAAAATTTTCTTATGTCGAAGCAAATTTTGCATTTTCGGAAATACTAGACAATTCTTTAAAAAAATTATAATTATCTATTTTTACTTAATGGAAGTTATAATTGCTTTTTTATAATTGTATTGCACGCCTCTTCTTCGTGATCAACATGTAGTACCCCCTCTTCCTGCCGAATTCCCACAAAGTTAAAAGCAAAAAAGAGCGCTAGCGGCCGCACCGCGCCGCCACTATAGCCATCTTCGGGCCCTGCCGCCGCTCGAGCCTCATTTCTTTTCTTTGTGCCGGAGGATCCGCACGTCCCACGGAAAAATGTCATCGTAAAAGGGATTTTCGTCTCTTTTTTGACATTTATAGTATTTTACAGTGTTTATTAAAAGAGTGTTTAATTTGTGTTTTGGAGAAGCAGTGTCAAACCATTGGAATAATCGACGAGGCGTCGTGAAAGAGTAAGTTAAGCTAACCGTTTGTGTTTGTGTTTTCTCTGTTCAAGCCTCGCTCAGATGCCGTCGACTAAGCGGCGGACATTTTCAAAGGCATCTTGTTCAGACCCTAATCTGAACAGGATACATAGTTATTACTGTGTGCCTCGAGGAGGTTAACCTTATTCAGGCTCTAACCTGATACAGGTATATAGTTATAACTATGTAAATACGGCAGCGGCTGATCGACTCAGATGCCAGATCGTTCTTGTACGGGCCCTAACCCGTTCAAGATACATAGCTATATGTTATGTCGCCTGAACCACGAGTCTACCTATTCCTTATATCGAAGACTCGCACGCTGCAGAGGAGCATGAGTCACCATTTATACGGGTATCAGGAAGCACGCAGCGGGTCACACATGCAGACAGCGTAAGTAGCGATGTTTTTTGTTCGCTCACGAGCGGAGAGCGGCCATTGTTGTTGTGCGCGCTTCCGCCTCGGCAGTCTCGGCACACACGGCCGCGGCGCTTGGCTGACGCGTCTCCAAGCAAGCCGGCGCTGCTTTGGGCCTCGCTACATGACGTGTATATGTGTCGCTCGCTGTGCTACATCACGCAAGGTGGGCCTGAAACTCAAGCGGACTGCCGTCATCTGCAACACTCATTCAGGCGCTAACCTGTTTGTTGTTCATAGTTATCACTATGATTTAAATGTTGTTTTTTTGATGTATACTTATAATACTTATAAGTTATATACTTTGAATAAAAATTAAAATGTTATCGTTCAGGCACTATCCTGTTCGATGCTCATAGTTATTACTATGATTTAAATGTTGCCTTTTAGGTATATAATTATAATACTTATAAGCTATATAATTTGAATAAAAAATTAAAATGTTATCGTTCAGGCACTATCCACTTCGATGCCCATAGTTATTACTATGATTCAAATGTTGCCTGTTACGTACATACTTATAATACTTATAAGCTATATAATTTGAATAAAAATTAAAGTGTTATCGTTCAGGCACTATCCTGTTCGATGCTCATAGTTATTACTATGATTTAAATTTTGCTTTTTGCGTATACTTATAATACTTATAAGCTATATAATTTGAATAATAATTAAAATGTTATCGTTCAGGCACTATCCTGTTCGATGCTCAGAATTATTACTCTGATTTAAATGTTGCTTTTTACGTATGCTTATAATACTTATATAAGTTATATAATTTGAATAAAAATTCAAATGATATCATTCAGGCGCTATCACGTTTAATGCTCATAGTTATTACTATGATTTAAATGTTGCCTTTTATGTATATAACTTATAATACTTATAAGTCATATAAGTAAAAAAAAAAAAAAATTGAATGTAATCATTCAGACATTATCTTGGCTCTTCGGCGATCATAGTTATCACTATGATTCAATGGTTGCCTTTTATGTAAACTTATAATATCTATAAGTTATGTAATTTCAATAGAAATTAAAATGTAATCGTCCAGGCGCTATCCTGTTCGATGCTCATAGATATTACTATGCCTTTAAAACAAATTTTAATTTATGCATACTTATACTTACACAAGTTACTTCCGCATTCATTGAAATTCGATGAATAAGTTTACTTCGTTTGAATATCGTAGTCTTCTATGCAGTTTTATGGATACATTTCAATTTGAGTAATCATTAGATTAATAAAATTTCGCGTTCAGGCTCTATCCTGCCCGCAATTTTTAGTGATTACCTATTGTTTATATGCTATATAATTCAATTATTTGAATTGGAATCTAGCCTTTAATCTTGATACACAAAATAAGATCTTTATAAAATTCGATTCTTTTATAAACATCAAAAAATTGTCACTCAGGCCGAACCTGTTCAGAATGTGTACAATTAAACGAACTTACCTGTAAGTGAAGTTCTATTGTAATTGTATGAAACGCCTCTTCCGAAGTGATCAAGTCCCACCCTGGACCCTTATCTACAAATCTTTATAGATGCCCTAACTTAAAACGGCAATACTTTAAAGAAATGAGGCTCGAGCGGCGGCAGGGCCCGAAGATGGCTATAGTGGCGGCGCGGTGCGGCCGCTAGCGCTCTTTTTTGCTTTTAACTTTGTGGGAATTCGGCAGAAAGAGGGGGTACTACATGTTGATCACTTCGGAAGAGGCGTTTCATACAATTACAATAGAACTTCACTTACAGGTAAGTTCGTTTAATTGTACAATTTTGCGTCTTTTTAATTTTTTTATTTTTTTACTTTTAATATTATTAGCCTAATTTTTAAATTAAGAAGTACCATTGGGGCATGTTGGCAAGACTTGTTTTGAACAAGCTCACCGTTCATATAATCACTTCACTACTACATAAAAATGGTTTAATATTACACAGAAAATCCAACAGAGAACTGTTTCTTTATAGAAACAGTGCTAATGAAAGTAGGATTATTTGTGGTCGTTAACTCATTATAGCTTATTTTGTTGTTCAATTATTAATTAATTGTGGTCCATTTCATGTTCTTCAGTTTAATTGTTTTATTTAATATAATAATATCATTAAGTTTTGTATTTTGTACGGTGAGCGTATTCCAGATCAATGACCAACCTACCCACGCGTGTGGGGCAGGTTGGCAGAGTATCGTGCAGTTAAAAAATTGATTCTAGCCTTTTTTGAGGTCATCCTACAAGTTTGAAAAAAATCATAAATATTCTCTAGATGAAGTCTCTTTGAAATATTGAAAAAGTTTTGTTCATTAAATTTGTAGTTTTTTGTAAAAAAAAAAAAAAAAAATGTAAAAAGTTGGCCAACTATCCCGGGTCTGTCCTACTATTTTAAATCTTATTGGTAGTGGGTCGTGGTCTCTGTTTGCAGAGAATCAATTTCGTGGGTATACAAGGCGTAAAAAAATTAAATATAAAGTAAATATATGAAGTAAATAATTTATATAAGAAAAGAATAAAAACATTTTTTATATTTCAAAAAATATTTTTTTCAGTTTCCAAAGGTACCCTTTAATAATGTATATAATAAAATATTTACCTGGTCTTTTTTGTATTGCGGATCGACCATCCATCTAATAACATTTTTGTTCTCTTCTGGAGTATGTTGTGGTGCTAGATTTATATAAATAAACTTTGATTATTTCAAACACATTTAATACTATTAAAAAGCTGTTCATCTTTTTTTAATATTGGTTAGCATTGCTTTATTTATTCTTTCACTATGGTACTAGTCAGTGACAGAGTCATAGTATGCATTTGCCTTTAAACACATGCAAAAATATACAGTGATGGTTGCGTCATTGACACAGATCATAATTTGAACGAGAAATCGAAATATCTGTTGCATTATTTATACTTGACTTTGCCAATGAGAGCCCGGATCTCAAAACTATTTAATGAAACTCCATATTAATACTCACGATTATTATCTGCTACATCCACATAATCTTCGGCAGGCTTGAGGACATCTACTATATTGATACGCCGCTGTGGTTGCCTTATTTGTACATTTACTTGTACCAAACCTTCCCCTTGCACACATTGATCAACTAAATTCTTATGACTTTCCAACTAGGAAGACAAAATTAATAACTTAGGAGAATTGGTGCTAATGACATCAATCTTTCAATGATGTATATGTCAATGATATGGATGATCCTACTGCCTAAAGATGTTTTATTTTATACTCTCTTACAAAATTGGTACTCTCTTGAGGCGGTTAGGGTGCTTTGATACAAGCTAAAAGTACAGCGGGTCGAACGCCGTACGCCAAGCACTCTCTCAGCAACGACCTCGCCGCGCGCTGCTTGACTGCTAGAGTCAACAGCGCAGCGTATACACATGAAACAATACGCACTTTAATAAATACCACAAATATATTAACCCTTAGAGGGCCGGGATGACGCCTTGAGGCGTCTTCTGACTCGCCAACATCCGACCTTGGTTTGGTTCTAACTTGGGGACCTCAGATCACTTTTCAGTACAAATTATGAGCTTTTAAAATTTTTGAAATCGCGGCCCTCTAAGGGTTAAAAAACTATCTACAATTTATTGTTCTATTAATAAATTATAAAAATAATTATTTCGATATTCAATCAAAATTATCTACTGTACAAAAAAGAGCAGATGATTCAATTATAATAAATTATTTTCCCAAAAGCTAAATAAGTGGGAGTTAAGATCAACGCATACTAGTTTCGGTACTAACAAGAGCTGATGATTAAATTGCAATAAATAAAAAATTCCAAAGCCGAAATAGACCGGGGGATGTCAGAACCAAGTTAAAAATGTACATGTAGAACAGGGACAATGATTAAATTATAATGAAATAATTTCGCCGATAAGAGCAGCTGATTAAATAACAATTATGAAATAAAAATCTGACAAAAGAAACAGGCAGGGGAGCCGAAATCAACGCGGAAGAACTTCTGTACAACAACAAAGATTAAATTTCATTTCAAAATTTTCTCTAAACTAAAGTAGGCGGGGGTGGCAAGAATCAAGCCAAAAAGTATACGTACTGATAAAGGCAGAAGACTAAATAATAATGGATTAAAAATCTAAGAAAATAAATAGGTGGTAGAGTTAATAGCCACGCAGAAAAACGTCTGTACGGAGACAAATTTTTATACGGCGACTAAATTACTATAAAATAATTTCTCGAAATCCATTCTTTATCCGAAATGATTCTTTCTAGAATAAAAATTAAGTTCAGATAGGTTTTTTCTATAAAATACCACGATTTATATTTTCAAAATTACGTTTATCTATCAAAAGTACAAGACACAAAAAACAAAACTCAAAAATTTCAAGTTACAGGAATCAAGGATTCATAAGAAATAAGTTTCAAAAGATGGCGGCGGGTGGTCATGCGCTGCACCAAGGCGCGCTGTTATTGGCATATTATTTATCAAACATATTGCACTATTTCGATGTTTCGTAGTTAAATAATAACATATAACAAATTTTCCAAACATAATTATTTCTTTAATAAGCCACATATTATAACTTCAATAGTGTTTAAATTTATTTATTTTATAATTTTTTTTTTATTTTAATCTAAACATAAATAAATAAGATTTTTCTCACATCTCGTTTTGCTTTCTCAAAGAGAAAGCTTTGAATCGGTGAGAATTTTCGAACAAAGATTTTGATTAATTTCGATGTTGTTGATGTAAAAATGTATGTATGTATGTATGTATGTGTGTATCCAAATTTTGTCTGCAGCATAACTCTTGAACGCACAGATATAATGATCTGAACTTTCGCATGCACCTTAGGTATATCATAACTTAGAGCTGATTAAATTTTAGAGCAAATAGATGATTTTAAGGACTTATTTTGATAAAATAACAAGTTGGCAAACATTGTTTTTTCAAAAATTTTTTTTTTTAATTAGTTCTAAAGATACGCAAAATGGAGACCGATACTCTTAAAGTACGTTTGGTTTCCTTCAAAAATTATGTATTTTAAAACTACTCATGAGTTATTTTTGACTTAAAAATACGGATTTGAAAAAGTAGCTACTTTTTACAAAAATTAACTAATTTTATGAATTATAAATAAGCTTTTCGGCATTACATCTCAAGTTCATTAATAATAGGAAAATACATTGTACTTAGTCTTTGGATATCTTCCTTTTTACTAATACTATTTTGATTGCTTTTTATATAGATCATTTCGGAAATCAGTCTTTTTTTGTAATTGCTTTCAAAATCTAAAATGGATGTATTTTCCCAATCGAACTCATGTTTGTTTTCTAATCGATGTGTACTGACAACAGACTCTTTATTTTTGTTTATTTTATGTTCATTAATGCGTGTGTGTAACGATATTTTAGTTTCTCCTATGTATGTAGCAGAGCAATTTAGGCAATCAAATTTATACACTACATTAGTACGATCCCATTTTTTGGTTATGTCTTTGCCTAACCGAATGGTCGAAGACAAACTTTTATTCAATAATGGGATTGTACAAATGTTATAAGATTTTAACATATTAGATAGACTATTAAAATCTTTGGTAAACGGTAAAGACAATTTTGGTAATTTTTCATAGCAATTTTGGTGCGTATTATATGTATAACCATAAGTTTTTTAAATCTAATTTCGATATGTTTTTCTATAAACCACATAGGATAATCATTGTTAAGTAAAATCTTCTTTATGAGTTTTATATTGTCTAAGTGAAAATTAAAATCTGAGAGTAAAAACGCTCTATCAACTAGGTTAAAAATAATATTCTTTTTTTGATGTGTTGGATGATTTGAAAAATAATTGATTACACGTCCCGATGATGTCGGTTTTTGGTACCAATTTGTCAAAATGTTATTATCAGTTCTAATTAATGTCATATCTAAAAAATTAATTTTTTTATTCTCTTCTAGTTATTAAGTAAATTTTAAATTTATGTCATAAGAATTAAAAACTTTTATCACTGTGTCAATGTGTTGTTTTTTAACACAAATAAGCGTGTCGTCAACATATCTGTAATAAAAAATAGGGATACAGTCATAATGTAGTTCTAATTCTCGTAAGCAATTCTTTTCCAAATCATCCATTACAATGTCCGCAAATAATGGTGAAATCGGTGAACCCATCGGGGTTCCATAAATTTGTTGATAGGTTTGACCATTAAAAGTAAAAAACGTATTATTAAACAGAAAAGCGGTGCATTCTTTTAATTCATCAAGCGGGATCTTACAGTGATTATGGATGGAAACCGCTCTTCTATCTAAACGATCCAACACTAATTCGCATGAGATGTTTGTAAATAACGACGTTACGTCTAATGACAGTAAAGTGTATTCATCCGTTATTATTATATTTTTTAATTTTTCTTTTAATTCAAAACTGTTATTGATATGTGAACTACGCTTAGGTATCGTATTCTTAAGTTCTTGATATACTATTTTTGCTAAGAAATACGTGGGGCTATTAACTAATGAAATAATAGGACGTAACGGTACATCAATTTTATGAATCTTTGGTAATCCATAACATTTTGCCAGTGTCGTATCAGATTGAGTTAAACTATTTTTATGAAAATTTTTGTACAAAAAACCATTATTATTTAAATAATTTAACATACTATATGTTCCATCTTTTAAACGCTTCAGTGGATTTTTACTTATCTTTTTATATGTTTTATAATCCAATAATAGATTCACCATCTTTTCATTATAGATGGATTTTTCTAAACAAACCGTTACATTGCCTTTATCTGCTTTTGTAAAGAAAATATCATTATGCGTTTTTAAAAAGTTTTTGGTTATTTTTAGTTTTTTTGATAAAGCTCTGTCTATATATGGTATATGTATATCAGTATTAACAGCCTTTTTTAACGTGTTTGAAATTCCGAACGTTCATAATGAACGAAATATTAACTTAAAGTTTCTAATTCTGGTTAGAATTCCCTGGAGTGTGGTTTACTGGTGACTGCAAGAGTGAGAAGTGAAGAAATACAGTTATTATCCGATTTTAAATGTATTAAGTATCCAAATTCGGCTAAATTTGAAAATGACAAAAATCTTTCGTTCACTATGAACGTTCGAAATTTCAAACACCTCTTTTTTAAAGATCTTGTGACTTTTTTCCGTATTTCATTTTTCTTGTCATTGTTAATATGTACTGAATTGAGAGAGTTTTCAACATTTTTTATTGTATTAACTATATCGTTATTAGAAATTTTTGAAATATGGCTAAAATTTTAACCCAATGTAACAATATCAATAACTTCCGACGGAATTTGAACATTCGTTAAATTCTTAAGCCACGTACTTTTATTACTATTGACGCTTGCGTTTGACTTTAAAGAGGCGAGCTTATTCATATGCATAGAAACAAATTTTTCACGCATCGTTTTAGATTTATTTGAAGTGAATAAGAAAAACTTATCTATAGTCAAAGCGTCTAGCGTGGAAAGTGTAATTTTTTCGTTTATAACATTTAGGTTTTTTTTTTGATAAATTTTATATGAAAGTTGATACCTCGGATTTCTTAATTTAACAACTTAGTTGCGAAATATTTCATTTTTTTTTTCAACGAAACGTTGCCATAAAGAAATAAGATCATTTCATTTTGCCTCCAAAGATCGTCCTCAACTATTTAATATAAAAATGGATGGCGTTATACATTCAACATTGAACCTGAGTCTTCGATCGGAAACAGACTCGCCTACAACATCATTTTTCTTTGAATATATTAAACAAACACATGGAATAGATACATGGAAGCTTCTTCAAAGATGGACAAGATCAAATCGACTACTGGCGAACAGTAATTCACAATGATGCTATCTTCTTCAATGCAGAAAATTTGGAGTGACACCACAACACATTAAAAATTTAAGTAAAAAGTTTTTCAATATAAGTTTTCATAGTAGGACATGTAAAAAAAAGTTAAAAAATTTTATGAAATATTTCGCAACTAAGTTGTTAAACTAAGAAATCCGAGGTATCAACTTTCATATAAAATTTATCGAAAAAAAACCTAAATGTTATAAAAGAAAAAATTACACTTTCCACAGTAGACGCTTTGACTATAGATAAGTTTTTCTTATTCACTTCAAATAAATCTAAAACGATGCGTGAAAAATTTGATTCTATGCATATGAATAAGCTCGCCTCTTTAAAGTCAAACGCAAGCGTCAATAGTAATAAAAGTACGTGGCTTAAGAATTTAACGAATGTTCAAATTCCGTCAGAAGTTATTGATATTGTTACATTGGGTTCAAATTTTAGCCATATTTCAAAAATTTCTAATAACGATATCAAAGAGCGCGGGAGCGCTCCGAAGGCAAGTATAGAAGAAACCTAAAGGAGCGACCCGTGCTACATATACATTGAAATGGGTCTACGAAAAATTCAATACGCTTTTACATATATTGCGTTAGTTTTTACTATATAACATATCCCTCTTAATCGAAAGCCATTTCATTGCTCTACGCAAATCAAAGCATTTTATTTAAAAAGATTATCTCGTTCAGAAGATATAGAGAGCTGAATTATTTTATGTGCGATTTCCTTTTATACTTTTCTTCTCCTTATTCCGGCATCCGGTTTGCAGCTCTTACGACACTTCCGGTTGTCACGCTTGTATATCTATATATATATATACGCACCCGCATCTGATCGATCTAACCTTACATACAACATGTCAGTATTTTTTTATATACAAATGTTATCATATTGTGAGTTGGTTAATAACACATTTCAAAGATCTCAAGAAGTTGCTAGATTGTTTAGGTTAAGAACTTATTCTTAACAATCTAAGAACAAGAATTTTTATCTATCTATTATTTTATAGATATACATTTTACAAATGTTATCATATCGTGAGTTAGTTAATTAGTTATGTATTTGGAAGATCTCAAGTTGTCAACTGGTGATGAGAAAAATTGATCTATTCGTCTATCAATCAATGGGGAAAATAACTTTCATTAGATAAGTACTTAGTAGCTAAATGTTAAATGGCTAAAATCATTTTTTTAAACTTGATACTTTGTGAGATTTTTTATTTTTACAGATATTATACCAGAAGATTTTTTTCGAGTCATTTTGAAGATATATATAATTATAGCCAATAATGTTGAGGAGTTCTAATTGTGTACTGTCTGAAAAATCTAATTTTAAATTAACAAAAATGAACGAGTGCCCTCATGACCCTTGGAGTTATTATTAATGAACAAGAAAAAGTTATTTTAATACAAGAACAGACACGTACTACTCAAGATAGAAAAACCAAACCAATATTACTATGGGGCAAATATATTATTATTTACGACACAATATTTTTCAAGACATATCTATAATATAATTATAGTGAAGTCAGTGCAAGTTTTCAGATCAGATATAATAAAATGTTTTGTACAATAAATGAAATAAAGTAGCGGTATGATGAGTTAAATGAAGTGTTCATAACAAATTTAAAACCTCTACTTAAAATCAGAATTTAAAATAATGTGAGACATTAGAGCCTTGGTTAAGAAAAAGCATTTTTTGTCTATACTTCAAGAAATTGAGTCGATATTAGTGCTGTGCTCTTGTACATATTTACTTAACCACAAATTAAAAAATTATGCCAAATGAACATTAAAATACAGAAAAAAGCAAAAATGATGTGCTATTGTTGTGAAAATTTCAACAAATAAAAGTGCTCAGTTAATCTAATTTTATAATTTTCTCACGGTAGGAGATGTTAAAATGTTTCAGAGGATTTCTCAGTAAATATTTTTCTACGCAAGATTCAGATAACTACAAGATTTCTTGTGTATATCAACAATAAAAATAATCAGATACGTATTAAATGACTAAATATCTATTTTTAAAATATAAAATGTTGGTTATAAAAATGAACATTGACACTTGTTTTGATTTATTATTTTTTTTTTTAGATTATATGAGAAATTTCTTACGGTGGAAGACGTCAAAATGTTTCAGAGGAGTTCTTAGTAATTTTTGCATTTACTATAAACAACGGCCTGAAGAAATGGAAATCTACAAGCGTCCTGTACAAGAAAATAACTTAGAAATATAATAATAGTGAAGTCAGTGCAAGTTTTCAGATCAGATATAATAAAATGTTTTGTATAACAAAAAAAATAAGTAGCAGTATGATGTGTTAAATGAAGTGTTTATAACAAATTTAGAACCTCTACTTAAAATCAGAATTTAAAATATTGGTCAGACGTTAGAGGCTTGGTTAAAAAAAAAGCATTTTTTGTATATACTTAAAGAAACTGAGTCGATATTAGTGCTGTGCTCTTGTACATATTTATTTAAACACCAATTAAAAGATTATGCCAAATGAACATTAAAATACAGAAAAAAGCCAAAATGATGTGTTATTATTGTGAAAATTTCAACGAATAAAAGTGCTCAGTTAATCTAATTTTATAATTTTCTCACGGAGGGAGACGTCAAAATGTTTCAGAGGATTTCTCAGTAAATATTTTTCTACACAAGATTCAGATAATTATTTGAAAAAGTATACAAGAATGTTAAGAAAGCTTTTATTATCAGTAATTATAGTTCATAAACTGATTGTTTTGAATTTTACAAGATGTGTGCTGCAATCATGAGTTATTAAATTAAGCTGTTTTATACTTTCTACTATAAAAGAATATCGAGAAAGCTTTTTTCTCCCAAAGATTCTTAGTTCATAAACTTTTGTTTTTAATTTTGCAAGATGTGTCTGATAGATTATTAATTCAAGTGGTTTCTAGAGAAAACTTCAACGAATCCAAGTGTTGAAAATAATGTAATTAATGATTGGCTTATGGTGAGGGGCACCAAATGATTCAGAGGAGCCATTTGTTCTGTGAATATACAGTACATGAAACCATAATATAAATTACTGTAATGGCTACTTTTTGAATCTGCAACCAACATTTTAATTTGCTAGCTGATTGTGATGCAATAGTATGATTATTAGATCTAGTGCCCTTGCAAGTCTTTGATAAAATATTATGAAAAAGAAATATGTGGATATCAAAATAATGAAATGAGTTCCAGCTTTAGAATGTGCAATAAAAGGCTAAAGGTAAATTTTAGCACAAATTTAATAATGCAATAATAATTTGTCAAAAAAACGAAAGCAAATGGATGCATAAGAGTGTTTTGTACAAAAACTTAGTATCAGGTTCTGTTACGTAAGGGTAGTTAACTTGGCAAACTTTGAGCTTCGCATTTTGTAAATAGAGGATTATGTGATTTCAGAGAAATAGATGCGAAAGAATAGTTTTTAAAAAACTTTGTACCGCCTGCTGCTATGGAAATGGCAGTTGACATGAGAACTCAACTTCTCAGCCAATTTTGAGCTTCAAGTTTTATAAAAGCAAGAGAATCAGGTGATATAGAGATTTGAATTGTAATTCTGAGAACTTGTACTTTTTTCTTTTATTTCTTGCGATAGCTACAATAAATACTAAAAAAAATTTAATGTTTTTATCAAAACAATCTTGCTCTCAACAACTGTCCAACTCTCTACAAAGAACTTGACTGAAAGCTTAAATGTTTTTTTGAAACAATTATAATAAACACTTTTAGAAACTATTTTTTAAAGTATTTTCTATCTGTAAATTATTCATTATTATATTTTCTCTACAAAATATCTCAAAAAATGGTCCATTTCTATATCTTTTAAAAAATCCATTAATAAATTATTTTACAAAACTTCTACAATCCTTTACAAACTTTTGCAAGCAACGAGAAATTCTTTTCCAAAACCTTTACAATCACTTTACAAAAACACAAAGACATTTTTTCGTAAACCATAAGAATTATTTTCCGAAACCTATACAATATCCTAAAAAATTATTTACGTTTTATTTTATGAAAAGGAATTCTACGAATAAATAATAAATGTGTGCGTTCTAAAGTCGAAATAAATTTCTTTCACGCGGATACTGAAAGTCAAACCCAAAAAAGTTGTGAAATCAATTAAAGTGTAGTTTTATACTTAACAGACATTATTTACAATGTAGTTTTACTCTTAAAAAGTTGTGAAATCTCTTTAAAAAATTATTTTACAAAAGTAAAAACTTATAGGCAAGAATAAGTTTGGTTACTATTCTACATAGTTTGTACTTAACAAACATTATTTACTAAACTCTCCCACCCTCTCTTCCCCCTCTCTCTCTCTCCCTCTGTACCAAAAGCTTTAATGAGAGCTTAAATATTTTTTCAAAACAATCAACACGTTCTTTAAAAAACTAATTTTTTAAATATATTCTATCCACACCATTTGTCTATAGTCCTTTTATTTATTCTGATCTCATATATTCAATAACCACTCTCTACAAATGGTAAGAATTTTTTTCATGACTGTACAAATAACTTTTATTTATTCGAATCTCATCTATTCAATAAGCACTCTGCAAATGGTAATAATTTTTTTCATGACTGTACCAATAATAATAAAACTTTCTACGAAAGTATAAAATAATAATATTTATGTTTTTTAAAAGAAATCAAATAAATGCCAGTGAAAAAGTCTTTTACTTCTTTGAGTCATTGTGTGCTGAACAAATTATATGTAAGTAAGTACATTCAAATTATTCATTGCAAATCAAACAAATGAAAGTTGTGAAATCAATTATCGATAGTCAAGTAATGCAAACAACTCTCGGAAACAACTGTATGACTATTCTCAGACATGTACTAAAATTTGTTCATCCTTCTATACAAATTAAACACAAGAAAGTACTGAAATCAATTTATTGTAGTCAAGTACCCATAAGTTAACTTGACTGAATAATACAACTTTTCGAAACTACTTAAAAATATTCAGTCAGCGGGCATAAAGTACTACTTAACGCCTAACAGGCGTAATAGCTCCCATACTCCTACCAAACTTTATAGAACCTACGCACTTTACGCCCGTGTGGGAGAACATTATTGTAATTATATAACTACTATGCCTTCTTTTTATTTCTAAAATTCATAAGAATTTTATCAGATACTTACGAAAAGTCAAAGCCTATATAAAAAAATTACATAGTTACCACCACATTTCCATTTTTCATTGATCTTTCTCAATTTTGAAATTTCTATAATATTATGCATCTTGGGAGGACAATAGAAGTCTATAGAGCTGCTCTAGCAGGGGTGGTACTCCAATCTCCCATACATACTTGGCGGGCCCGACGGTTTCCAGTTTACTGGTGGGCTTTGTAAATGTAGAATACTAAATTTTTACATAAATTCATTAACAATGTTTATACCTATAAGCCCATTATAAATAATTACATTGGCTCTAATTTTTAATTGATACCGTTTAAATATAATATCCCTACATATGCAGAATCTCATGATTTACTTTCATTACCGAAAATATTTTTCCTTGTGTCCGTCTTTTTTAAACGGGAACGGGATAAAAAATGCATATAAATTTATTGTTTACTCAAAAGTGCTTTAGGTTTTATTAACCATTTTGTAAGCCACCTATTTTTTATTCTTTTCCGTCGTGTAAATATCATATGAGATCTCGTATGAGATATCATATGTGTGATGTCATCTGCAATTTTACATATTATGGGATCTCATATGAGATCTGATGTCCGATATTCCCAAATGAGATCTGATGTCCAATATTCTCATATGAGATCTCATATATGATATTTTCATGCGGGTTTGCACTTTCTATTCAAAAACAGAGTAAGGTAAAAGTACCAATGAGCGGCCAGTGCCCAGTATGTGGCCATCTAAATAAATATTCAATTACTTTAAAGAATGTGTAGTAGTTGGATAATATTTTCTTCTATAAGATGATTCTAAAATAATTAATGCTTATTGTTTAAATAGTATTATTACTCTTAGTGAAAATTTAATACTTAAAAAGACGATTTGAAAATGCTACTCGCGGGGATCACGGCTTTCTATGAGAGGTCCTTAATACTTTCGTAAGGATTCATGACTCGCCTTTTAGGTATTTTTAAATAAATTTGAAGTTAAGTTTTAAGACACTTCTAAGATGCATCGAATTCAATTACAGTCGTTAGGAGCTCAATAATTATTGTTTTTAATAAAAATAATTCAAGGTTATCTACTAGTACAGTTTAAACGTCATGTCCCAATACTTGGCCCTATGTATTTCACCGATGTTTTGATGGTTAGGGTTCCTACGTATTGGTAGAGTTAGTAGGTTGGAAAACCATAATATGATTATTACACATTGATTTGCTGTAATTTCATATTATTAACGATTGACTTAGTGTTAAAAAGTATTTCCAGTTCAAAATTTAGCGATTTTATTATTTTTACATAAAAATCAAAATAAATATAGAGTACAAATTATATGGTCCAAGTATTGGGACTAACAATTTCGACCAGTAGTACATGACTTTCTTACACGGTCCAACTATTAGTACAAGCAGTGTATTCATAATTTAATTAATTTTTTTATCATAAAAGCTTATTTTCACAAATTAAATACTTTTTTCGCAAGTAAAAAGTAATAATAATTCTATTGGCTACTGATTCTATGCATTTTTAATAATATTTCGCATTTAAAATATGATATGAAAATTCTAGCTTCACTAAGCGTCCATCTATTGGTACTTTTACCTTAATAAATTCAATACTGAGCCCTATTTAATATGTAGAAGCAACCCATTTATACATTTTATCTGATCTTTAAACATATGAATATTTATATGAAAATGACCATGTCTAGACCTTAAACTGCAAACCGTCGGGCCCGCCAAGTATGTATGGGAGATTGAAAGACCATCCCTGCTAGAGCCGCTCTATAGACTTCTATTGTCCTCCCAAGATGCGTAATATTATAGAAATTTCAAAATTGAGAAAGATCAATGAAAAATGTAGATGTGGTGGTAACTATGTAATTTTTTTATATAGGCTTTGACTTTTCGTAAATATCTGATAAAATTCTTATGAATTTTAGAAATAAAAAGAAGGCATAGTAGTTATATAATTAAAATAATTTTCTCCCACACGGGCGTAAAGTGCGTAGGATCTATAAAGTTTGGTAGGAGTATGGGAGCTATTACGCCTGTTAGGCATTAAGTAGTACTTTATGCCCGCTGACTGAATATTTTTAAGTAGTTACGAAAAGTTGTATTGTTCAGTCAAGTTAATTTATGGGTACTTGACTACAATAAATTGATTTCAGTACTTTCTTGTGTTTAATTTGTATAGAAGGATGAACAAATTTTAGTACATTTCTGAGAATACTCATACAGTTGTTTCCGAGAGTTGTTTGCATTAGTTGACTATCGATAATTGATTTCACAACTTCATTTGTTTGATTTGCAATGAACAATTTGAATGTACTTACTTACATATAATTTGTTCAGCACACAATGACTCAAAGAAGTAAAAGTAATCTGTTCTGTTTAATAATACGTTTTTTACTTTTAATGGTCAAACCTATCAACAAATTTATGGAACCCCGATGGGTTCACCGATTTCACCATTATTTGCGGACATTGTAATGGATGATTTGGAAAAGAATTGCTTACGAGAATTAAAACTACATTATGACTGTATCCCTATTTTTTATTACAGGCATGTTGACGACACGCTTATTTGTATTAAAAAACAACACATTGACACAGTGATAAAAGTTTTTAATGCTTATGACATAAATTTAAAATTTACTTATGAACTAGAAGAGAATAAAAAAATTAATTTTTTAGATATGACATTAATTAGAACTGATAATAAAATTTTGACAAATTAGTACCAAAAACCGACATCATCGGGACGTGTAATCAATTATTTTTCAAATCATCCAACACAGCAAAAAAAGAATATTATTTTTAACCTAGTTGATAGGGCGTTTTTACTCTCAGATTCTAATTTTCACTTAGACAATATAAAACTCATAAAGAAGATTTTACTTAACAATGATTATCCTATGTGGTTTATAGAAAAACATATCGAAATTAGATTTAAAAAACTTAAGTATGGTTATACATATAATACGCACCAAAATTACTATGAAAAATTACCAAAATTGTCTTTACCGTTTACCAAAGATTTTAATAGTCTATCTAATATGTTAAAATCTTATAACATTTGTACAATCCCATTATTGAATAAAAGTTTGTCTTCGATCATTCGGTTAGGCAAAGACATAACCAAAAAATGGGATCGTACTATTGTGATACACGAGTGATTATTGAGCGCGCCTTAACCTATGCATGATTTCTCGAATACCGCCCTCTACCCTTTTCAGCAGCTGCAGCTAGTCGCAGGCATTGCCTCCTAGAGGAACATCGGTAGCGGGAGTAAGTATCTCAATAGCCGCTTGAGAAGTTAGACCGAGCGGCGTTGTGCGGGAAAGACCGGCTGCGCTGGTAACGCTAGGTCATAGCGAGCAGCCGGTAGTTCGCGGGCAGCAGTTGGCAGCAGCCGTTAGTTCGCGGGCAGCAGTTGGCAGCAGCGGCAGAGCGCAGCGCCGGTTCGAGTAGAAAGCGGCCTAGGCTTTCTACAATAGAAGCCGGGCTCGCATGTTCGAAATTCTACAACGGTGAGTCGCCCGGGCGTAGAATACACCCGTATATTACCCCGCGAACCCCTGAAAGGGATTAAGACCCTCTCCCTAACTGAACCCTGTTACAACTGGCGCCCTTAACGTGTTGCAACACATAGGTTAGGGTAAATAAATAATTCGATTTTTTTAAACAGGTCGAGACTCGCGTTGCGAATAATTGATTATCGAGAGGGATAATTAATTATTATAAAAGTGTATAGTGGGTGCAAGGGTGACCAACTGGTGGTCCATAACCTTGCTTAGAGGGTATAACCCAGCCTGCACGTACTTAGCGAGGACAATGCTTGTGAAGGCCGAGCATTGTTGAAGTACTTAGTGAGGGCAACAAAGAGATTAATTAACAATTATTTATTTATTATTTATTACACTATTTATTAACATTTTTTTATCAATAATAGGTTTTTAGCATTTGATCTCTTTGTTAGGCAACTCACGTGCACGCCGGGGCGTAAAGTAACAGATTACGCACCCAATTCGCATTTTAAGGGTTATTAGCGGAAATTTACGCATTTTTGGAGAAATAAATAATAAACACATTTACCCTCCCTGCTAGAAAAAGTTAGTAGAAGCCGATAAAAATCGATAAGTTTCACCATTGAAGTCAATAAAGTCTCTTAATTTCCTTAAAAAGAGAAAAATAGGGGTCCTACCCTTAAAATTGAAAGTGATACAGATTTGTGGCCTTTTTAATTTTAAGATTTTTAGCGTTAGTTTTATTAAGGTAGTTACCCCCTAAAAAATAATTTTGGTTAAAACCACGGGACAGGTCAACTTTATTTTTTTAATTTTCTTTTAAATGGAATCAGTTTTAAGGCGATATATAATTTATTATAATTTTTATAGCTGAAAATTGATGAAAAAAGCTTAGTTTTCTTGAAAGAAAAATAGGGGTTGCTACCCTTAAAATTGAAAGTAATGCTGTTTTGAAGCCTTTCCTATTTTAAAATTTTTAGCGTTGGTTTTATTAAGGTATCTTTATTTATTTCTGAAATAATGAACAAAATATAAATAAGGGGTAGTTACCCTCTAAAAAATAATTTTGGCCAAAACCACGAGACAGGTCAACTTTATTTTTTAATTTTCTTTTAAATAGAATCAGTTTTGAGGCGATATATAATTTATTGTAATTTTTATAGCTGAAAATTGATGAAAAAAGCTTAGTTTTCTTGAAAAAAAAATAGGGGTTGCTACCCTTAAAATTGAAAGTAATGCTATTTTGAAGGCTTTTTTGTTCTACAACTTTTGGCGTCGGTTTCATTAAGCTAGCTTTAGTCGTTTTTGAAATATTTGAAAAAAATTGTTTTTGAGGGTGAACTTTAGGGGTAGATTTCACCCCCTTAAAGTGTCTATCAGCGCGTAAAAAAAAATACGTGTCTCTTATTTTTTAATGTACTACAACATATTGCAATATCGTCCAAATCGGCGACTTACACTTGGGGTACCTTCCTTGTAAGTCGAGCAGGATAGTAGTTAAATACCAGTTTCAAAACAAATATTTATTAGATTATTGCCAATACATACTTTTCTTTCTCAAACTAATGTATTTCTTTAAAATTTTTTATAACAATAATTAATTGTATGTATAGGATACATAAATGAAAAAACAAAAAAGATATTTTTTATATTCAGTTAAATTGTTTAACAAACAACAAAGAACCACAAAGAAAAGTTTTATTTATTAATAAAGTTTTGTTGTGAAAAATTTACTTTTGTTTTTAAAATTTTAAAAATGGAATCGATAAATTAGTTTGAAGAAGCATCTTGCCAATGAAATGGCAGCTGTTTTTTAATTGAGAAGCATAAAACAGAACATAATTTTTATACGTTTGATTATAATTTTATAAATGTAAATTAAAACTCAATCTTTTTGAAAATATAATAATTCGTATTCAAGAAGACCAAGGAAAGGTAAAGGGAAAATAAGAGCATGGTAAGTACAATTAAACTATCTATTTATTTTCATACAATTTAACATTTAATACATCAACAATTAATTCTTGACATATGCAACGATACAAACTGATACAATACATCGGTAACATCGGACTTAGATAGAGAGACTAATTTTTCCTCTTTACTCTGGTTTTCTACGTTAGTGGTTATATCGTTTATTACATCATTGTGAACTAAATTTACAACATCTTTGACAATATTAGGTGTATAAAGTTGTATTTGTGCTTCGTGCATGAGGCTACTTTTATTTATAAGGAATTGAATAATCTCGCAGGTAACACCTCTCACACTACTCGCAAGAGAACTTAAATATTTGAGACACGTGTCGATACACTTTACAATAAATCCTTGAAGACAGTCAAAAATTACTTTTTTAATTATTAAGCTATGACGAAATCGTTTGATTCGACCAACGCCGGGCCTTCTGTCTTCTCCAATCTCAATTGCTTTATCCTGATGACTTATGGTGAATTTCGAAGTCTAACCATTGCCGTAAATTTTCTGATCCTTTAAGCCATTATCTAGTTCACGAAAATATTTATCAATATCATCGAAAATAGTTTTAAATTCATCCCAATCGTCGCATGAAAACGCAACACCTTCAAAATCATTTGACACTAGTCGAACCACAGGTTTGTAGCACTCGTCGTCGAACTTGTCGACAATCTCGTCGTATTCCAAACCGACAATTATCTTCTTGGTAAACGATTTAATCAAAGCATATAATATACAAAAGAATTGATGTGAGGGATGTGCAGCTCATCGTATGTTTGCCATGACGATTCGCGTACCTCTACGGGCAGAAAGCGACTGATGCGAAAGGCTCTGGAGCGATCGTTTAAGTACCACACTTCAACTAACGGGGGAAGTTAAAAAGTGCAAGCATTTAAGAAGTAAAGCGTGTGCCGATCAAGACTAAACAATTACACATCTGTAGATAAAACGGTTAAATTACAAGTACGATTTTATAAAACTCGATGACACGTGTTGTATCGTAATACATTAAAACATTTTTTGCGCGATAATAAAAGTGCTGACAAGTTACACATCTGTAGATAAAGCGGTTAAATTACAACTACGATTTTATAAAACTCGATGACACGTGTTGTATTGTCTTACATCAAAACATTTTTTGGGCGATAATAAAAGTGCTGACAAACTATATTATAACAAAGAAATTTTAGAGCGGCAGTTTTGTAAACATCTGACAAAGCACCCGCCGTTACCAGTGAAACTTCCGTCAGCATTTTTTATAGCGTACATAGCGTTTAACTACTTTATCATTTTTCTCCAAGTTGGCACAAAAACTATCGAGAAACTTCTTGAAACCTAAACCATGACTCATATAATATAAAAACATAATACATTACTGACCACATACATCTGACTCGTCATTTTGAGGCTGAATTGCGTTCCAACGAAATGTTTTACAATTTTTTCGCAAGCGGTTTATGTGATCGGCTATAATAGGCGGTAATCCAAAACTATCAAAGTATAGACCGTTAGAAGGTCTATCGACGTAGAACGCAACCCAATGCATACAAGGCTTGGTATGGTCGACAGTGTTAACGATGAACGCCACACAGTGGGCTAAAACCCGATTTTTTTTTTCAAAATAAAATAACTCCACACAGAAGCCACCGATTTGGATGATTTTTGTTTCTACTTATAGCAAATTAAATGTAGATTAGAGGAAAAAGAAAGAAAATTGTTAAATAAATTTTTATAACCTCCAAATTCAACAAGAAACATAGGTATTTTTCTAAATTTTGTAGAAAACCGTATTTAAGTTTTAGAAAAATGATTCTTTTTGGGATAAATGTTGCCTCCTCTGTACATCCATGCATAATATATAACCTCTATACCTGTGAAACATTACCTAACAACTTGAAGATGAATACTTCGCCGCAAAGTCAGGTTAATACGATAATCTGTAATGCACTATAACTTTGTAAAGTATTTATGACAAAATAAGTGATCTGTAACATTACAAACTTTTAATAACCATAACCTAAACCTTTTTAGAGATTAGCTTATTATTTTGATTTAGAAAAAAAGTAATTCCACACAGAAACCACCGATTCGGATGATTTTTGTTTGTACTTATAGCTAATTAAATGTAGATTAGGGGAAAACTGAAGAGTATTGTCAAATCAATTATTATAACCTCCAAACTCTACAAGGAACATAGGTATTTTTCAAAATTTTGTAGGAAACCGTATTTAAGTTTCAGAAAAATGTTTCTTTTTGGGAATAATGTTGCCTCCTGCGTTCATTTATGTATAATATATAACCTCTACACCTAAGAAACATAACCTAACAGCTCTACGTGGAATACTTCGCCGCAAAGACATGTTAATATGATAATCTGTCATGCACTATGACTTTGTGAGGTACTTATGAAAAATTAAGTGATCTGTAATATTAAAAACTTTTCATGATCATATCCTAATACTTTTTACCGATTAGCTTATTATTTCGATTTAGAAAAAAAGTTATTCCAGACAGGAACCACTGATTCGGATGATTTTTATTTGTACTTACAGCTAATTGAATGTGGATTAGGGGAAAAATAAAGAGTATTGTCAAATTAATTATTATAACCTCCAAACTCTACAAGAAACATACGTATTTATTAAAATTTGGTAGGAAACCGTATTTAAGTTTTAGAAAAATTATTCTTTTTAGGAATAATGTTGCCTCCTGCGTTCATCTATGTATAATATATAATCTCTACACCTATGAAACATAACCTAACAACTTGAAGATGAATACTTCGCCGCAAAGTGAGGTTAATACGATAATCTGTAATACACTATAACTTTGTAAGGTAGTTATGACAAAATAAGTGATCTGTAACATTAAAAAGTATTAATGACCATAACCTATAACTTTTTACAGATTAGCTTATCATTTTGATTTAGAAAAAAAGTAATTCCACACAGAAACCACCGATTCGGATGATTTTTTTTTTTACTTATAGCTAATTGAATGTAGATTAGAGGAAAAATAAAGACTATTGTCAAATCAATTATTATAACCTCCAAGCTCTATATAGTAGATATTGAGTTCTCTCCTATTATATGTCAAAATTAACGGCCTGTATCGTATAACCTTTTTTACTTTTGTTCAAAGACAGACCAATCTGAACGCTAAATATCTCCGATAATCCAAACTATATACCTTCAAAATCTTAATACACAAACAGGTAAACTTTACATCTTCAATCTTCTTCAATCTTCTTCATCTTCAGCTTGGAACTTCAGGTCAAGCTTAAAGTTAATTAGCTCATAACCATTAAAGTTACTCAAAAAGTAAATACTTAAATCTCAATGCCTTATGGCTTCAATTCATTTATATACCATTGGGCTAAGATTGATATACTTTTTAAATTTATACATTATATTTTTTTTAGAGACCACTGGTATTGTTATAACATGAAGTATTCTATGCCATTCGGATAATGCGATGGAGTAAATGCTATCATTCTTTTTATATGAGTGTATCTTGAAAATGTTTATAATTAGTAAATATTTGAACTCATAAATATGTAAAAAATATATGATAATGTGTACCAAACATTTATTTAATTTTTAGCTAGATACACTTTCGTCACTTTCACTGTCTTCAGTTCCCACATCTTCATCTCGACCACTTTCATTTCCTTCATCTTCAGGTTCACTCGTTTCAGTTTCTTTATCTTCCACATTTACTCTGGAATAAAGTCTCATATTAAAAATTTTCGTCGAAATAAAAATTACTTTGTACTTTATGTGCCTTTGTAACTATGTTGTGATTTATTTTCCATTTTTGTATACGATAATAAAATTAAATGTCAAGTGCCTATATTGAATAAGCCCAACTCATTTTTTTAAATGTAGGTATAGGTATTTAGCAGTATATAGTTTTTTCAAGCGCATATATAAATGTTATCAATATATTTATAATTACCCTGGTGGAAATCAATTCCATTATTTGCATAATCATAGCTAGTTTCACCAACAATCGTAAAAATTATACACTTTTCTTGGCCATTTCTATTCATCAATGAAACAATTTTTCCGCTCATGTTCACCATTTAATAGGCAAAATATCAGAATAAGTTTTTCACAAATTTACATTAACTTATTAATGCGTATTTTAAAGATATCAAATTTGGCCAGTTTTTTTAGTTAGAATATAACTAGTAAGAGGCTATAGCTATTTTTTAATATTTGGTTTTAAATACATAATCAAATTATAGAGAAAAGGACCACCCAGCAACCTTATTGATTTTGGTTCCCGGCCAGTTCTTCTGAAAATTTAGTATTTTTGTACTGTTTGACCTTCCGATCAAATGTGTCAATAGGATCTAGATCTGCAAATCAATACATAATGGTTGTGGGGGTGGGTCCTTTTTAGTAAAAACATTTTGAGGTTACCTTGTCTCCGTTAAATAAATAATTGGACAAGAAAAATCGTTTCATGACTACCCAGAACTTTCCGGCTATTTTTTATAGAGAAAATTTCCACCAGGCTTTTTTGTAGTATGAGTAAATTTACCCAATTTTTGGCATACTAAAATAACAAAATAAATGAAGGGATTTACTATTACATAAATGTAGACTGTTCCCTCATTAACTTCCCAGCAACAAAAAAAAAAAAATGAATTACCTTCTCTCGAGAATAATATAAACGAATTAATTCCTTTCTTGTAGAATTTACTTTTTAGTACTTATTATCATTCAGTCTCGAATAAAGCTACGTTAATTTTATATTTACTCAATGATATCTTTTTACTTACACTTCGTTTATGTACTCTAACATATCCAAAGTAATCTTGTTTTTCTTTCGTCTTTGTATTCTGTTCTTAATTGTAATTAAGGAAATTTTTGGGTCACTCATATATACAGCTCGGTTAAATACATCTAAAATACGGTTTTTTCTGCTGTTCTGTCTAGCATGCAAAACCATATTTCTTCTATAGTACTTGTGGGCTGCTTCAAGGGCATCTTCCGCATAATAAGCTATAGGTAAAGGGAAGCGACTCGATATCTCACAGCCATGCCTAAGAAATTTGTGCATTGTTGGGTTCATGCGAGCCCAGGGGTATAAACTATAATGCATATCATATGTTTCCCAAAAAAACTTCTCTGTTTTTTTAAACTTTAATTCTTTTTTGCACTTAAATAACTGCAATAATAAAGCAATATTGGCTACAAATAGTTTATCTAATCCTAAAGATTGTGCAAATTTTTGTGGATTGCTAAAACATTTTCGTGCTAAATTTCCAGTGTTTGTGGTACCGTGACCTTGTAAAACTTGGTCTACTCTTACTCCAAATTGAGCAAAAAGTATTTTTTGTATAGCAGTTTTTTGTTCATTGTATTTTTCTGAAAACGTAGTTATAATTTAACATGAAGTATGAAATACTAATCATTTTTTTCAATCAGGAAGAGTAATAGATTACATTGAAATTTGTATGAACTAGAGACTCGAGACGCGGATTGCACGTTCTTGTTGTTATATTTTCTCAATTTTTACTTTTGAGGTTAGGAATTCATGCATATGTAGAGATCGGGCGCAAAAACGAACAGCCACCCAGAGGGTCTGAGTTAGATCTCTTATTCGTTGGCCGAACGATTAATAAGAGAACCAATATAGAAGGATTACCATCTCTTTTTTAAAGTACGATTTATGAAATTACTACTTTTAATAGATACAGTTATTTTGGAGAGAGAAAAAATAGCAGCTTGTAAATTGCTTATGTAACAATTTTTGTTTAATTTTATTAAACATATGTTATAATGTAGGTGGATGTTTAATATTAAGCCAAAATTTTGTTTTAATCTATTTTTATTTTCATTATACTCTCTCTTTACGTATTCAATTACAAATTTAATATTAAAATTTGAGTCTATATTTATAGAGGTTGTAGGAGCGAGCATACCAAGCTGTATTTCTCATTATTTATTTAAAAAATAGTTCATATCATCAAAAATAATATTGATAATAATACATTTTTATATAGGAAATCATTAAACTCAGAACATTAGTTAATCCAAGAATCACACAATTTTTTAAATCGAAATCTGAGGTGGTCTACGAAAGAAAGGAAGGCACGCAGTCGTACAACCGTAAGCGAGACGATTATTTAAAAAGTTTCTATACTCAAATAGTCCGAGGACGTAAGGTCAACGTAGAAGAACAAGGTACACTGACGTGAAATACTAAGCAAGTTGATTATTAGAAAATCTTAAACCCAAATAGCAGGGAGAAGTGATTTCCACGCACAATTATTTAAAAAAGTCTCAAATCCAAATAGCTGGAGGCACTAATGTAAGTTTACGTTACAAAGGGAGTTACATAGACATTCGACAGTTAGCGAGTCAATTATAATTCTTATACCCAAATAGCCAGAAGACGCGAGGCTCACGTAGAAGAGGAAGGCACGCAAACGTGCGACTGTCTGAGAGACGATTATTTAAAAAATCTTTATACCAAAATACTCAGAGGACGCAAGGTCCACGTGAAATTGGAGTTACGCAGACGTGCGACATGACAGTAAGCGAATCAATCATTTAAAAAAGTCTCAAACCCAAATAGGAATGGGAAGAGGGGTCTACAAAAAATGTGAGTTTTTGCAGATGTGCGACAGTAAGGGAGTTTATTTAAAAAAGTCTCGAACCCAAATAGCAGGAGGAGGCGTGATCCACGCAAAAAAGGAAGTTACACGTACTGTAATTCGTACTGCGACAGTAAGTGAGGAGATTATTTCAGAAGTGTCAAATATAAATGGCCATGGGCGCGATGTCTATGTAAAAAAGGGAATTACATAGACGTGCAACAGTAAGCAAGTCAATTATTTCAAAAATTCAACCCAAATAGCAAAGAGACGCAAGGTCAACACAAAATAAAAGGGCAATACGTGCAATAAGTGAGTCAGTCATTCAACAAAGTCACAAACCCAATTAATCGGAGAACGCAAGGTCTACGAAAAAATATAAGCTGGTCAATTATTTTGAAAAGGTTTTAAACCTTTGAAAAGGTTTTAAACCAAGTAACTGTAATAAGTTACTTTTTTTAAGTAACTTCTCGAACACTTCAACGTATTTAGTTTATATGATCAAATTCAATTTTCAAAGTTACAAAAGGTAGAAAATATCAATCAATCCTCATAGCCCCAACATCCCCTTAATTTAAAATATTAACTAACGTACCTTTCCGTGGTTCAGTAACATCCCACTCTTTGATTGTTAATCTATAAGCCAAATGCAAAAGATGTTCAAATGTTTTGATTTCAACATGTAATAATCCTAATCCATACTGCAAATTTTCCTCTTTAGGAGTGAATGGATCTTGTAGCTTAAACTTGTACGTGGTTCGTAAACACATAGAGCATTTGCAAGTCGCCCTATTCCCTGTGATTGTATTTACACATTTTCCATCAAACATGGTTTTAGACACCTGAAACTTTACGGTCACTTTTTTATTATTTAACATCTGAAACTTGTGGGTGGTAAGCGAATTTATCTCATTACTTAAACGCTGAAATTTCCGAATAGTTGCTGTTTCATCTTTTTTTTCAAGGGCGATTCGCAACGGTCGACAAAACCGAACACTTTGTGGTGTGGGATTAATCCAGCTATATTCTTCAGCACTTGATATAAGAATATATTAATTTAATATTTTACTGTATTATATGTCCAATATGTAATGTTAAAATATTTTTTGATTCAGTGTGCGTAAACTATCAATTTTATGCTCCTTAAATTAAATATCGTTCGGTAAATTTACTATTAAAATCTTCATAGAAATAAATAATACTTTACATTTTGTTAAATATTTATCACCAACATGCTTTGGGGTGCAGGTGTTTAGATTCAAAGCTGAGCTTGCCTATGTATAAAGTTCTGTATTTTATATAGTTGATTTTATCACGTAAGGGCAAAAAGCTTTAGCCACAGAGGTCTTTATCAATTTAAGTATTACTTTAAAGTATAAAGGAACAGTAAAAGTAACACTTGACTTCAGTGTTATAATTTTAATTTTAAGTGTGTACTCTTAACTGATGAGTATCATCTCCAAAATTTGAGTGTATACTCTTTATAATTGAGCGTGTATACCCAAATTTGAGTGTATAATCCTTACAGTCGAACTTCCACACTCAAATTTGGATGTAAACCCCCAAAAAGTGATTTTTTTTCCGTAAGATACCTTATAGACAGATAAGCCTCTGAGCTGTGAATTCTTATACGCATAGTTTTTATACAAGTATGTCAAATCAAGCCAAGTTTTATAATTTTAATCTGATCTACAGATTACAAAAACAAAAATAGGAAATTCATTTTAGTTTTGTTGTTTAAAAATTAATGTTACCTTAACTTAATCAATAAGATACTTGTTACAAACAAAGTTTGTTGAGCAAGCAGGCTGTCATTTTCAGGATTTTCACACCTTTGGTGCGAATTCATGTGTCCAGACGAGCTATCAAAACCTGATGTAAGCAGCAAGGTGACATCATTTAAGGCTTCTGGTCTCCAATCAGTAGCTACAGTTTCACATAACCTTTCTACGGTTTTGTTGAGCATGATTTGCAGAGGTACTCTAACTTCCACTTCTGTCGCATAAACTCGTGTAGGTAAAGATTCAACCATTTCACTTCTAATTGTAAAAACAATATTACTTTATTTTACACGTTAAATAATTAGTTTGAATGGAAATTGATTATCGTTACGCAAACTAACACAAAAATAGCACTATTACCCTATTGGTCTTGAATTTTAAACAAACTTTCACCTAACGTTTGTCAAAAAATTTAAAGTAACGTTCATTATTTCGTCGGCTGGGAGGAAAAAGGTGCCATCTCGTTATTTTGCCAAGAAAAGTGTCAACTCGTTATTTAGGTAAGAAAAGTGCCATCTCGTTATTTTGCTAAGAAAAGTGCCAATTTTGCTAAGAAAACTACCAACTCAGCGGAGCACTTTTCTTAGTGTAATAAAGAGTTAGCACTTTTCCTAACGAAATAACGAGATGGCACTTATCTTACCGAAATAACGTGTTGGCACTTTCCTTAGCAAAATAACGAGATGACACTTTTCTTCCCGAAATAACGAGTTAGCACTTTTCTTGGCAAAATAACGAGATGGCACTATTTTCCTCTCAGCGGACGATTTATACTCATATAGCTTTACTTTCAAAACGAGAAAGCTTTTAAACTCTTGCGCATTATATTTACAATGTAATTGAAACTTAATTATACTTTAACATTGAAATATTTCAACATTTTTGTAACCTTTTTTACTGTCACAAAGCTTTTTCTATAAAAAAGTCGGTAATACATCGCAATTTTCAAATAATATTCACTATACTGTCCAGTAAAATAAAGTAGCAAATTCAGCTCCACGAATTATTATATTGAATACAATATATCATGGAATTATAAATTTTTCATGGAATATATCATGGAATTTCAAATTCTACAATATATCATGGAATTATAAATTTTTCTATCGAAATATAAAAAAAAAAAATTATTACCTAATTAACTCATAACGTGGATAGATCTTGGATTTCTTTGAATGAGTATCGGTTACTAAAGCTTTATACCGATTCTTGCTATAGTCATTTTCCATATAGAAAGCTAAGGCTGATTCATTCGAGTGCCCTGATGAAAAATGTAATTAGAATTTATCAATCATTTCAAAATGGAGTAAGAAGATTCTATTAGTAAACATTCACTATTCGAAATTAGTGCTCTTATTTCTTGTTTTATTGCTATATGCATACTTCTTAACTAAAGTGGCATCAATTAACGTACAGTAAACATATTACTTTATCTAATAATTAATAAAAATTCTTCAACAAAAGATAATTTGGTTAATTTTTTGAGATTACATATATTATTTTTGTTTCAATGTATTTTTAATAATTTAGAGGTAGTGAAAAATAATTATAAAAGCCAATTATTTTTTATTATAATTTCATTTTAAAGCACAAACATTCTCAACAGATTCTAAATTGTGATTGCCGATGGATATGAAGTCGCGAATTTAGTAAGAACTTATATTAGTTAAAGAAAAACTAAAACTTTGATTTTAGAGTAGGATTATTTTATTAATTGCCTTAATTTTTTTGATTAAGGTTCTTTTTTCTATAGGACTTACTTAGCTCATCATCAGTTTGGGTTTGATCTTCATAAGCAATGTGATTGTTTCCATCAATACTTTGTCTCTTTGATTTTAGAGTCAGTTTCAGAGCTAATTCTGGTAAATTTATATCATGATTTGCGAATTCAGCAACTTCATGGGCTCTTCTATAAATTGTGCTTTGACATCCTAATAACAAAGCGTCAAACGTTTGTTTCGGTAGTATATGTGTGTGTGTGTGTGTGTGTGTGTGTGTGTGTGTGTGTGTGTGTGTGTGTGTGTGTGTGTGTGTGTGTGTGTGTGTGTGTGTGTGTGTGTGTGTGTGTGTGTGTGTGTGTGTGTGTGTATATATATATATATATATATATATATATATATATATATATATATTGAACAAACGAAATAAAAGGGCTTTTCCGAGCGGATATCCTTTCCCCCCTATATATATATAGTGTAACGGGTGCATGCAATAAGGGCGAAAGAGCCGCGTGTACCGCGCCGCGAGATTTGAATCGCGCGCGCTTGCACGTACAGCGGCTCGCCGCGCGCCAAGCGGGACGCGCGGGAGGCGAAGCAAGAAGAAGAAGAAGACGCCGCCGCGACGCTCCGAAGGGACGCCGCGGCCATTGATGAGTCAGTCTAGTCCTGTAGCGCAACAGGTGCGCACGTGCCATTACACCTCACCAGTGCCGTGCCTCCGAGTGCCCCGCGAGTGCCGCATCACGCCCTGCGGGAAGTGCCCTCCGCGCCTCCGATCCGCCGCCAGCCCCGCAGCGACACAACGCCGGCTGCCTTCGCCGGCCGGGCCACTCCGCCAGCGGAAGAGTGAGAGGAGGAGAGAGGGAGCGGCGGCAGCCGAGGCTCGAGCAGCCACGAGGCCCGACGCCTCGCAGCGAGGAGGCGAGAGTGCGAGAGCGTGAGAGAGAGAGAGAGAGAGAGGGACAGACCTCGGGCGACGCGCTGGCCAGCGCCAAAGTAAGTGTGCGCTTTCCTTGTATTTTGCCGCGTAGGTTTTGCGTGCGAGCGGCCACGCGTAAGTAGTGTTGCGCGGCTATCCGACGCCGCCTGCGTAGAGGCAAGCGGCCTCGTGTTCGAGAGCGCGGCGGCTTTTGTGGCGTCTCGCGGCGCGGTGACGCCGGCCGTGCGACCGGCCGGCTCCGCGTAAGTCTGGGCCTGCGCGTTCGATTTTGTAGGTGATGTTCGGGCTTCGCGCCCCTTGGCGCGATCCTTTTTGGAAAATAAACCTTCTTTATTTTACTTTTACTTCGTTCGTGTCGAGTCTGTCATTTCGCGAGTAACCGTTCCCTATCTCCCCGAATACCGTCCTCTACCTTTTCAGCAGCTGCAGCTAGTCGGAGGCATCATCTCCTAGAGGAGCAACGTCAACGGGGAAATTGTAAGTGAAAGTCGCTCAGGTTAACCTGAGCGGCGTTGTACGGGAACACCGGCGAGAGTAAGTAAGGCTAGTTCATAGCTAGCCACCGGTGAATTGTGCGCCGAAGTTAGCGGTAGCGGCAGAGAGCAGCGCTGGGTCTAGTAGAAGGCGGCCAAAGCTTTTGACACTAGAAAACCCCTAGCTGCCCCGGGCGTAGTAGACGCCCGCATAATATCTTCGCGCACCCCAGGGAGGGATTCATACCCTCTTGTAAATTCACCCCGTTACAATAGATATATTAAATTGCAGGACATTGCAATTATTGGTTTCATTTATTATGACATTATTTTTTACCGGGATCAGAATCCGTTGTCACTATTCGTTTTCTTCCTCCGTTAAAACTGCTACGAGTTTTCTTTTCGGCCGACCTCTTTGAATATTTTCACTTTTTCTCTTTTTTGTTTTGGGTTTGAACATGCTATAGTTAAATGCATATTTTTATTTTAAATGATATATTATTTACTGTAGAAGGTGAGAGGGAGGGGTGATACAACAATTGAAGGAAAATCCATTTTAAAAGGTGTATATATATTGATGTTAACCAAACCTTGTTATTTATAAAGATCGGGTTTTGCTACAATATCAATCAAAAATAATTATGAAACACTATTTTATTTACGAAAACATTAATTTCTTACACGTATGACATCGGATAATATAAAATCGGATAATTATCGAATAATAAAAATTAATTCTTGATTCTTCAAACCCTAGGTGTACGATATATCGTACATAACCCGGTCAAAAATATCCAGCTAGGAAATCCAGATGGATTCCCTAGCTGGATCCAGATAGATTTCCTAGCTGGATCGGGTGGATTCACGTAGATTTCAATGGATTTTTTAGCTGGATTTCTACTCTGGTCCATGTTGCGTAGATTTCCTACTTAATTTTTACTGAAAATGGGTAAGAAATCCACGCAACATGGATAAGAGTAGGAATCCAGCTAAAAAATCCATCGAAATCTACGTGAATCCACCCGATCCTGCTAGGAAATCCACCTGGAATCCAGCTGGAAATCCATCTGGATTTCCTAGCTGGATATTTTTGACCGGTTACTACTCGCCCTAAAGTAATATGCCACTTTACAAAAATAAATAATAACTAAATATAATCCTCAGAAGTATTATTTGACATATTTATATTTTGTATATAGCATTTGCCTCTAAAAATAAAAAAAATTATCTTCTTAATTATATAAAAAATATTTTTGAGAGTATTTATATAACAACAATCGAATAACTAAAATAAAGATGCAACCCTTTTTTAAAACTTACCGTTGATTAATTTTAAACACCTCGGTAATTGTTGAATACATCCACGCATTAAGGAGGGTCTTTCGCAAAATCCAACCAAATATTTTCAAATAAAATTTAAATACGTGATAAATAATGATTATTCCAATCTCTCTGCATAATTTTAATGTACCTTGATGAAGAATAAATTAAGCACGACATTAATAAAAATTGAGTTTTCAGGTTACATTGCTACATAGCCTTGTGGGATAGCACGATTTTTGTATGTTTGCGTAATTTTTATACTTCCAGCCTATTTTAGCCAATAAGAAAACGCATATGTATTCAAGCAACCACCAGAAAAATGAAACAATGAAAAATATATGGGCCAACGAACGACCAGAAAAAAGAATCAATGAAAAAATATTTGGCCAAGTTATTTAATATTAGTCACGAAAATTTAAACAAAATGCGTGACATACTGATTTTAAATTTCATAAAATTTGTGAATTGATTGTGTAAGCAAATTTTATATATTTTTTACCTATAAAATCTATTGTTTCATTATTAATTTTGACTATAGATTACTTTGCAAGCAATAATATTAATATTATGGGCTAAAAATATTGGAGGCCCAAGGAAGTACTCGTTAAATATGCTCCTTAGCGAAATACCCCCCTTAAGATATACGTTATATGACATTTTACCTGCACTGGCATATTTGACCCTGTACTCTACATTATTTGCATTACCTATTTCTTTATGATTTAATTATTATTCTATAACATATTCAAATAATTAACCCATAATGTAATTCGAATCAGGCTAAAACAATAGTCTGGCATTAACCTCACCTTATCTTAACGATGCAATGTTTGATGGACACGAATCAAATTATACTAAACTAAAGTATTTTCTTTTTTCTTTGTGTTTTGAAAATCTGTGCATTTGGCTGTTGTTGATGCGGTTGCTGTGATATGATTATACCTATTTAACATAATTGTTTATACGGTTGCTATGCTATAATTTGATTATTTATTGTACTGCAGATAATAAGATACTTATAGATTATAGGTATAGTTAATAATTATATTCCAAATTGATAGTATAATTTTTAAATTTTATATTTTACAGAATATTGCTTTATTTCTGTAAGACAACATAAATGCTAATTTCGACTCGAATTAGTATATATACATACTTGTCTTATCTTATAATTTAGATAAAATTATATTTAATAACTCATTAAGAAATTTATAAAGTAATAAAGAAATTCTACGCTTATTTATGCTTATTAGTTAACCGAGTATTAATTTTTTCGAACCGAATTTGCAAAAATTATATATAAAAATTTAATGTTAATATAATTTACGGCTTAAGTATTTCATTAGGGTGTACATTAGAACTTTTCCTTTAAATGATAACAATACAAACCAGGAACACTGGACAGTCTAAAATTTGTATTAAGCAATCCGATACATGTAGTTAAAAATACTTACCTCAGATAACCGATGCAATGTATAGTACAAACGAAAAATAAACGTTCATTTATTTATTCTCTTATTGTATTATAAATGTTATTAAATGTATACGTAACTGTATATAAACAAAAGAGAAAAAATCGAGTCGAGTTACCTGGGGTAACAAATATAAAAAATCAAAGCCTGTGGATGATTTAGCTTCAAGCCAAGCTAGCCTATTGAGTTTAAAGCTTTATTCTATTTATATAAAAGAGTTTTGAGGCTATCGGATATTTTCCTTTCAACCTGGTATTTCAATCTACAAGGTTCATAAGATTACAGATTATTTCGATTCAAGCTCTGCCTGTCCATTGTATGAGTAATTTCAAATTATAAGATAATTCAATTTAAGCTTTTTTTGCTTCCTCCTAGAGGAAGCTTTGTGATAGTGATTTTTTGAGTTGTTGTAAAAACATGTTATAATTGTTTTCTGAGGTGTATTGGCGCCCAAATATAATATGTTTGAATTTTCAAGAATGAATTCTTGAGTTTAAATATTCAAAACTGACGAATAATTAAAATAATATAAGAAAAATTTCTTTTTTTTCATTTATCCAACTTCCATTATTATCGTAAAATTTGAAGACAAAAATTTTCATCGCAAACTTCGCTTGGCTGCTCTGAGAGAGACACAAATGCAGGTAGAGTAGAGCGTCTACAACCTGCTACCCAGCCTCAGGATTTCGATTTTTGGTCGAGCAAAAATAGACAAAACATCACTAGAGCGGTACGGGGCCTTGATAAGCTTACGTCCGTCGCACCCAACTGTTTTTCCTTCTAAAGAATCTCTTTGATTGGGCTAAAACTCTCGTCTTGTATCTATCGCACCGAGATAGAGTTAGAGAATCAGGCCCCGAGAGGGGGTTCCGAAACCAAAAACCAGACGCTGGGCGGCACGTTGTAGACGTACTCTCTCTACACCTAGCAGGCCTTTGAGGCCCGCATGGCAGTTTGAGGCCGTGTGCTATCATTCAACAGCTGACGGTTTCTAGACTTTGGTTAAATTTCCATTCTAGTTCCTCTATAGTTGTAGATACTTACATCATGCACTGACAGAAAAACAAAAATATGAAAAATTTGTATGTTGTCTGGTAAACTGACGATAACTGACCATGTACTATAAACCCAAACTTTTAATTTTTCAATAATAAATTTAATTATAATAATGTAATAAATTGTTGCAAAAATAATAAATTTTGTTATTAAAAATGAATTAAAGGGATCATCAAATTAATTTTCAGGAAGCTACGGGCCAATGAATTGGCAGCGGTTTTTTTAATATGAAAGAGCCCGAAGGTTATACTGCATTTAGCTTCACCAAAGATTGTGTATATCGAATTGTTTACAAATCACTAATCCAGTGATAATTATATTCAAAATATATACTGAATAAAGTATTAACCTGTCATTGCGGCGAAGTATTTTACTTATAGTTGTAAGGTTAAAACTGCAAACCGGATGCCGGAAAAAAAGACTAAAATTCTGAAAGGAAAACGGACATAAAAAAATTCAGTTGTCTATATCTTTTAAACAAGATAATCTTATTAAATAAAATCTTTTGATTTGAGTAGAGCAATGAAATAGCTTTCGATTAAGAGTAAAATGTTATATAGTTAAAACTAACGTAATAGGTATATAGGCGCATTGAATTTCTCACACACCAATTTCAATGTATATGTAGTGCGGGTCGTTCCTTCAGGCTTCTTCTATACTTGCCTTCGGAGCGCGCCCGCGCTCCTTGATGTTCACAGCTCTAATGGTAATATATTATATATGGACGAACTCAGAAGTAAACATTTTTACCACTAAGAATCATTTTTCTAAAACATAAATACAGTTTTCAACCAAATTTAGACAAATTTAGAAAAAATGTTTCTCGTACAGTTTGGAGGTTATAAAAATTGATTTGACAATACTCTTCATTTTTCCCCTAATCTACATTCAATTAGATGTAAGTACAAACAAAAATCATCCGAATCGGTGGTTTCTGTCTGGAGTAACTTTTTTTCTAAATCCAAATAATAAGCTAATCGGTAAAAAGTTTTAGGTTATGGTCATTAAAAGTTTTTAATGTTACAGATCACTTATTTTGTCATAAATACCTTACAAAGTCATAGTGCATTACAGATTATCGTATTAACCTGACTTTGCGGGGAAGTATTCCACGTAGAGTTGTTAGGTTATGTTTCTTAGGTGTAGAGGTTATATATTATACATAGATGAACACAGGAGGCAACATTATTCCCAAAATGAATCATTTTTCTAAAACTTAAATACGGTTTACTACAAAATTTTGATAAATACGTATGTTTCTTGTAGAGTTTGGAGGTTATAATAATTGATTTGACAATACTCTTTATTTTTCCCCTAATCTACATTCAATTAGCTGTAAGTAAAAACAAAAATCATCCGAATCGGTGGTTCCTGTCTGTAATAACTTTTTTCTAAATCGAATTAATAAGCTAATCGGTAAAAAGTATTAGGTTATGGTAATTCAAAGTTATTAATGTTACAGATCACTTAATTTTTCATAACTACCTCACAAAGTCATAGTGCATGACAGATTATCATATTAACCTGACTTTGCGGCGAAGTATTCATCTGCAAGGTGTTTAGGTTATGGTTCACAGGTGTAGGGGTTATATATTATACATGGATGAACTCAGGAGGCAACATATTTCCCAAAAAGAAACATTTTTCTGAAACTTAAATACGGTTTCCTACAAAATTTTGAAAAATACCTATGTTTCTTGTTGAATTTGGAGGTTATAAAAATTTATTTAACAATTTTCTTTATTTTTCCCCTAATCTACATTCAATTAGCTGTAAGTAAAAACAAAAATCATCCGAATCGGTGGTTCCTGTCTGGAATAACTTTTTTCTAAATCGAATTAATAAGCTAATCGGTAAAAAGTATTGGGATATGATCATTAAAAGTTTTTAATATTACAGATCACTTAATTTTTCATAACTAACTTACAAAGTCATAGTGCATTATAGATTATCATATTAACATGTCTTTGCGGCGAAGTATTCAACGTAGTTCTTAGGTTATGGTACAAAGGTGTAGGGGTTATATATTATACATGGAGGAACTCAGGGGGCAACATTTTTTCAAAAAAGAATCATTTTTCTAAAACTTAAATACGGTTTCCTATAAAATTTTGAAAAATACCTATGTTTCTTGTAGAGTTTGGAGGTTATAATAATTGATTTGACAATACTCTTTATTTTTCCCCTAATCTACATTCAATTAGCTATAAGTACAAACAAAAATCATCCGAACTTGCATGTTGAAGTATGCTTGGTAATGTTCCATCACTGTATTAAATATGAGCTCTAGTCAAGTTTCTTGAAATGAAGTGTCACTGTCAAAGTACCGTAATCGAATGGGACCGCACGACCACTTTGGTCCCTTATATCGATTTCGATTGTCTGAAATAAGTTGAATAATAAAGGTATGTACATGGATGGAGAGAAACTCTTGATTCTCGTACTACCATACGTGCAATCATCGTCGATGTTTAACGATACTGCTCGCAATAATCGCGATTGAACGTCACCTATTACGTAAGTGTTGGAGGTCGTGGTGAGGTTAATTAGAACTCTTTGGTAATACTTAAAGAAAGACTAGTTTATTGTTAACGGCTACGATAATCGGTGCTTCCCTGCGCCATGTGCGAGATGTTACATCCTGGGCGTACGAGACTAGAGAGAGAGAGCAGCGCGTCGCTCGCTGCCGCTCGGCATTTCTACTTACTCACGGACGCACTAGGGAGGGGAGACATACATGTGTGCGTACGTGTGTCGCGCGCTGTCTGTATCGCATACATATAGAAGGCGAAATATTCATAATATCCAACACGCCTCCTTGAATTTTCGACTTTCACACACAATATTTTATATTAAATTTAGCGCGTTTCTATTCTTAATAAATGTATCCTTACATAGACCCTTAGTAAATATGTCCGGTAGATTATTTTCAGTTTCTATCTTTACAATATCGATAACACCTTTTTCGTAATTCTCATTTACATAATGACGTTGCACTTCAATGTGCTTAGAATTTTTTGTTGGGTTACCAAATTTTCCTATTGCTATTGCGCCTGAGTTATCCTCGATATTTTAACAGGATTTTCAAATGTCGTATTAAAGGCGTCTTTTAAGAGATTAATTACAAATAATATTTCTGTTGTCCAAACATTCTAATAACATATCCGGTGGTTGACTTTCTGTCAATGTTATCTTCTGCAAAGTCTGAATCGACCATACAATCAAGTTTATCCTTATTCAAATTACAACAATAGGTTAATTTTAAATGTTTCGTTTTGTATAAGTATTTCAATATTCGCATCGCGTATTTAAAATGTGTTGAATCGTAACAACTCTGAAATCTGCTTAAGTAGTTCACGCTGTAAGTTATGTCAGGTCTTGTACCTGTGCTAATAATAATTCACCTATTAAATTTCGATATTTTATTGTTTCATCTGCTTTATTAGCCTGTTCAAGTTTTAAATTTGTCTCCATCGGAGTATCATACAGTTTCGCGTTTTCTAAGTTGTACTTCACAGCCAATGATTCTATATATTTCTGTTGAATTAAAGTCATTATACCTTTCTTGTTATTATGATCAATGTGGATTCCTATATATGATTTAATTTTTCCTAGATCTTTCATTAAAAATCTTTTCATTAAAGCAGATTTAACTTCATTGATTCTATCTTTATTTTTACAGCATATTAAGAGATCGTCTACAAATACTAAAATGTATATAGTATCATCGTCTGTGTTGTTTACATATAAACAGTAATCATAATTGCTTCTTATAAACCCGAGTTTACTCACGCATTTATCAAATGTCTCATACCAAGCCTTTGGGCTTTCTCTCAATCCGTATAGTGCTTTTAATAATTTGCAAACCTTATTTTTTCCGGTTTCATAACCTTGTGGTTCATGAATATAAACTTCTGATTTTACTTTTCCGTTAAGAAACGCTGTTTCTACATCCATTTATTCTATAAACAGATTATTTACTCAACAATGACTTAACAAAATTTTTGATGTTTCCATTTTTCCTACTGGCGAATAAACATTTTCTTGGTATTCTCTTTGTTGGAAACCTCTAACAACTAACCTAGCCTTAAGAGAGTCGTCGCTTTTCCTTTTATAGACCCACTTTACATCAATAATCTTTTTATTTTGAGGTTTCTCAACTACAACCCATGTATTATTTTTCTTTAGGCATTCAATTTCTGAATTCATAGCTTTTTGCCATTCTTTAGCTTCGCTGGAGTTTAACGCCTCCTCAAATGTATTCGGTACATTTGCATTTACATAATGTATATAAATATAATGTGCTACAGGGTTTCCGTATCTTTATACCGGACTTTTCTTTCTGTTTGATGTTCTTTTAACATTTAAATTTTCATTTGAACGATTGAAAGCATTATCGATGTTCTTATTCTCATTTTCAATTTATTATTGATTAAATTTTCATTGTCAAAATCATGTTCAATAGTACTACTTGTTTCACTACTTGAATCATTTGATTCGTCTAAATTTAATTCGATAATGTTTTCATCGTTAACCTTTTCCAACCAGATTATCTCAGTGCCATCTTCGACAATTTGTACATGTCTGGCATTTATTACTTTATTATTTAACAAGAACCATTATTAACAAGAACAAAAACCATTGTGCGTATATCCTACTAATATACCTAATTGGGCTTTATCATCCCATTTTCCTTTTCTCAAAGCTTCTGGTTTTCTAACGAAGACTTTACTTCCGTATATTTTTAATTTTTTTACATTTGGTTTTTTTCCAAAAAATATTTCGAAAGGAGTTTTATTTTCATTTGAGTTGGCTATTGTACGGTTTTTCAAATAAGATCCTGTTTTAACGATTTCTGGCCAATATCTTAATGGTATTTTGGCCTCTCTTAACAGACATCTGCCTATATCCATAGCTGATCTGTTAAATCTTTCTGCTACTCCATTTAATTGATGGACGTAGGGTGGGCAAGGTAATAATTCAATTCCCTTCTCATTTATAAACTGATAAATTTCTTTATTCAAGTACTCTTTGCCATTATCACAATTTAACTTTTTAACTCTTTTATTAAATTAGTTTTCAACTAAATTTAGATATTCTTTAAAACAACTTGCAGTCTCTGATTTGCTTTTAATACAATAAACTCTACTACATTTACTGTAATCATCAATAAAACTTAGAAAAAATTTTTCTCCATCGGAATCTGTTGTTCTGTGTGGACCATTTAGATCAGTATGAATTAACTCAAAATTTCTGAAGTTTTACTTCTCTCATTTTTAAACGGTACATTAGCCATTTTACTTTGAATACAATTTGCGCATTTCATTACATTATTTTCTAATTTATCTGGTAAACCATCTACCAATGTATCTTTTACTAATTTGTTTAGATATTGAAAGTTGACATGGCCTAATGCTCTATGGCACTTTTCTTTCAGTTAATTTTACAGCGTTTACATATCCATCATTTTCAAGATCCTTATATATGTAACTTTTCATAACATACAAATCATTCATTTTGTTTACTCCCGCAACTAATTCTTTATTTTTGTTATAAATCTTTGCATTATCATTTTTATAAACAATAGAAATAATTTCTTGTAATTTTTGCAACGCTTAATGGATTTTAATTAATTCCTTTTACAAAATAAACGTTTTTTAAATCAATTAATTTTTCATTATGATAATTTTTGAAATATGTTTTTATATTGCCTACTTTTGTGGCCTTTAAATTTTTTCGATCGGGCAATTTTACTTCAATAGGATTTTTTAATACAATAAATTTTTCATACATTCTCTCATCATTCACAACATGATCAGTGCATCCGCTATCTAACAATCAACTGATTTCGTTGAATTTACCATTCTTTTCGCAATTATAATTATAAACATTCCTTATCCTAGATTTATTATCACAATCTTCGCCGAAGCTTGGATTGGGGTAAAGATAAAAATTAGATTCTACTTTGCTATATAACACATCACTCACAATTTCACTTTTCACTTCGTCGTGATTGACCTTGATCGTCCAGGTCTCAGCTGCTGAGTTTTCGCTAGGTTGACTGGAGTCTTCTTGCCTCTGCTGAGCTGCTCTTCTGCCACGACCACGTCCTCTATAGTTGCCTCGTTGATATCCTCGTTGGGATCAATCTCGACCTCTGCTTTGCGATGCTCCTCTGCTTTGTGATGCTCCTCTGCTCTGGCTGGCCTGTGGTGGTCCCCAACAGTCCTTTTTGAAATGACCTTCCCGGCCACAGTTAAAGCATTGTCCCTTTGTCTTGACGTTGAATGTACTTACGTTTTTCCTTTTCTCGTCATCAGGCACTGTCAAATTTTTTTCTTGAATTTTAGACTTAACATAGTCTACCGTTTGTTGAGCTTCTGGAACGAGATCAATGAAACTCCCAATAAAGCTGTAGCTTGCTGGTAGTGCTCTAATTAAATACCTCATTTTTTCCTTTTCTGGTAATGTGCCTCCAGCTGCTTTAAATTTGTTGCAGGCTTGTTCGAAATCTACAAAAAATTCTTCAACTTTCTCATAATTTTTTAGTTTAATATCTTCTAGTTGACCTCTGCATATTATTTGCAGCGCTGTAGATTTAGTCGAGTACATGCTCTTGAATTTTTCCATCATTTTGTAAGCTGTATCGCATTCACAAACATATTCTAATTGCTTGTCTGAAATAGTGCTTATTAATATATTTCTTGCTTTTAAATCCTTTTTGAAACTCTGTGCGAGAAGTTCGATTTCTCGCACGCTGCGTTAAACGATGCGTGCAAAAATCTCATTTCTCGCACGTCGTGTCAAAAAATACGGTTCGACACTTGTGGGAGAAGTTGATTTTCCCCTCGTGTGACTGTTTGCACCCGAGCGAAGCGAAATCCTCGCACTAGTCTCGAAATGTACTATTTTCTCCCATTCATCTACTTTATCTGTCTCAGCCCGCTCTCTTTCAGCTTGCTCTTTGCACTCTTTATACTCTAATAGAGTCATTAAGCGAAATTTCGAGCTTGCATAGTTTGCACCTTCAAAAATGGGAATTACTATATCTTCGAATTTTGCTTGCTTAGCCATCTCGACTTTTTTTAACTTAATATCTTCATACACTTTTATTACTTTATTTAGCGTAATTATTTCCTGCACTATTTTCACAAAACGTTTTTCGGCAATCTTTTTCTTAATTATTTTTTTGCTTTCGTATTCAATGTCTTCTAGTATTACTTCTCCTTTGGTTTTCACTTGTGCTTTAGTGTCCATTTACCACGTGTATAACCTCAAATTCTGCCACGTGCTCTATTCTTGCACCGCGCAGCATGCTTCACCCAAGAAATCTAATCTGTTTGCATCGGCTTGAATTATTCATAAATTTTTCAAAATTCTTTCTTCTATCACTTATAGACATATTCTATTATTTATTCACACTTGTACTTTTCTTACTTTTGCACTTTTCCTTCAATATTTTTCACAGTTAAACTTTTCGCAAGCCGCGTGCTTTTTCTCTTCCTACGGCAAGGCTGCCCCAATACTCGCCGAGGCTTGTATTGAGTAGAGTCTTTTCGTGTCACTTACCAACCGCGATCTGCTACCATGTTGGAGGTTGTGGTGAGGTTAATTAGAACTCTTTGGTAATACTTAAAGAAAGACTAGTTTATTGTTAATGACTATGATAATCGACGCTTCCCTGCGCCATGTGCAAGATGTTACATCCTGGGCGTACGAGACTAGAGAGAGACAGCAGCGCGTCGCTCGCTGCCGCTCAGCAATCCTACTTACTCACGGACGCACTAGAGAGGGGAGACATACATGTGTGCGTACGTGTGTCGCGCGCTATCTGTATCGCATACATATAGAAGGCGAAATATTCATAATATCCAACAGTAAGGTTCCCAAATATCACTATAAATCATAAGCATGGACGGAAGCCCATTGGAGAGATGAGCAGGTCTATCACTTACTACTGATTCTTCATCTCTTAAAAGTACTATTCGTGCTTTCGAATCCCAACATTTTTCGCAACTCCTTGGATAAACAAAACTGGTGACTGAATTCAGAGCAAGATATCTTTGTACAAACTCTGTAGACTATCACGTAACCACCGGGATCGACACCGAATTCTAAATAGTCCTCTATACAGTATAAATTATTTAGCTCTTGTACTATAGTGTTTACATCTCTGTAAACTCCTGGATGAACCAACGACAGCGTAGTACTAACATTTTTTGCCTTTGTCTCTAGAGTCGAGTGTGGAATGAGATTAAGCGAAACTGTTCCGTACGGTTGCTCGGAAGACACGTGTTGAAACGTCAGCGGAATTTGAACCTCCGTAAGCGCGACTGACCATGAACCTTGAAGATATATCTGCTGAGGGAGCTGCGTGATGAAACATGTCCTGGTATTTTCCGCAAAATAGTTCATGCTGCTGTTGCTCGGCAACACAATATAAAACTGATCTTTCATTTTAAAATTTTTTTTATATATTCATCAACTTATTCGCTCTAATCCAGGAATTGAACTTATCGCCGTATCCCTTCCACTTTACAAAATATTCTTTAGACGAACGTTTGCCTCTAGTTTTCAAAATTTCATCAATTTCAAAAACGTTTGTAGTTAAATTTTTACGTACTCAACACAATTCTTCGACGTAGAAAAAAACGTCAATTTCCTCACCTGCCAAGTCTTCTAAATAATAAACTGCTAGCGGGGACGACGTTGAGATTCATGTAATTTTGAAAATCTCTCGTGTCCAACCACTCTCATATCCTTTAGCGAAAACATTCTTTGCAGGACTGACGCGCACCAAATCCCCGACGCAGTATTTAAGTTTTAAAAGCACGATTGCCATATAGACGTTGTAAATTTTCACGAGCTTTGGCTTCATTGTACAGTTTTACGAATGCTGGCACCATTTTTGAGGCCGAATGTTTGGTATGATTGTACGCCTCTACGATATTCTGCAAAAAATCAACATACCTTCGAGAATTTTTATGAGAAAAATACCGCCATGTTCTTTCTTTTATAGTTCTTATGAATCTTTCCACAATGGCAGCTTTTACATCTGGACTGCGTACCACTCTAAACACTACCGTGCTTTGAGAGATCCCTCTGCAGCGCCCCGCCGATAAATTCTTTACCTTTATCAGTTTGAAGACATATTGGTTCGCGTCCGTTACTTCTCGACAAAATACGCGCAAAAGCATACGCGACGTTTCTCGAAGTTTTGTCCTTGACAGGTTCAGCCCATGCGTATTTGCTGAGAACATCGATGACAGTTAAATCATAGCTGTAGCCATCGTTGTAAGATTTTATAGATCTCATGTCCATCAAATCAGCTTCCCATACGTCGTCGAAATTGCGTACATTACAATTACGTCTAGGAAAACAATGCCGAACAGGTCTATGCGAGTTATAAGCGTCTTGACTCTCAAGCAATTCAATAACACCTTGACGATTGTGTTTTTTACGCGCAGCTCGCAAAAGTTTATCAGCATCAGCGTACGCCGAAGGTCGATGTGCTTCGCAATAAAGTTTTTCAAACGGTTTATTCATTATTTGAAATTATTATTTGGTCTATTTTCTTCTTATCCTTTGGTTACTGTTCCTTCTTCTTCTTCATAGCCTTTTTTATTTGTCCACGCTTTGATTTTTTATCTTTTTTGTCTCGTTTTCTAATAACATTCTTGATACGCGAAAAAAATTTTTCAAAAGTTATCTTGCTAACCATGCAGCAAGTTATCATCATCGCGCCTGTTCTTTCGTCAGACGGCGTTTCCTAGGCGAGTATGCGAGAGAAGGCATATCGTGCTAAAACTAGGTCGGCTTCACGACGGTCACCGTTCGAGTCAGCATAAGCTAGATCGTGCTGTCGGTAGGCCTCATTCAACGGATTGATTCCAACGTCGCCACGTTCGATACGCTCTGCTAGCTTAGTTCCAGGTCCGCAAAATTTTTAATGCGTTACATGCATTTCAAACGGTAATAAATCAACGAGTGCATCTAGAACGCTGTTTTTCTCCTGTTCTTCTTCTTGAGAATTTATTAGCGTAGCCCGAATGTCTTGCTCATTCCGCGCCATGACAGTATTTCAGAGTGTGGTGGTGAGACCTTCCTTTTTTTCAGCTGACTTCTTTTTTCTTCTTTTTTCGGGTTACGTTGAATCTGTTTCATCAGTAGCACTGTCGCCGCTATTCTGAACTCTCAAAATAGGAACGGAAGGCGATGTAGTAAAAGCACTGTTTTCTAGAGGCTCACTGGTAGACGAGGCTCTGGTAACATCGTTCCAAACACTCTTGTTACCTATAAACTCTCGCGACACAGTTGTTTGGCGAAGAACGACAGCGAACTGAAGATGACCAGGCAGAGAGCTTCTTTTTCTATCTCTCATTGCGTCATTCACCAAGTCGACAATGTTGGCTCCGGGCACAATCGTGCCATCTATCGTTCCAGTCTGGTTGGCATCCCAAACTACTTTACCACCAGCTCGCAAGCATCGCACGAGTTGTTTGGCTTTCGTTTTCTACTTTTTCGGAACGGTATAGATAATGTTTGTGTCAATGAGCTCATCGGTTTCCTCCTCCTCCTCCTCCCCCACCTCCACCCCCTCCTCCTCCTCCTCCTCATCCTCCTCCCCCTCCCCCCTCCTCCTCTTCCTCCTGCTCATTATCGTCTACCGTATTAGATTCACTGACTCTGTTATTCTCATGTTCTTTTTTATACTTATCTCCTTCTTCGGTGCCTTTGAAGTGAAGATATCGCTGTAAAACTTGATAGTAGAGAGTCCACTTTTCACGCTCGTCTTTGTATGTTGGCGAGTTCAATATTTCGTTCATTTCAGCATCGAGTCTACTCATCACCGATCCCGGTGTTTGCAGACTTTATCTTATCTTTTCCGAGCGTGGTTTGCAAACGTTCAAGGCTCTCTCGCGGTAAGAGAATCATCTTTCTCGCGTGTTCCATCTTTATTTATTCACGAGATTAATAAAAAGTGTGCCAATCAAAGGTGCTAGCACGTTGCACTATAATGTTTTTTCTTCGTTGTAAAGTGATATCCGGTGATGCTAGCTTTCGCAGAACTTTTTCGTGCTTACGCAGCCGACCCTTGTGACCATTACTTAGCGGGACATTACCTATCAATACGTTTAAAGCGCACTCGCAAATACAACGAACCAATTTTGCATCAGCTTTCTGCAAAACTGGTTTTCGCAGTTCTTTGTTAAAATGGTACAATGCCGCCAAGATGGTAGCATCTTTTCCACCAAAAGGATAACGCGTTTTTGTAGTCATTACAACGATTCGCTTGGAACTTGATTTTGACGGTTTGTCAGTTCTTTTCGAGGTACGTAAACGTACTGGTACTCATCATCGGGGAAAATACACGTTCGAAGTCGGCAGTTATCCGATGTGATTTGCTTCAGATCCAACAAGAGATAGCTAAAAGCTTGCAATGTTGCATCCCGGTAGGCTTCTTCTAAAAATCGAGGATTTTCAGGATATACTTGCCTAGCAAGATGACGTATCTGGGCACGATCTCGCAAATTCCTAAAGATTACAATGTACTGAGCGTTCAAAGATATGTTGCGCTGGCCTTTGCCTTGATGGAAGATGTTTTGAGTGATAAAAATTACGCTCAAGTTGTTGTGATGACTACCTTTCGTAAAGAGATTCACTATGGCTCCTCCAAAGGACGATTCGCGCATGAGGTCGTCGATGATGATCAACTTAGGTTTTGGATAGTTAAGCCAATCGATGTTTTGCGGTAGACCTTCGCGAAATTCAACGTCTTTACCCATATCTCTATATCCCGATTGCCATTCACCGTATTAAAGAATAATACACTCGAAGCGAGTGTCGCTCAAGCGGTCAATGTATTTCAGAAATTTTTTAACAAATACTGTTTTACCGCAGCATGTTGGCCCACTCAACGTACAAGTCCACGGATGTTTCCAACGCGTGTCCATAATTCACACTGACTGTGCACTCTGAAACACTTCTCCCGAAGAGCTCGTAACCGCGTCCGGTGTCCCCCCAAGCGCGGCCGCTCGCGAGTCCGCGAGCCTTGTGGTGGGGCTAACTCCGCGGCAAAGCAGCTCTTTCGCCGGCGCAGCGATGGCCAATGAGCTCTTATCTTAGCCGCTGCGCCTCCGGTGGCCGCTAAATCAGCTTGTTGGGGCGCACCTGCAGCCAATGAGCTGTTTTCTAGTGTGCCGTTAGTCTCATGGTGGGGCTATCTCCGCGGCAAAGCAGCTCTTTTACCGGTGCAGCGGTGGCCAATGAGCTCTTAGCCGCTGCGCCTCCCACAGCCGCTAAATCAGCTTGTTGGGGGCGCACCAGCAACCAATGAGCTGTTTTCTGGTGCGCCGCCACCGCTAATGACAATGATGAAGGCACAGCGATAGCCAATGAGCTGTTTTTACACTGCGTCGTCATCGGTCACGAGTGCGCTCTTTGTATTGCTACACCAGCGCCACTAACTTTCCAGGGTGTGGCCGCCTGATGCGTCAGTAGTAGACGGACCGCGGATGTAGCCGTATGGATAACTTTTACTTAACGCGACGAATCTTCTCTTTCCATACACGGTTTTACACGTCTTTGTTTCATTTTGCGTTATCACCTAGTGGAATGCTGTTCGTCGAATAGCAAAATTAGATAGTAATATCTTACTATCTTGTGAAGTAATCATCTCGCGAACAGTATCAAAAATTATTTGTAGACTGTTAGAGTAATTTAGCCTTATACCTTTAACTTTACACACGTCCGGTTTTTTAAATTTGTACGCGTAAAATTTTGGACCTCCAGATAAAAATGAGGTTATGTACGTACCGTTTCCGTTACTAGCCAATTCATCCGTGAGTTCGCCTAAAACCACACCTGTTGGTAAATCGCGTTCGCCGCTATCCTCTCTGCTAACATAAAAAACAGAATCCGTGTCGTAGTAGAGAGCTCGGGGGCCCAACGCGTGCAAATACTTGAATAGCTCCAGTCGGGCCTGTGCTGTTGTAAAGGCAGCAATCACAACACTTGTCGTTGAAGATGACAACAGAACTTCGTTGTTGTAACACCAGTTGGCGTAGGGTGTTTCGTCATTGACCGGTATAATTCCGTTAACGTCTATTTCTGTGCTGGTAAGTAACTCTGTCAATCTTTCTGGTTTAGTAATCACTTTTGTCTGTGTCATGTTTTCACGTTGACCAAATTTACCCCATAAAGAGTTTAGACATAGTTTTGCGACTGATCTTAGACCCGCGTTGTACTGTATCGCGTCTTTATTGAAACTAATACATTCATTGACATCCAATTCTTTTACGTATTCATCTTTATCTTGTTCAGTCGGACAACCAGGTGGAAACCCAGAAGCCATAGTTTTTTGCGCGAAAATCTCGTTGATATATTTGGCAAATACTCCACTTTTGCGTTCTTTTTGATTATATTGCGTCATCTCGTATTGCCAGATCTCATAAACGCGTTGAATTGTATATCACAGTTTGACGGCCTCTTTAACCTCCTCAGACACCCACGTTCCCCGTAAAATTCGATCATTCGGGTCTTGATGCGGGCAATCTTCTTGGATCATTTGTTCACAACACGTGCGACATAGGGTAAATATTAGTTTACCGTACATTCTTAACGGTAATAAAGGGTGATACAGGTTTTGCGGTGGAAGTACTTCGCACTTTCTTAAACCGTTAACTTGAAATACGTCGTTGTTTACCCCTATGACATTCTACATATGACGTCTACATTCCTCCCAACTCACGTATATTTTAGGATGACCAACAGGGTATTTACCGCGCTTGCAAATATACGGGTATAACGAACAAACATCCACGTACTTGATCTTCTCTTACTCTTAACAATCATACACTTTGACGGTATTGCCTGTGCGTTCACCGAAAAATGCATCTCGGGGATCCAGTGGTTTGTGGTTCTCGTCATCCGTACTCTCTGGAATAAAATGGTGAAGCTCTTCGTTTTACGAAACTTTTTTTTGAAAGTCACACTCCCATTTTTCGATCAGTTCGTAATTACTGTCTTTTATCTTTCTACTTATGGTTAAAGTTCTTTCAAATCTATCGTCCATTGAATCACCGGCTGGCAAAGCTATATCTCGATATATGCTATAGCACCGAGGGCCACCATGCCAAAAACATCCGTGAAATTGTAACACTAATCCTCTGTGATTTTCTTGATCTTACGGTGAACTATAACCATCGACGATGATACCTTCCCGTAATCTTCTTTCGCGACACCGTCCGGCATGTTCGATGGGTCGTCCCAGAATTCTTTTCTCCATCCAGGACAACCAATACACAGCCTTCTTGGATTGATTATCAATCCATCTGTATCCACCAGGTGGCATGATAACTATTTGATTCTTTTTTAAAAATGTTTTTCTAAAAACACGCATACAAGCCGAGGCTATAGTTGTACATTCAGCAAAAGAACCCACACTGAATTTCATAAAAATTTTTCAAAAAGCTAAACACGCTAATCTTAAAATTGTAACGTCTTCTTTACAGTATTTTTCAATTTTTGTCAGGAAGTTAAATAAATAGCCACACGCTGTTTGTTCATTATACCATTTCAAAAGGCGTTCTCTTTCCTTTGTGTATGTGACAAATTCACAATCTCCTCTGCGGCTTCCTTTTGAACGCACCCATTGCTTTGCCGAATAAGATTCCAATATTCATGCAATTTTTCTGTACGGATTTGGCCTCTAACGCTAACAGCGTACACATATGCGGCGGCTAAAGCTGGCGGTAAACACAGATTATCATCGTTCTTGATGCACAGAATTGATTTTTTATTTACTGTATCTTCAGTCAGCCGCATCCGACCACGTTCTTCCGTACTTTTGACAATAACACAGTTAATCGATAACCGATTACTGATACTAAAATCATTTGCACTTTGCACTGCATTGAATGGCATTTCCCAAAGGACCTTATAATTGAAATTTTTAATCGGTCTGAACGACATTCATAGAGCTCCATGATTGAATCATTCAGAGTCTATTGTTATACCTATAAAATCGGTAGGTCTACCTCTGGTGCACAGTTGTCGATGAAGATTACGCATACAGTCCTCTAACCAAACACAAACATTGGCGTTTGACGGAGGTGGCGCTATAGTTCCTTGAATCTCCCTCCCTTCGTATCCAAAATGACGATAATGACGTGTAGATTCATTTTCAATGATAAAACGAGGACGCGATCCTTCACCGCACTGTAAATAATCTCCTGTAAAAACAATGCAAATTTCTTATCTCATAAATAAACAAGAATCTATATAACCTTACCTCCTCCATTATTATTAATTTCTTCTTCAGCTGTATCAGTACTACTACTACTGCCGTTGGTGGTGGTGCTGCTGCTGCTGCTGCCACTGCTGGAATCGGAGTCGTATTCAATTTCTGCCCGAGATGAAGGCACTGCTTGTTCTAAAACTAAAAGTATTGAATGAGCATTTAATAACGATGTAAAAATTATTAAACGAACACCCCAATCAATACTTACGTGGCAAGTCTCCGCTGTTTTGACGAATCAGTGTTGATGATGCTTCTGCTTCTGTAACTTAAGTATTGAGATGTGCCATAATGATGTCAAATTATTATTTTAATTTTAACAATCTCAATACTTACTATGATCCATGTTAGATGTTGAGCGTCCAGGCTGTTGATAGTCTTGAGTATTTATTTACATTAATATTTCATCGCCTTCCGTATCGTCGCGTATCTGATTAATTACTGAAAAATAATAACGTTATTGGTTTAGAGTACAAGTAAAATCAAAAAATTTTTACGCTAGAATGAATCAATACTTACGATGACGGTGAAATATACGGCTGGCTAGAGGGCTTGTGTGATCGCTGAGTTGCTTTACAGCCTTTACAACGATCGACAGCACATCTGGATTATGAAAAAGGCCAATACTATACATGTAGTAGATGCTTGATACGTCGCAATACAAGAGAAGATGCAATTTTTTGCATAATACCTCCAGCGATAACTTTTCGAGGTCGCTAGCCCATACTCGTCCACACATTGTGCGTATATGCGAGTGTCGAGCATTTGCTGTACGTAAAACGTGTCTGGAACTTTTAACTAAATGAGATACACTGGCTTTAAACATCTTGAAGTGTTCTGCGTCTGCTCACTCAAACTGCACTGACTAGTCGTTGATTCTAAACGCCTCTTAAATATAAAGCCAGACAATGCATTGTCGCGTATGCCATCTCTCGCAATAAAACGGCGTCGATGAGTCTTTCGGTAAGCTATACAATTTCAACTTCCTTTCCTCGAGACTTTTCTCGAGACAAATTTTTTTCCTATGTAATTAAATAGTCAAAATAATGTGCAGTTGCAACTCGATGTACGTGACATTTTCTCATTAATCAGCAAAATTCCACAGTGTCGTACGATCAAATGAAGGAGAAAAAACAATCTCAACATCCTTTCATTGAGAAAAATTTTTTTCTCTATGTAATTCAATAGTCAAAATAATGTGCAGCTGCAACTCGATGTACGTCACATTTTCGCATTAATCAGCAAAATTCTTTATTGTCGTACGATTAAATAACGGAGAAAAAACGTCGGCGCATTTCTCGTTCGAAAAACATGATGGGATACATGGCAAGATACAATTTCGACGACTGTAAGTTATGATTAATTCGAGGTAAGACAACATAATTCGACAGCAGAGAGTACACGTGCGATGAGATCATCCGTGGCAAAGATGAAGGGACGACCGGCTGTCAGTCGCGAATATTGTCTTGTCGCGTGAACATCTCCGTCGCAAAGTATCATGAGTGTATTGTGTGGATTCTGAAGTGCGTCATGTGTCTTTCTTGTACCCCATACAAATGTTGTGCGCGATTACGTTATGTATATAGTTGTTCAATGCAGAAATTCGGGTGTACAGTTCCACGTGAGTGTAATCTATGATGAAGTGGTCTTATGGGATGTCCATGAGGTTGCGGTTATTCCATTTTTCAAGCCGTGCGCGCGTGATTAGATACGGGGCGTGGATGCTGGCCGCTCGCTGCACAGTACAGAGAGTCTATACACAAGATGTAAAAAGCCATTAAAAACCCATGAATCTGAAATTTTTTTGGGTAGGTACACTTATCGTGGTGCAGAGAGGCTATACACAAAAGTTATAACACCATAAAAACCCCATAGCCACCCCATAAGACAACATATTCATGAATCATGTACCATTAGCTTCCAAAATCCGATAAAATATCGAAAACTCGACAAAAATCCTATGAATCTGAAAATTTTTTTTTGTAGGTCCACTTGCCATGGTGCAGAGAGGCTATACGCAAAATTTATAAAATACACCATAAAAACCTCATAGCCACCCCATAAGACCATATATTCATGAATCATGTACCATTAGCTTCCAAAATCCGATAAAATATCGAAAACCCCATAAAAACCCATGAATATGAAAATTTTTTATGTGTACATTTGCCATGATACAGAGAGGCTATACACAAAAGTTATAAATACTCTCTCTCTCTCTCTCTCTCTCTCTCTCTCTCTCTCTCTCTCTCTCTCTTTCTCTCTCTCTATCTCTCTCTCTCTCTCTCTCTCTCTCTCTCTCTCTCTCTCTCTCTCTCTCTCTCTCTCTCTCTCTCATACACACGCACGCATGCACGCACGCACACGCACACGCACACACACACACACACACGTGCGACGTGCATATGCACAAACTTTTGCTAACGCAGCACTATGACGAGACCCGACAAGCATTGACCCCCGGCTGCCGCCGATGAGTCAATGTTTGGGTCTCGCCATAGTGCTGCTATAACTACTAACATATGTTTTAGGGATTAGAGAATGGGAATGGAAATATCTATTTTGGTAACAGAGCTTACGGGCTGAACCATACTCGCTTTCTCAAAGAGAAAGCTTTGTAACGGTAAAATTTTTCGACCTCGAAATTTCGATGATTCTCGATATTTCTGAACTCCCTGAGTCGAAATATGCGTTTAGAAAATGACTGTGTCTCTATATTTATCTCTCTATTAAATAATTGTTTCTTACTTTACCACGAACCTCAACACTATTAATTATCCAAACCTCAACATGGTAGCAGGTCAGTGGTTGGTATGGAACTATCCTTTTTTCTCTACCAGACCTTCGGGGAAGGTAGAGGAAAGCACGTGGCTCGCGAAAAGTTTGCAGTGAAAAATATTAAAGGAAAAGTGCAAAACTAAGAAAAATACAAATGTGAATAAATAATAAAATATATCTTTAAGTGATAGAAGAAAGAATTTTTGGAAAATTTTTGTGAAAACGTTTTGTGAAAATAGTGCAGAAAGTAATTACGCTAAATAAAGTAATAAAAGTGTACGAAGATATTAAATTAAAAGAAGTCGAGATGGCTAAGCAAGCAAAAATCGGAGATATAGTAATTCCCATTTTTGATGGTGCAAATTATACAAGTTGGAAATTTCGCTTAATGACTCTATTAGAGTATAAAGAGTGCAAAGAGCAAGCCGAAAGAGAACGGGCTGAGACAGATAAAGCAGATGAATGGAAGAAAAAGGATTTAAAAGCAAGAAATATATTATTTAGCACTATTTCAGATAAGCAATTAGAATATGTTTGTGAGTACAAATCAGCTTATGAAATGATTGCGAATTTGGATAAATTATATGTGACAAAATCCACGTCATTACAAATAATATGCCGAGGAAAAATTGAAGATATTAAATTAAAGAATTATGAAAATGTTGAAGAATTCTTCGTAGAATTTGAGAAAGCGGTGAATGAATTTAAAGCAGCCGGAGGAAAGATAGATGAAACTGAGAAAATGCGATACTTAATCAAAGCATTACCAGCAAATTACAGTTATATTGGTGACTTTATCGACGTCATTCCAGAAAGAGAAAGGACAGTAGATTACGTAAAATCAAAAATCAAAGAAAAGAATTTAGTTAAAAATAATTCAGAAAAGAAAAGTAATGAAGCACGTTCCCAACAAAGATGGCAGAGGCAGAGGTACCCAATCATCCAGACGACAACGTGGAAACCAACGAAGCTACAACCGAGGCAGAGGACGCGGACGCAGTTCAAATCAAAACAAGTCATCGGACGAGCAGCAGGGTTCATCATCCGAGACGTGGTCAACACAAGTATGCGGCCCAGAAGTAAAGGACATAACAGGTTATAGCGTAAATAGAGAATGCGAAGGTAACGAAATAAAATTGGACAGTGGTTCCACAGATCATATTATTAAAAGTGATAAATATTTTGAGAAGTATATAGTTTTAAAAGATCCGGTAAATGTAAAATTACCAGACGGTAAAATGTTAAAAGCGACGAAAATCGATAATATAAAAATTAAAGTTAAAAATTATTATAATGAAAAACAAATTGATTTGAGTAATGTATATTATGTAGAAGGAATTAAGCAAAATTTGTTAAGCTTTTCCAGAATAACTAAAAATGCTACAATAACTGCACGAGAAAGTAATGCTAAAATTTACAATAAATCGGAAGAATTAGTAGCTATTGCAAATAAAATTGATAATCTGTATTCTTTGAAAAGTTATGCATTAACGAATAAAAATAAAGATAAATATGTAAATTCAGTAAGATTATCAGATAAAGAAAAATGGCATAGAGCACTTGGTCATGTAAATTTTAATTATGTGAATAAAATAGTAAATAATAATATATTAGTTGAAGGTTTACCAGATAAATTGGAAAAAATAGATATGAAATGTGCAAATTTCATACAAAGTAAAATGGCAAATATACCATTTGAAAATAATCGATCAAAAACGAAAGAAATCCTAGAGTTAATACACACTGATTTAAATGGTCCACATAGTACTACTGGCTATGGTGGAGAAAAATATTTTCTTACATTTATTGATGATTATAGTAAATGTACTAGAATCTTTTGCATTAAGAATAAGTCAGAAACTTCAAGTTGTTTTATTGAATTCGTAAATTTAATAGAAAATAAATTTAATAAGAGAATTAAAAAGATGCAATGTGATAACGGTAGAGAATATCTAAATCGCGAAATTTTCGATTTTGTAAAATCAAAAGGAATAGAATTATTGACATGTCCACCCTACGTTCACGCATTAAATGGAGTAGCGGAAAGATATAATAGATCAGTAATGGATATAGGTAGATGCTTAATGAGGGAAGCAAAAATTCATAGAAGATATTGGCCGGAAATAATGAAAAAGGTAGCTTATTTAAAAAATCGAACAATTGCAAACACGTCAGAGAATAAAACTCCTTATGAAATATTTTTCGGGATAAAGCCAAATGTTAAAAATTAAAAAATTTACGGAAGTAGAGTCTTCATAAGAGTTCCGGAAGCTCTAAGGAGAAGTAAGTGGGATAATAAGGCACAACTAGGTGTATTTTTAGGATACGTTGAAAACGGTTATAAAGTCTTAGTTAATAATAAAGTAATTACTGCAAGGCATATTGATGTAATAGAAGATAGTATAAAGTTAATCTGTTTAGAAAACGAAAATAGTGATTCTCAAATTAACGTAGAATTAAATGAAACGAACAACAGCGGTTCTGAATATCCTTCTCACTCTACTGCGACTCGGGGAAAGTAGAGGAGAGCAAACTGAATTAATCGATGCGAATAATGTAAACGATAACGAATCTGATAACGAAGACAACGAAAATAGAGATAGACTAACAATACCGCCAAAATCTCAAAGAAAGAAAAGTCCAGTAAATAGATAAGGAAATCCAGTTACTCATTTTATTTATGTAAATTATATTGATGCAAATGTACCAAATACATTCGAGGAGACGATAAACTCCAGCGAATATAAACAATGGCAAATAGCAATGGATTCCGAAATAAACAGTTTAAAGAAAAATCACACATGACAAATTGTAGAAAGGCCAAAAGAAAAAAAGGCCATTGATGTTAAATGGGTTTATAAAAAGAAAAATAACGATACTTATAAAGCAAGATTAGTTGTAAGAGGATTCCAACAAAAAGAATATGTTGAAAATGTTTATTCACCTGTAGGTAAAATGCAAACGTTGAAAATGTTATTGTCTTACAGTTGTAAAAATAATTTGTTTATAGAACAAATGGATGTTGAAACGGCATTTTTAAATGGCAATGTAAAATCAGAAGTGTACATTAATGAACCAAAAGGTTATGAAACTGGAGACAATAAAGTTTGCAAATTGCAAAAGGCTCTGTATGGTCTCAAAGAAAGTCCTAGAGCATGGTATGATTGTTCCAACAAATATGTCGAAAAACTGAATTTTGTAAGAAGTAACTACGATTACTGTCTATACGTAAATAATACAGATACAGATTCAATATATATACTAGTTTTTGTAGATGATCTCTTGATGTGTTGCAAAGACAAAAATAAAATAAACAACGTAAAAGCAAGCTTAATGGAAAGATTTATAATGAAAGATTTGGGCAAAATTAACCAATATATTGGCATCGATATTGAATATAGTGAAGACAGAGGTAAAATGACTTTAAGTCAAACGAAATATATCGAATCTTTGGCTATAAAATACAACCTTGAAAATGCAAAATTATACGATATTCCAATGGAGAGTAATCTAAAATTAGAACAAGCAAATGAAATAGATGAAAGAATAAAATACAGAAATTTAATCGGCGAATTATTATATATCAGTACAGGCACAAGGCCAGATATAACATATAGCGTTAATTATTTAAGTCGTTACCAAAGTTGTTATGACCAAAGACACTTTAAATATGCATTGAGAATTTTGAAATACTTATTTAAGACTAAAGATTTAAAGCTAACGTACTATGATAATGTTAACAACGAAGTATTAGATTGTATGGTAGATTTTGACTATGCAGGAGATAATGTAGATAGAAAATCTACAACAGGTTTTGTAATTAGATTATATGGAAATTTAATTTTTTGGAAAACGCATAAACAAAGTACAGTAACAAAATGTTCTACTTTTGCAGAATATACTGCTATATCCAAAGCAGTGACAGAAATCTTGTTCATTAAAAATTTATTATGCGAATCATTTAACGTAAAATTTGATAAACCAATTAAAATGTATGAAGATAACTCAGGCGCAATTGCAATCGCAAAATTTGGTAATTTTACGAAAAACTCAAAGCACATTGAAGTGCAGTATCACTACGTTAATGAAAACTACGAAAATGGAATAATCGACGTTGTAAAAATAGACTCAGAATTTAATCTAGCAGATATGTTAACAAAGAGTTTAGATCAGACGAAGTTTTTGAAAAATAGAAAAGCGTTGAGAGTGATTTGAAATAAAAGAAATCTATTAACGATGTGATACTTAAAATTACTGTATGACTGAATGAAAGAATGAACATTTAATTATAATGTTGAAAATTCAAGGAGGCGTGTTGGAATATGTAAATGTTTCAACATGCATGCGGCGCACTGTACGCGAGGATAGGTACAATGGTATGCGCGTCTGCCGAGCGACGGCGGACGAAACACACACATGAGTGCCTCCCCACTCCAGTATGTCTGCATGAGAGTTGCGTGAGACGCGAGAGCAGTGTAGCGCACTTAGAATGTTTCTTACTCACTCGCTATTCAACTGGGATGTAAGTCGGACGTGCCGACTGGCGTTTTTGCCACTTAAATAAAGTCTCTATATTTATATCTCTCTATTAAATAATTGTTTCTTACTTTACCACAAATCTCAACACTATTAATTATTCAAACCTCAACACTATTAATTATCCAAACCTCAATACATATGTATAGAGATTTTGACGCGTCGAAAAGCTGATTATCTTGAACACTTCTCCGCTAAAATTTTTTTCGTAATCTCTCTCAAAGGTGTTCTTCTGGCAAAGGTTCGACTGATGCGCACGAGGTTGCCCACCTTGAATTTAGGCAGCGCTGGTACTCGGCTTCGATAATTGGAGCTCGCGGTTTGGCCAAATTTTCGCTCGCTGCCGTCGCGTTGTACAATGTGACATCGATAGGTCTCATGCGCGTGCCACTGTGTAGCGTGCGATTCTAAGCGTATACAATCTTTTGCACGACCTCGATGTATCTCTTTGTGTTACTGTGAGAAAAGTATCGCCAGATTCACTCGCGTGACGTTCTATTGAGTCTTTCGATTACAGCAGCTTTAATGTCACGGTTGCGAGCGACTCTGAATTTTATCTCTTTTTGGCGAAGGAGCGCCTGAAATGCTGAGCCGGTAAACTCTTTGCCTCAATCGGTTTGCACGCATACAACCAGCCGGGAATGTGCTCGGTCCATAATCCATGTGAAGGCGTTGGCAACGTTGCGCGCAGTTTTATCTTTTATTCGTACAACCCATGCGTACTTAAAAGGTGGCTTAAGAAGCAAGAATACATATATATATATATATATATATAAGAAATAGAGAAATGACCTTTATTAAGTCTAATTAAGAAAAATGAACTGTATTTAATTATTCGCCACCATTGATTGGCTGTGTTTGCCTTAGTTCGCTACCTGAAACATGTAAACCAAAACAAACGTGTTTAATTCGGCGTACTACCAAGACCGCAGAACTTAGAGGCTAGGTACTATCGCAGCGCCCTCTCGCAGGAGGGTCTCGGTAACGCTCAACCTCGATTCAGCGCGTACATCGAGTAACGGTGGCGTCAGTGCGATAAGTCGGCGTCAAAGTCGTGAAGACGGTAGTTCTGTACCGGTGTTTACGGCACGTGAATACCCCCTTACGCTTAGTCACATCCCACGCCGACTAAGGGAGCGGTAGCTTCGTGCACGCAGCCTGTGTCTACCTCGTGCGCTAACAACGGTAGAATCAGGGCTCGTTCCGATTCCTGTTCCGGTATCTACGGACCATGAATGCCACCTTTCCTAAACTGACGTGTGCTCACGCAGACTAGGGGCCCAACGACTCCAGGAACACGCCTCGCGGCTACCTCGTGTACTCGCGACGGTAGAAGCGGAGGGTGTTCCGGTATTCCAAGGCAGGAGAAGTTCGCATTCCTCTAGTCACGTGTGCGCACGACGACTAAGGAACAACGGTTCCGGGTACACGGCCTGTGACTACTTCGTGTGCTGACGACAGCAGTAACAGCAGGTGTGCCGGGATCAGTATGCGAGAAACGATTGTTCGTGTTCCTCTAGTCACGTGTACGCACGACGACTAAGGAATAGCGGTTCCGGGTGCACGGCCTGTGGCTACCTCGTGTGCACCCGACGATAGTAAGAGCAGGTGTGCCGGGGGTCAGTATGGGAGGAACGGGTGTTACATATAATTTGTTCAGCATACATTGAATCAAAGAAGTAAAAGACTTTTGCTTCCTCAAAGAGGAAGCTTTGTAACGGTGAAAAAACTTTTGAAACAAAAAACTAAAATCCGTTGTTTTTAATAAAAAAAAATTTTCGCGCGTGTGTGCATGCGTGCGTGCGTGCGTGCGTGCGTGTGTGTGTGTGTGTGTGTGTGTGTGTGTGTGTGTGTGTGTGTTTGTGTGTGTGTGTGTGTGTGTGTGTGTGTGTGTGTGTGTGTGTGTGTGTGTGTGTGTGTGTGGGCGTGTGTGGAGCTGTGGGTGTGCGTGTGTATGAGCGTGGGCGTGCGCGTGTGCGTATGTCTGTGTGTGTACAGGCGATAACTGTTCAACCGATCGACCGATTTACATCCGACAAAGCTTATTCTCTTCGTTTCGGAGGAGGATAGAGAGAGCATAACCTACTTTTTGATTTTATCAAGTTTCTTTTTATACCCAAAAAACGATTTTGAATTTTTCGTTTTTTTGATTTTTTAATTTGTTACAGCCAGTATTACTTAATAAAACAAATTTTTCTTAAAAGCTCGTTAAATTACCAACAATTGCTTTTTTTAATTTAAATTATCTTTAGCCTGTCATATGTTATTCACGAAAATATGGTTTATAATTCTTTAATTAATATCTCAAAATCTTTTTCATTTATCCACTTAAAATGTTTACCACTTATTACACTTATCGAGTACAACATTGTGTTAAAATTTGAAGAGGTGATGTTGATTTATTTCCGAGAAAAAAATAATTTTTGAAAACAAGTGCGTTTTCTTTCGTTTACGATAACAGGAGTAAAAGTCAAGGAATCGTTTTGAAATTTGGCAGAGAATTAACTTTCTTATATCTAAAGATTCAGTTCTTTGCCAAAAAAATCTGACTGTTGTGACCAAAGATATTTGAGGTTAAAATTTTTTTTATAAATTTCTTACATTTGCAATTTTAAAAAGAATATTTGATTGATTGACTCAAAATTTGTACTACTTATTACACTTATCCAGTACAACGTTGTGTTAAAATTTCAAGAGGTTATGTTGATTTGTTTCCGAGAAAAAAATAATTTTTGAAAACAAGTGCGTTTCCTTTCGTTTACGATAACAGAAATAAAAGTCAATGAATCGTTTTGAAATTTGGCAGAGAATTAGCTTTTTTCTATTTAAGGATTTAGTTCTTTGCCCAAAAAAAATCTGACTCTTTTGACCAAAGATATTTGAGGTTAATTTTTTTTTTTATAAATTTCTTATATTTGCATTTTTAAAAAGAATGTTCGATTGATTGACTCATAATTTTTACCAATTATTACACTTATCCAGCACAACATTGTGTTAAATTTTCAAGATGTTATGTTGATTTGACATTAAAAAACGAAAAAATAAATAGAATATTATTTATATTAATGAAGTTAATAATTAAGAAGGGCACTAACGCAAAATCTCTCTCTCTCTCTCTCTCTCTCTCTCTCTCTCTCTCTCTCTCTCTCTCTCTCTCTCTCTCTCTCTCTCTCTCTCTCTCTCTCTCTCTCTCTCTCTCTCTCTCTCTCTCTCTCTCTCTCTCTCTCTCTCTCTCTCTCTCTCTCTCTCTCTCTCTCTCTCTTCTCTCTGTCTCGGTTACTGTTTCTTTCACTATTTATTTTTCTTCCTGATAAGGGTAATTCCTTCTGTCCCTCTCTGATGTCCTTGCTCTTTCCCACCTTCTCTCTTTCTCTCTTTCTCTCTCCTCTCTCTTTCCATTTCTCTTTCTCTTTAAATTATCTGTCTTTTATTGTCTATCACTTTCTCACTTTAGTATACTTAATATCCTTGAACAATACTTTTATTGCTTGTATTATAAATCAAATGTTGCCAGTTGCAGTTCCATACATGAAATGTCATCTGGTAATGTTTAGAAACAAAACGCATCGATAGTAACGATAAACAGCATACCAATATATATATGGGTAACTTCATGTTAACTGTTCAGCTCAAAATTTTAAAATTGCTCAAAATTTGTTTACGCATTCCAAATTAGCCCCAAAACACAAATCTAAAGTTTTAGAGCAAAATATGCAATAGTTCTATTTAATTTGTACATCAGGAATAAAAAAAAATAATTATTGTGTACTAGGGCATACCCCTGAGAAAGTCATTTCAGATTGTCTCCCGCGGCAACGTGTGAAAATTGACTTTCAAAATATGAATTTCGTAAAAATTTCATAAAACTATTTCATAAAAATATAAAATATCTTTAATCGCAAAAGTCAGATTTTTTTTGGCAAAGAAATCGATTCTTAAATATAAAAACAATTACCTCTCCCTGTGAAATTTCTAAACGATTCATTGACTTTTGTTAAGAAGTATAACTTAGTCATTATATTTTTATGACTGTTACAATGATGGATTAACTTTAAAACACTAAGTCGAGCAGGATAGTAGTTAAATACCTGTTTCAAAACAAATATTTATTAGATCATTGCCAATACATACTTTTCTTTCTCAAACTAATGTATTTCTTTAAAATTTTTTATAACAATAATAAACTGTTTGTATAGGATACGTAAATGAAAAAACAAACTAGGGGGGCTGCGCCCCCCAGCGTGCCTTCGGCACGCCCCCCCCCCCCCCCACACACACCTGCTCCTCGCTTCGCTCGTCGCCCGCTCCCTCCCTAAAACTTCGTTTTTACATAATAGGCACGACCGCAATACTCAGGAGAACCTTGTATTTTTATAAAAGCGAAAATTGATTAATAATGTCATTACGGAGGGCAGTGCACTCATGATTTTGCATACTATTAAAAAAAAAAAATAGTTTTTGTTACCATATGGCAAACAGTAAGGGTGCGATCCCACACACACACACACATGCGTTCCGTAAAATTAAACGGAACGACAAAATCGGAGTGAACTTGCAATTCGAATAATGGCGCGCGGATTTCCGTTACGTTTTTACAAAGCCCTATTCCCATGAGAGTGAGAAAAAACGCCGGAATGAGGATTGTAGTGCTTCAAGAAATTAATTTGATAATAATTTTAAGGAAATATAATTTTCTTTTGTTCAGTATTTATTAAATTGTTGTTTTTTAATTTATTCTAATGCAATTTTAGCATTACATCAACAAATTTTGATAAGTTTTAACCGAAAGTGAGGTTAGAAAACCATTCCGCTAAAAAAAAAGTACTCCATGGGACTAGGGTGTTGAAATTTTCGTACGGAATAGACCCGCTCATTATGAATTATTACCATGTACATACTGTTAAACAACATTGTTTATTGTTCATGAACAATGTTTTTAATAAGCAAAAGAAGATAAATATCAATTAGATTGTGCACAAAGTGAATATTAAAAAATTATAAATATGTAATGTTATTAATTAATTGCGAGTAACTTTTATGGAATTAATTATTTTATTGTTATTAAGACTATTATTGTTTTTATTTATTAATATGATAATATAACTAATCAGACCCACATTTACTACGTATTATTTAATTATGTAGTTAACATATTTTAAATTTCGCATCACCGCCATTACGATTTTACCATTCCGTAAGTTTTCCCGTAACGCATGGGAGTGCACCCTAAAGCTAATAAGCGAAAAATTTACGGTCTAAAAAACATTAGTGACCGTCTCTTACAGATATGTTACCGCGCAATGGTTATCAAGTCATCTCATATTGTTCGTGTATAACGTATTACGTATAATATATAGATGTTTATGCAAAGTGATGACAATGCCAGCTTGATTTTACGCAATTCGGAATAGTTGCAATAAACGATATAAAAATAACAACATCATATATTCACATGGGTAACGTGTATAGCATCGCCAATCACGTGATGGCGGTGACACTGCTGGCTTGTTGGCTAATTGGCTTTACTGTTACGAACCCAGTGGCCATAAACTAAAGTCTTTAATATAGAGCGGCAAGCGAATGTAATATTTGACAAATGAAATTCTAGAATGGCCCTAGGGTTTTATATAGGTAGTGGGATCGTCGTCCAATTAAGTACAAAAGTACAAATAGCACAGAAATAAATTTATTACACTTTCTCAAATTATAAATTAAGTGACATAAATTGTTATTTTATAGTTTGAATTTTGATTTAAAGACTACGCTATCGTCTTATGCACAAATATAAATCTGAATAAAATTAATCAAAGATATAATTGATGTTACATTCGTGGATGGTATTAGTTATTACATAAAATTATTAATTATTAACTGGTTAACTTAAAAATCTTATCTATCTTTTACTACATGCTATGTAAAAAGTACGAAAATTAATATAAAAGTTAATTGAATCAATTGAATTTGTTATTGCGATTCAAAATCTTAATTGAAATTAATAAAGAGAATTTATTACGTATTTATATTAAGTAATCTTACTAATCTTATATCTTAAATTCTTAAAGATTTATCTACCTTATTATGCTATTAAAATACAGAATTAATTATGAACAGTTAATTGATTTATACTTTAAATCGTAAATTATTTATCCTTGAATTTAGTTATTATGATTTGAAATATTTAAAAATAAAGTCTAATTTATATTAAATGATCTTAATAATCTTAATAAGCTTAACTTCTTAAAATCTTATCTAATTCGTTATTCTTTAAAACACAGAGTTAAATATAAAGAGTGTATTAAGTTATAAATTATCTATCCTTAAATTCGCTATTATGACTCGAATCTCTAAATCGACTTAAAGAAGAGACGATTTGCAAATATATATATATATATATATATATATATATATATATATATATATATATATATATATATATATATGTTATCTGATTTATCCGTCGGATTCGGTGTTGATTGGGGCTCTTCCTTCGATATGGACGGCCGTGGACCCAATTTCAATCACCCGTTGTCCTGGTATTCACCCTGAAGTCCCAAGGAAAACCACAGTCTCAAAAACCTTGGGCAGGACAGCTCTCCCTCCTCTGATTGGTGAGGTTGTTGATCCTTTCGTTGTTATTAACTTATTGTTGTTTAATGCAGTTGACTCGTCGAAGGATCGTTGAAACTTCTCGAAGCTCGTCCAAACTCGTTGAAACTGGTTAAAGTTCGTTCAAACTCGTCGAATCTTGTTGATGCTCGTTCAAGCTTGTTGAAACTCGTTGAAGATTGTTGAAACTTGTTAATACTTGTTACAGTTAACACTCGATGAAAGTCGTTGAAACTTGATATAAGTCGCTGGAAATGCGTTGATCTTGATATAACTATGTATGTATTTAGCGTAATTCTCGAAGATACGTGGGTGCTGATAGGTACTAGATTGGATTATTTCTCTAAGCGAGTCTCCCCGTCGGTGTGCTGGGCTCCCTTTTATATGGTGAGCGCGGACCTGAAAGCCGTTGAGGATGATCCCTCTCCCTCTGGTGGCGAAAACTTGAAATACATCTACCGCCTGTGGAAGTGCTGTAGGACCTCAAAATCTGAAAGGAGGCTCCGCCCCCTTCTTCTGTAGTAGGAGATACTGCTTCTTTCATTGGTTCTCCTGTTGGCCGGTTACCTATTACGTAATTTCATGGAATTGTTTACTACCTAGGGGTTCTTGGAATAAAATGTCCGTTAGAATACTCTGCAACAGATTGTTATGTATGTTAGATTACGTTTAATGACGTATTATTAATAATAATATTAATCAACAATTTATGCAACTTGTATCACCAGTAATTTATTGTTACTTTATTTATTTATCCGGTCTCTTCCTTATTAATCATAATGATCTCAATTTATTAATGAAAAGTGCTTAAAACAATAAATTGTTAACCAACTGATAAACTATCGCTAATAACTTTATTAATTACTCAGTTTAATTGTTTTAATTAATCTTTATTAATCTCTCAAGTTAGGTTTATATGTTATCATTATTAACTATACGTTGCATAACATTGTTGCATATTGTCTTAATTGTCTATCAAATTGAAATTATTTTTAGTATTATTTATCAATACCATTAATATTATTAATCAATAAACCAATAGTTATGATATTATTAATTAATTGTATGTTCAAATTACGTTTTATTACACAACTCCTAATTTTCTAGTAAATACCGTTGATAATTGTATAATAATGGCTTTATTTATTTATTGCAATTGATATTAATCATTCTTGGATTGGTCGTAGTTCGCTAACTTTATATCGTTGCATGATATTATTAACCTTCAATTTGCGTTGAGCAACGTTTGGTTACTATTGTCCCGGAAAACTACTTAATTATAAACAATTGTTGTTATTACGCGTCAGTACCTCCAAGAATAGCCAATTATCCGGATAACTCGAGATTTTTCTTAAATTTGTTGTTAATTATCTATAATTGCGTTTTATTGTTTATCTTTAGCCCTTGTGATAAATTATTGTTATTAATATTATTAATATCCTTAGTCGGTTATGATGATTGTTGCTAATCAACTCCTTAACTATTTTTAGTTATTATATTTGTTTATTTACACAACGTTGCACAACGTTATTATCTTCCGATTATACGTCGCGCAACGTTTGCTATACAATACCGCGCATTCTTAAATAATTATAAGCGTTATATTTTAACAGTTAATTATCAGCGACGGTGATGCTCATGATTAGTTAATTATTATTATACGGTTGTTTCTTAACCTGAAATTATGACAGCGATGCTTCTGTTATTTAAATGATTATCAGAACATCAATTATTCCCAAGATTTTAATAGCATTTGTAGTATTATTAATAATAATTTCCGTATTTGTTATAATTTTTAACCTATTATTATTATTTCCAATCATTTCCACGAATCATAAGGTTTATTCTCATGTTAGCAATACGCATGAATGAGTAGTGTAAAAGGGTTCGATCGATTGCACTCATTATAAAAGGGGCCTAGAATTTGGGTCTATGTCGGTTATGTAGTCCAAAGAACGTCAGTTCCTTACATTACCCATGTAAGTGTGCGCGCATGCGCATGCGCTGCAGCTCACCTGCTCGTCTCGTCTGGCTCGTCAGCTGATAGCTCGTAGCTTCTTTGCGTAAGCGACACGGCGCCGCGAATGATGCGAAAAAGGCCGGGCCGAACTTCTAGTGAAAAAGTTTCAGTGCGGAGTGAATACAAGAAAGCTGCCTACTACGTACGTATTATCGCTAAAGTGCTTCCCTTCCTATCTGACTCTCACGCGCACCATGTCAACCATGTGCGCACGGTAGTCCGGCAGACGGCAGTCATCAATGTTTATATCTGCAGTCACTGTGTTTCCTAAATTGCTGTATGGATCGATATTAATGTTGGTCGAGTTCTCTGCTAATTGAGTTGTGGTCTTATCCTTGAGTATGTATTATTTCAATAATACTAGCTCCTTTCTAATCTTGCAGGGTTTTCATCTTTTTTTACAAGGACATTTTGTTAAACTTTGAGCAAGGATCAAGGTAGTCTTAGTTGGAAGTGCACATGAGCTTTTTCGACTTTCAAGTATACAAATACCTTTCCTTTCTCTGAAAATATCTTCAGCTTTACGCACGTCACCATATCATGCATGCTGAGGGATTATATACCATGTTTCAGATCTAAATAATCAGCAAGTGTGGAGTTACAGCATTTTCTGTGTGCTTTTTGAGGAAATTATTAAGAAAGAAAAGTAATTTCCTCCAATTTGGCTGATTGAGTATATCTGAAACTTAATGTACAATGCCTCAGCATGCATTGCATTGTGTATGAACATTCTTGTAAACCTTGAGAAAGGGTGAGGAGGTTTTAGTTGAGAATACACATGCGCTTTCCCGACTTTTGAGTGCAAAGATCAGGGACGGACTGGGCGACCAAGACGGCCCGGGATATTTGGAGCCCGCGGCCCTTAAAATATCTAATAATATGTATAGTGTCAGGCAATGAACAATTACAAATATTACAATTATTTAAACAATTTTTAAACCCAAGTAGGCGGGGGATATGAGGTCCACGCATGTAAGGGAGTCATGTAAATATGAAAAAAAAGCAAAACAATTATTTAAATTATTTTTAAATCCAAGTAGCCGGGGGACGCGGAATCCACGAATATTAGGGAATTACGTAGACGCGCAACAATAAGTAAGACCATTATTAAAACAATTTTTAAACCCAAGTAGGCGGGGGATACCAAGTCCACGCATATTAGGGAATTACGTAGACATGTATTAATAAGCAAGACTATTATTTAAATAATTTTTAAACCCAAGTAGCCGGGGGACGCGAGTTCCAAGCATATAACGGAGTTACGTAGATGTGCGACGTAAGCAAGACGATTATTTGAATAATTTTTAAACCCAAGTAGTTGGAGGACGTGAGGTCCACGAATATGAAGAAGTCATGAAGACATGAAACAATAAGCAAGAGTATTATTTAAATAATTTTTAAACAAAAATAGCCGGGGGACGCGAGTTCCAAGCACATAACGGAGTTATGAAGATGTGCGACGTAAGCAAGATGATTATTTGAATAATTTTTGAATCCAAGTAGCCGGGGGATGCGAGGTCCACGCATATTAGGGAATTACGTAAACGTGCAACGATAAGCAACACTATTATTTAAATAACTTTTAAATCCATGTAGTCGGGGAACGCGAGTTCCAAGCATATAACGGAGTTACGTAGACGTGCGACGTAAGCAAGACGATTATTTGAATAATTTTTAAACCCAAGTAGCTGGGGAACGCGAAATTCACGAATATGAAGGAGTCATGAAGACATGAAACAATAAGTAAAACGATTATTTAAATAATTTTCAAACCCAAGTAGGCGGGGGATATGAGGTGCACGCATATTAGGGAATTACGTAGACGTGCAACAATAAGCAAGACTATTATTTAAATAACTTTTAAATCCATGTAGCCGGGGCCGCGAGGTCCACGCATGTAGCGAGTCGAGTTATAGAGGTTAAAAATTTTTGAAATAAAAGTCTTGCCTACGTCGCACGACCACGTAACTTCGTTATATGCGTGGAAGACGCGTCCCCAGGCTCCTTGGCTTTAAAAATGGTTTAAATAATTGTCTTGCTTGTTGTTGCACGTCTACGTAATTCTCTAATATGCGTGGACTTCGCGTCCCCCGGCTACTTGGGTTGAAAAATTATTTAAATTATGATTTTGATTATTTTTCCATTTCTACATGATTTCCTTACATGCGTGGACCTCGTATCCCCCGCCTACTTGGGTTTAAAAATTGGTTAAATAATTGTCTTGCTTATTGAGGCAGGTCTACGTAATTCTCTAATATGTGTGGACCTCGCGTCCCCGGCCACTTGGGTTTAGAAGTAATGTTAATAATTTCGGCCGGTTCCACGGCTTTAGCCACGCAGCCCTGTGGCCCTAAGGCCACGCGGCCAACCGGGAGCTCTCCCAAATTCCCGATGGCCAGTCCGGGCCTGGCAAAGATCCCTTTCCATTCCCTACAAGTATCTTCAACTTTCTATACATGATGGAATACATGCTGAGGGACAGTATATCAAGATTTAGATATGCATAATCAGCAAGTCTGGAGATATTGCAATTTCTGTGTCTTTTTCAAGAAATTTTTGAGAAAAATGTCATTTTCTCCGTACCGGCTGATTGAGTCGATCTGAAATTGCATACACAATCCCTCTGTATGTATTGTGTTGTATGTGAACATTCTGGTAAACTTTAAGTGAGGGTGAGGAGGTCTTAGTTGAGAATACACATGCGCTTTCTCGACTTTTGAGTGCAAAGATCCCTTTCAATTCTCTCAACATATCTTGGTAAATATATAGTGTTATGAATGATCTTATCAACACGCTAACACTATATTGTGAGTATTTTGCTGTGAGAATGTTTTCTCGTTTACTTTACAGCTAGCATCTATCCTGCATTAAGTTTCTACCCCTTTGACAGGAGTGTGGCTTCTCTGTACTCCTTCCGTTGCCAAGTTATTCTTGTTGTAATTATGTTTTTGGCCTAGGGCGAAGAGCTCCTGCAGACGACATCACGGCGTCCTAAACACCTGCAGCTGGCGTTTTTTATTGGGACTATATGTTGGATTGATTGACATATTTTATGTGGACATTGACAATCTCTGAACTCGTTGAAAAAATTATCTGGTGAGTAGCTTACTGTAAGAAAATTTATTGGTTTATACTTTTAAGCTAGTATCTATCCTGCAATAATTTCCTACACCTTTGACAGGAGTGTGGCTTCTCTGTACTCCCTCCGTTGCCAAGTTATTCTTGTTGTAATTATGTTTTTGGCCTAGGGCGAAGAGCTCCTGCAGACGACATCACGGCGTCCTGCAGTTACCGTTTTTTATTGGGACTATATGTTGGATTGATTGACATATTTTATGTGGACATTGACAACCTCTGAACTCGTTGAAAAAATTATCTGGTGAGTAGCTTATTGTAAGAAAGTTTATTGGCTTATACTTTTCAGCTAGTATCTATCCTGCAATAATTTCCTACCCCTTTGACAGGAGTGTGGCTTCTCTGTACTCCCTCCGTTGCTAAGTTATTCTTGTTGTAATTATGTTTTTGGCCTAGGGCGAAGAGCTCCTGCAGAAGACAACACGTCTTCATATAATTGTTCTTTCCTCGAGAGCGTCATTATATGACCATCATAAAGCAGGAGACTTTAAAAAAAATAGGACCAAATTGGGAACGGCAACTTTGAGAAACTCAACAATGGCATTACAGTGGGTAACCTTGAGTGAAGGGCTTCCTGATGCACACATCTTGGCAGCTTCATCTTTCTATAGATTATCAATGGAAATTGATCTAGTCTGTATTTATTTTAATTCACTGTGACCACTTTGTGGTCTCTTCTTTGAATAATTATTATTTCAGTAATCTACTGCTTTCAACCATTACTATAGCTTCATTTTTTGTTTCAGGGTTTTTATTATCCTTTCAGAAAAAGCAGCAACTATAAAAGGCGACCGGTCAAATTTAACCTTTAGAGGACGGGATGGCCCCTATACGGGCCATGCCCATGATCGACCCTTTACATGTGTTAGTTTTGAGATGTGAGACATCACAAAAACTCGATTTCTATAAAAAAGTGAGAGAAAACAGTAAACCCAAATCCCCGTCCTCTAAAGGTTAACAGATCTATTCCTCATTCATTAATGTCGTTGATATTTACTTTGAGGATGTCTTTTCAAACTTCATTTAGAAGAACATAGGAATGACAGAAATCTGCTTTTATAATGCATTTCAGGCATCTTATGTATTTTTAAGCTGATTTTATCTTTTTTTTTGTAGGTATAATTTAATAAAAAGAAAAAAATAAGTCATGCAATTTCTCAGATTTAATTCAGGCACTGCTTGTGTATTTTTTATAGAACTGTATTTTTATTTTTTTTATTAAATTACATGTACTTTCGAAAAGATAGAGTCAACTCAAAAATACATGGAATGTCTGAGATGCATTACTGAAGCCGATTTCTATCATTCTTAGTCTTTTGGATTAAGTACGGACACATCACCTCAAAGTAAATATCGATAACATTGAATGCTCAATACACCTGCTAAATCTGACAAGTGGCTTTTATATTGTAGGAGCCGGATAAATTTTCTTATTAAGTTTTTAATTTTGTTCCGTATACTGTAGTGTAGTGTAGTGTGAGTGTGTCTGAAACTTCTATACATCTATAGCTTGTCCGGCCATAACAATAAATCTGAATACGTGTAAAAATTGTGAAAAAAGTTATTTTAATCTGTAAAATTCAGTCGAATTGTAGTAGTTAATGAACAATGAGTTTATCCATTAACTACCAGTATTAATTGACTTTTAGAAGTTATAGTGAACTTTTCATAATTCTGACAGGTTTCCAGAATATTTATTTAAGCATACTCTATAAATTTTTCGGACAGGCTCACACTACATGGCCCTTCAGATTTCATAAGAGAAAACCTATTTAATTGATTAGGCTGAAGTTTACAACATGAAAAGATAAATTAATCCTGTTGCTGTAATATTATAAAAGCCACCAGTCATATTTAGCAGGTGTACTCATCATTCAGTGTTGGCGTAAATGTGCTTAAGTATAAAAATAATAGAACTCTGCTTCTATAATGTATTTCAGGCATCGTATGTTTTTTTAAGCAAATTTCATCTTTCTAGAAGTAGGTATAATTTCATAAAAAAAAATTTCCGTCCGATATGTAGTCCATTATTTCACCGTGTTTATCGCACTTGCTACGCTCGTGCGCTAACCTCACGGTGCGATAATGAACTGCTTAACGCACGGATAGACGTGACAGCGGACTTAAGGCAGACAGTGTTATAAAAAATTGTACGATACTAATGCGTTAAGTAACACATTACACGCCGTGAAAGGATCCTCGCTACGCTCGGGCCTTAACTTTATGCCATGAAATAATGTGCCACTTATCGCACTTGCATCGTAATGTATTAGTACGATAAATTTTTTATCGATATTTATTCATTAATTAAAAAAACCTCTTTCAATTCATTGTCCCGTAGTTTCCTCAGCCTTAATATGTTGATTCTTGTAATTAATATTTAATAACGAAATTTATAAATCTACGACTACAAAGAATTTTGAAGCGATTAAGTCATTGTTACTCCTGTAATCGTTGGATATACAAAAATCAATTTTCATTTTTCAATTTTTTTCTAAAAAACTAACCAACAAAATGAATTAAAACATTACAGATTATATTTATTTATATTATCCATTATCATGATTTTTCTAAAAAAAAATTGACCGTTTAGTTTAGGATTTATAAGTATCTAAAAAAAAACACGTTATTGTTAATAATTTTTTTAGAAAATATAGGTATTTTAATTCTCTTTCGAACGCTACCCATACGATTCGAATAACTCGATCCTATCATTAAAAAAAAATCAAAAAGCAGTTTTGAGAAAAATCGAAAATTTGAAAAAAAGCAACATCGCCCCAATAAAAAAAAAACGGATTTTGACCGGAGAATGAGACCTGCCCGGTCAAAATTGACGGAGTAGAAATTGAGATCTAGGCGTACACACACACACACACACACACACACACACACACACACACACACACACACACACACACACACACACACACACACACACACACACACACACACACACACCCACACCCACACCCACCCACACCTACACACACACACACACACACACACAGACATTTTTCAAAAACCATGTATTTTGATTCCTAACATCTCGGAACACAATTATAACATGTTTTTACAACAACTCAAAAATTGAATGTTACAAAGCTTCCTCTAGGAGGAAGCAAAATGTTTAATTGAGAAATAAATGAAATCTATGAATTCGTTTTTGAATTCGAATTGTCTACTTTAGTAGCAAGCAGGGTCAATCCTTTCTTATTATAATAATTGTTGTAAAATTTTATATAGGGGAGGGCGGGGCACGTGTGACACCTTAACTTTGATTAAAAATAACAACTAAACCGTTTATTATTTCAAAATGTACAAAAACGGAATAATTAGATCAGAAAAAAATAAAATAAAATAAACTATTAACTTTTTTTTTCATTTTCTTTTAATTATTGATAAAATACAGAAAAGAAATTCTGAAAAAAATGCTCTACGTGCCCCACCGGCGGGTGGATTATGGCACCCGACGGGGCACGCATGGCACGGTCAAATTTAATATTTTACTATAGGTATTTTTCAATTCTTTTTTCCAGTAATTAATAGTTTAATAATTATGCCATAATAAAATTTTCAAAAATCAAATAATTAATCAGTCTATTGAAAATTTAAAATTTTATTTTTATTAAGGAACATAACAATTTTTATTTTAAAATAAATTATTACATTTTAATAAATGATTTTATATTATAAATTCCTTCTTATAAAATATGATTACAACATAATACTTTTGTTTGATTAACAAATTATCATTATTATTACAATAAGTTTAAATTTAAAAATTTCGCATCATTTTCATCTATGTAGCATATTTGAACTACCTGACCATTGAAAAAGACAGTTTGAGTATCTACGAGGGTCATTTGACAAGTACCTAGCCTCACCGCCAGATGGTGCCACTATCGCACCAGAAATACACTACAGTGCAGTATCTTCCTGTAAACGGTTACAGACGAAATTTCAGCCGGATCGGAGTTGTAGTTTATTTTTGAGAGCGTGTGAAAGCAAATGTGTCCGTTGATTTTTGAAAAAATGGAGAAAGAACAATATCGGTCGGTGATTCGATTCTTGTTTTTGGAAAGTAAATCGCGCAGTGAAATTAAAGAACGCTTGGATGCAGTGTATGGGGATGCTTCTCCTTCGATGGCGACCGTTAAATTTTGGTATAACGAGTTTCAACGTGGTCGTACGTCGGTTTTTGATGATCCACGCCCAGGTGCTCCGAAAACAGCCACTACGGAGGAGAACGTGACAAAAATACACGATATCGTTTTGTCAGACCGCCGATTAAAGGTGCACGAGATAGCTGCGATAGTAGGCATCTCAGAAGAACGCGCGTGGCATATGCTACATGAGATTTTAGGCATGAGGAAGCTGTCAGCAAGGTGGGTGCCGCGTTTGCTGACGGCAGACAACAAGCGCATCCGTGTGACCAGTTCAGAGCAGTGTTTGGAGCTGTTTAATCGCAATCCAAAAGAGTTTTTGCGTCGTTACGTGACCGTCGACGAAACATGGATTCACTACTACACTCCAGAGACCAAGGAGCAGTCAAAACAGTAGACCTTACCCGGTGAACCTGCTCCGAAGAAGGCGAAGATGGTCCCGTCGGCCGGAAAGGTGATGGCCACTGTTTTCTGGGATTCTCAAGGTGTGATTTTTATTGACTATCTGGAGAAGGGCAAAATGGTCACAGGACAGTACTACGCCGAACTATTGAGCCGATTTGAAGCCGTGTTAGAAGAAAAACGGCCCCATTTGTCTAAAAAGAAAGTGCTTTTCCACCACGATAATGCACCGGCTCTAATTACGCTCGAATTACGCTAAGAACTGCTGCCCCATCCACCGTATTCTCCAGATTTGGCTCCGTGCGACTTTTTTTTTGTTTCCGAACCTAAAAAATTCGCTCGCCGGGAAGAGATTCCACTCCAATAACAAAATAATCGCCGCCACGGAGGCCTATTTTGCAAACCAAGAGAAAACATTTTTTTCAACGGGGTTAAAAAAATTGGAACACCGCTGGACCACGTGTATTCAACTAAAAGGAGACTACATTAAAAAATAAATTTTATTTTTTGTAAAATTTTGGTGTTTTCATTTGTAGGCTAGGTACTTATCAAATTACCCTCGTACAATTGATTCTTCAGGTATTACTTCTCTAAAGTAATTTTCATTATTTACGGAAGCTGAATTATTATTAACAATGGATAAATCAAGCTGATTTGTGTTTAAGTCTTCAAGTGGCTTTTTTCTACTCTAAATATAACTTAATACGCAGTCGAAATAATCGTTATTTACTTATTAATGTAATAATTGAAACTAAAAACTACTTAAAACTAAATTATTGCACTGCGTAGTTGTTAACACATCTTGCTCCGTTTTTGGTTTGTAGGTTACATCACTTCGCACGGCGGCCGCCGCGGCGCACTGATACGCCCGAGTGTGCTACGCGTGCCCCGCCAGGGTGCCACGTCATGCCCCATTTTAATACCATTTTCATTTTTTAATTATATTATTTATAAAGATTTTCTGAAAATAACAAAAACAGGACTTGAAAGATAAAAGTTGAAACTATCAAATAGGTTTGGTCTCATTTAGAAAAAAAATCATTTTCTCGTTGCTCCAAGCGACTTCAAAATGAAGTCCACCTTGTTTCTAAGCACCGATTTTCAATCTTATTAAATTAAATGTTAAACATTATCTATAATCTCAAAAGTATAGAGAAAAATTCTAAAAGCATATCTAATTAGGTTTACGTAAAAATTACATTTTTTGCATTCATTAATATTAAAAATATGAGGGTGCCAAACTTACCTACCTGACACGTCATGCCCCGCCTTCCCCTATTAAGGAAGTCCATACCAAAAAATTGTCAATTTCTATACCAAGATTGATACCTCGATTTTTTTTCTATCTATTTTATAGCTACAATTTTATTAAAGTAAAATTTCTTTTTTTTAGTTGGATTAAATAAAGTGTAAATAAATTAAAATAAAATAATTAACTTCTTTAGTAAGGTCGTATTTCAGAAAGAAGTTTATATATATCGCTGTTGATATATATATTTTAATATATCAGTAATTTTATTTCAGGTGGGGGGGCTTCGCCCCCACACCCCTCTGAGTGGGGGCTTCGCCCCCTACGCCCCCACCAGGGGCTCTGCCCCTGGACCCCGCCCTGCGCCCCACATCAAACCCGCCATACCTCATTACCTACCAACAACAAACTTTATTGTTTCTTTTATTTTGTTTTATTTAGATGGGACATTTCAACATAATAACTATATCCTCAAGGATTTTCATTCATGGTCACAAAATGATTTCGTAGATTCATTCGTCATCGAATATCATTTAATGTGTGATATCAGGAATATGGTTACGAGTCGTGAGGATAAAATATTATATTTGCTTATTCTTTGGCTCAATTTTATATTTAATCAAAAATTTAATTTTTGTTTTTTAATTTTATTTTTAAGGTTTAAACTTGAAGAACTTCTATTAATCACATTGTTAATAGAAGATTAGATTATATACAATATTAGCTGCCTGTCTACGACCAAGTTTTAGAAAAAAATAATTTGTTTCTTGGGCCAACTTAGAATAATTTTAAGTAAAAAAACATTTAGAGATTTAATCTTTTAATTTTTGTTACTTCAACATCAATTTATATTTCTTATTATATATTTTTATTAGTGTTTTAGTTTACATAATATTTGGCAGTTTGTAAACAATAGATATTTCTTTTTTTTATATTATGTTTTCAATGTGTTTATCTGATTTTATTGCACAGTGTGACCTAAGTCCGCACTTAAGTCACGCCTACCCGTGACTTAAGTAGTCGATTATTGCACCGTGAGGTTAGCGCGCGAGCGTAGCGAGTGGACTGATTAAGGTACGGACAGGCGTGACAGCGGACTTAGGTAAACGTGATATAAAATATTGTACGATACATGTGACTTCAGTGGCAGTATCGTAATGTACTATTTTAACATTGTAATTAAATGTAATTTTATATCTTATGATTATATTTTTATAATTATATGATCTTTCGAATGTTATATTGATTTTTCCGATATTATTTAAAGCTATTGCATTGAATAATTCTTTGTCAAATCGAATCATGTTAAATAAGCGAAAATTGAATATGTAAAGTGTCGTATTTATAGGTTTAGATAATCAGGATTGATTGTACATTAAAATATTAATTAGGGAAAAGTTTTGTTCAGATGTTATCCATACTTATATCTTTTGCATTTAATATTTTTGTGTAAAGTCAAATCGTTGAAATAAGCGAAGATCGTCCATTTTATGTATGTTTTGCCGTTAAAAATTGTTTGTTTGGATTTAACTCGTCGGGAATTGATTGTACAAAAAAATGTTTAATAGGAAAAAGCTTTGTTTTAATTATCTATAACTTTTACATTCAACATTTTTGTGTAAAATCAAATCTTGTCAAGTTATAGCCGAAAATCGTCCATTTTATGTATATTTAGGCGTTAAAAATCGTTTTTATGAGTTCAACTCGTCAGGAATTGATTGTACAAAAAAATGTTTAACAGAAAAAAGTTTTGTTTTAATATTATCTATAACTTTTATATTTAACATTATTGTATAAAATCAAATCCTGTAAAGAAATAGCAAAAAAACGACTATTTTTGATGATTTTAGCGGTTTTTTCGCTATTACATTGTGTAACGTTGCACCTTAATTTTCCCTGTGCATACGCAACAACTTATTTCTTTGAGCCGGATCTGGAGGCTGACGCTCCAATCGTCGCGGAGTCGGTGGGATGCCGACTCCTATATTGAGAGAGAAAGTTATTTGGAGAAGGCACTCGTAAATAACACCAGCATATAAGAACACTTTTCATTTATTCGTAATTCCTCACAATATTAACCCGACAATAATCACGTGATTCTAGATTACTTGCTTTAACCGTGCCGACGACAACGGAGATCCTACATGAACTCTAATGCACGCGCATCGGACGCGGCCTCACAACCGGGGTTTCCGGCCCCACACTCTATACCCGAGAGCGATCGCCGTGCGCAGCCGATTACCGGCGCTCAGCGGCGTACAAGCTCTCGCACTCACTATCACACGCGCGCTGACCAACACGAGGCCCGGAGTAACTGTACTCGCCTTTCTGGGAGAGCGTGATGCTCGATGGTGCTGGACTCGCCGCTGCCCCGGCGCCGCTCGTCCTGCCGTCAGCTACGGCTCGCCGCTGACGGAGAGGATGTGCTCTTCGCTGAGGGAGGAGACGGCCTATGCGCTGCTGGAGCTGTTGGACGAGAAGGGGCCAGCAGAGCTGGCAGGGCGACGTCAATCCTGCCTCGCTCTCTCTCTCTTACTCTCTCTTCTATCGAGCTGCGTGGCTTCTTATCCAACTCAATTGCGCGCGCGTTGGCTATTCAGCCGTGACTCTCGTCGGCCTGCGCCGGCAGGCGCCGAGATTAGGCTCCCCGCGGCAATTAGACGCGCTCTCTCGCGCTCTCCAGCGTCGCTTCCCTCTCCGCTGGTACCTCTGCCTGCGTGTGTGTCCATGTGTGTGCGTACTTCACACCTTGCATCGTTGCCGAATCCTCGTAAACAAAGAAAAGCCCGTGTAAGTGTGCACACAAATACTTCGTATGTACACGGGCTTTGGCCAGCGCAGGCAACGAGGAATGCGAGGCGACGAGGGCACCGCTGTTAAGCGTGCTCCTCGTCACAATTGTTAAATATTGTTCGTAGAAAACAATTTTCCATGTAAAAAAGACGTGTTTTAATTAGTTTTAGCAGATACATTTGTTGTTTTTTGACGTAAAATTAATTTTGTTCACATTATGTTCAAAAATCGATTTTTTCAAATTTTTATTTGTTCTGGCGTTTTTTTTATTTGTTGATCGATTCGGCTCGGTATAAGACTGGAGCTTACTTATAATTAGACGAGTATCTGGGGCAAAATTCGTTAAGATCTATTGGAATTTCGCTGTGATATTCCATAAACTTGACTACATACGAACGGACATACAAACATACACCATAAAAAACGCCTAAAATGAACTAATTTTGGGTGAAAAATAGTTTTTATGCAACAAATTGTTCGTTTTTGAAGTGTTACAATTTTCGCTCTAGTGAAAATATAAGGCTCTCCCGAGAAGCGGTCGTGCCTAAAAAATCGTTTTTATAAGTTTAGTTCGTCTGGGTCTGATTGTACATGAAAATGTTAAATGGGACAAATATTATCTATAACTTTTGTTTGTATAAAATCAAATCCTGCTACGTTATAAACGAAAATCGGCGATTTTAGGTATATTTAGGCGTTAAAAATCGTTTCTTTGGATTTAACTCGTCAGGAATTGGTCGTAGCAAAAAATGTTCAATATAAAAAAGTTTTGTTTTAATATTATCTATAACTTTTATATTTAAAATTTTTGTGTAAAGTCAAATTCTGCTCAGTTATAAACGAAAATCAGCCATTTTATGTACATTTAGGCGTTAAAAACCGTTTTTTTGGATTTAACTCATCAGGAATTGATCGTACAAAAAAATGTCGAATAGGAAAAAGTTTTGTTTCAATATTATCTATAACTTTTGAATTTAACATTTTTGTGTAAATTCAAATCCTGTAAAGTAATAGCAAAAAAATGACTATTTTTGATGATTTTAGCGATTTTTTCGCTATTACATTGTTAAATATTGTTCATAGAAAAAAATGTTTAATGTAAAAAAGACGTCTTTTAATTAGTTTTAGCAGATGCATTTGTTGTTTTTGACTTAAATTTAATTTTGTTCACCGTATGCTCAAAAATCGATTTTTTCAAATTTGTATTTGCTCTGGCGTTTTTTTATTTGTCGATCGATTTGGCTCGGTAGAGAACTGTCAGTTACTTATAATTAGACGAGTATATTCCCCAAAGCCCGTTTGTATCCGTCGAAATTTCGCTGAGATAATCGGGTTACTTGATCACATACATACGTACAGACATACATACATCTCTGAAAACGCTTAAAATGTACTTCTTTTGGGTGGAAAATAGTTTTTATGTTGTAAATTTTCAGAATTTGAAGTGTTACAATTTTCGCCCTGACGAAAATATAAGGCTCTCCCGAGAAGTGGTCGTGCCTAAAAACGTATAAATAGCTTGATCAAGTTTATACGTTGGCGAGTTAACCGTCGAAATAATAATTCTGATTGGCAAATCTTTGTTATGGATCTTTATTAAGCCATATGCACGCGCTAGATCTGTATTGTTATTGTTTGTTTTCAAAATGTCAAAGCTGGAATCAAGGTCACAAACGCCACGATTAATCCACTTTTTTATTAATAAATCTACTGACTTTTTTAGAATGTTAAGTGGACTTTTGGAAAGTTGCTTATAATATTTATCATCCGAGAGAACTTCAAGGACTTTTTTTATTATAATTTTCCCAGTCAATTGCAATCGTAACATTTCCCTTGTCAGCTTTAGTAAATAATATATTTTTGTTATCTTTAACAAATTTGTCAGTAGCTGAAATTTTACTCATAATAACTGCATCTGTATGTGACAAATGTAATTTCTTTTTTGCAAAGGAATTTACACAGTTAACTAACTCACCACGTAATTTATTAGATTCATCAGACACGTCTGTAATATAACAATCCAAATTTTTAAGAATTTCAAAATATGTGCTCTGACTCGGATTGCATGTAAAATTAAAATTCTGCCCTAGCCTAACAATGTCCTGTATATGTTGTGGAATGTGATTTTCCGTTAGGTTTATAAACCATTTGTCATACCTATTGTTATTATTAGTATTATCACCATTGTCGCAGATATTATTATTAAAGTTACACATTGTTAATACTTGACAGTTTCTCTGTGAGTTATCGTCCGTAGAACTCCGTTGGAAATTATCATAATGATAATCATAATTATATTTATCATGAAATAATTTGGAAAACTTTTTGTTGTGTACGTTTTGCCATTTGAGTTTGATAGAACAGAGAGAATTCTTATAATGTTTAATAAAGGCTTTAACTATTTTTAAATTAGTAAATTTCTTAGTCATAACAAACAAATCATTCTTTTTCTTTTGCAATCTATTTATCTTTGAATAAAAATCAGTAATTTCCAATTTAAGCAATTTGTTCAAGATTAGATTTGTTAAGCTATTAAGTTTGTTTTTTGAAATATTACTATCCAAATTAATGTAACTAAAAGCTTTGGTAGTATTAACAATGTGTTTAGAAAAAACGTCATATTTCTTACATTTGGATAAAAACTCTATATCACAGTTGATTTTTGTTATCGAATGTAAAATTTTTGAAAGTTGAATAAACGATTTTTTTGCGGTAATACTAATTTCGGTTTGTATAAAACGAAAAATAACTAAGTTATTAACCTGATCACTCTGTATGAGAGAGTATAATTCAGCATTGATATTCGCACGTGTCTTAGATGTCAAAATCCGCATAGATGTCAACGTCCGTTCGGTGTTTATCATAGCCGTAGGCTGCGTCTTTTGTTTATATCTGCAGTTCATTGCCTCCTCTTCACAATTTGGCATCATAGTTCAGATCCAATGCCCGTATATTCAAAAGGTTATTGCTCTCCCAAGCTGCTCGCGTTCAATGATAATTTTTATTGAGGGTGTAGTGAATTCGTACACCATAGATCCTTTCGAGCATCATAAATTTATTGATACACCGACGTTTCTAAAAAAACTCTACCTCTAAAAGGAATTTTGAAGCCATTAAGTCAATTTTACTCTTGTAATCGTTGGACATACAAAACTGATTTTTTTCATTTTTCAATTTTTTACTCAAAATCTAGCCTACAGAATGTATTCAAATTTTAACAGATTATAGCTATTTATATTCTGTAGTATCATGATTTTTTTCAAAAAAATTGACCGTTTAGTTTCGGAATTATAAGCTTCTAAAAAAAAAAACACGTTTTTGTTAATAACAAAAGAACCGTGATAGCTAGAAACTTTTTTTTTTTTTAGAAAATATAGGTATTTTAATTCCCTTTCAAACGCCAACCATCAGATTCGAATAATCGATCCTATCATTAAAAAAAAAAACAAAGAACAGTTTTGAGAAAATCGAAAATTAAAAAAAAAAACAAAAACGCATCGCCCCAATCAAAAAACCGATTTTTGACCCGCCATCACGCAAAAAAAAAAACAAAAAAAATTAGACCTGTTTGGTCAAAATCGACCGAGTAGAAGCTGAGATCCAGGCGTACACACACACACACACTCACGCACACGCACACGCACACGCACGCACGCACACACACACACACACACACACACACACACACACACACACACACACACACACACACACACACACACACACACACACACACACACACTCACACTCACACACACGCACACGCACGCACGCACACACATCCATACAGACATTTTTCAAAAACCATGTATTTTGATTCCTAACACCTCGGAACACAATTATAATATGTTTTTACAACAACTCAAAAATTTACTATCACAAAGCTTCCTCTAGGAGGAAGCAAAAATCATTATCAAAAAGTGTTTGCTTTTTGTAAATATTCAATTTTGTTTTGAAAATGCACATTTTATCCACTAAGTGGCATATGCCAAGGAGCAAATATGTTTCTAAAAAAAAGAGAAAACAAATGCAAATGATGGTGGATAAACGAAAAAATTGATAGCGGTAGAGGCCCTGGAAAGACAGCGGTGAAAACAAAACTAAACAGCCCTGTTGATATAAATGAAAGTGATGAATTTATTCTGATTTACACAAGTTTCTTTTTAATTTTTAAAAAGAAATAATTTCTAGTGCTTGTTCTAGAAAATGTGATAGTGCTTCAATAACTAAGAGAAACGGATTATGTGTAAAACTAATGTTATAGTGTAAAAATTGTGAAACTGTTATGAGACAAAATTTTACAAGTGCATGAATGGAATCTACAAATAATAAACAAGCAGCATCTGTGGTGAACCGAAAAACTATAGAATCTACCAATGATATCCAGAATATAACTTTTAGTTTGAAGCTCACGAGAGTAGTCAAGAGTGTAATACCAATTATGAGGGTGCTTCTGGTAGTACGGAAGTTCAGGTTGAACATTTGGAGTCGCTTGGTTTGAACTTTCGTATGCTTTCTTGAACACTAGTTTGGCATGACTGACACGCACCAAGTCAACCACCTTGTATTTAGAATATCGAATACTAGGTATTGATGTGATTTTGCGGCATTGTATAAATTAACTTTAGCCGGAACTATTTTAGTACCAGATGCCACTTATTGTAAGCATCAATAATTTTCTCTAAAATATCAATATATCTGTACGTGTTTGTATGAGTAAAATATCGACATAATCGACCCTTCAATGATCTATGAAACCTTTCAACCACAGCCGCTTTAATATCAGGATTTCGAACCACACGGTAATTTATACTATTCTTTTTCAAAACTTGTTTCATCTTCTTACCAAGAAATTCTTTACCTTGTAACGGGGTGAAGTTAAAGGAGAGAGTGAGAATCCCTCTCTGGGGTTCGCGACGTAATAAACGTGCGTAGCCTACAACAGAGGAACTCGCAGTTGTAGAATCCCCCATTGGCCAGCAGCTGGCGCAGCGGCACAGGCCACGAAAATGCACGCCCGGCTTCTATTGTAGAAAGCCTAAGCCGCTTTCCACTAGAGCCGGCGCTACGCTCTACCGTTGCTGCTAACTTTGGCTCACAAACTCCCAGCTGCTAGGGTTTCGCGTGCACGCGGCCGTAATGCAAGTGGCCGCAGATACAGAGGAGGGGGAGAATTTAACGAGAGAATGGTATGAGGTATTTAATACTTCTGTCTGATGGAGATGCGAAAACTTGGACTCGGCTTAATGAAGTGGCACCTTATGGAAAATCTATTTTAATATAATAAGAAGAATGTATCAACCATGTACAAAAGCGAATGGGTAATTAAAGGGCTCAGAGAATTTGCTACTAAAGAAAAGCTTGGTGCAAAGTCAGATGGAGCGCTTACAGTTACTAAAATTAATGAGTTGCAGAAATATTACAGAAGAGCAATTGTCAATAATACGTATGATTTGAAGAGTATGCAAGATGCCATCCAAGCTAGTTTATACCATTGTTCGTCGACAGACCAAAGACCTACAGCATGGTGCTTTTTTAATAAAGGAGAATGAAACAGATCAAAGAGAGTATTGGCATATTCCAAAATATCAGAGAAGCTTCATTGTGCAGAGAAAGCGAAACAAGCCAAGCATATAGACTACAGAGCTGCTGAACATTAACCAGTAAATAATTGTTTGATACACAATTTATATAATTTTTCATTAAAATATGATAAAGTGCTTATGTTTAAAGTCATTTTTAAGCATGATCAGTTTTTGTAATTGTTTGTATTGTTTTGCACAACCAATTTTGATGTACGGGTCTTTTGGGTTCATTTTCTAGAATATATTTACTGCAAAATTACATTGAGACTTTTAGGTTACACCTTAATTATAAATTCCTGATCCACCATAAAATCATTAAAAATACAAGTTTTTTAATAAATAAAAAGTAACTTACGACTTATTAGCAATAGAAAAAATAAAATCAGATTTTGACTAATATTAGAATGTAAATTTCTTTATTTGGGGGCCAAAAATATGTATCTTCGAACTGGCACACATTCATCGAAAGCCATTGCGCAGAATGTTAACTGAATATATACCCTTTTTACAGATGTTTTGGCCAGTGCAGCTTATAAAATCTTTAAAATTGGACCAACAGAGGTGGTTTTGGGCTACTTTTAGTGTGTGTGTGTGTGTGTGTGTGTGTGTGTGTGTGTGTGTGTGTGTGTGTGTGTGTGTGTGTGTGTGTGTGTGTGTGTGTGTGTGTGTGTGTGTGTGTGTGTGTGTGTGCGTGTGCATGCGTGCGTGCGTGCGTTCGTGCGTACGTACGTGCGTGTGTATATTCCTATATTATATAGTTGGAAGGCTCAAAATGGGTACCTACCCCCTCTACCCCCCACCACTCCCCACCACTTCCCCTCCACCCCACACCACCACCTCCACATCCCCTCCACCGATCCCCCCATACTTAATCAATTCCTCATATTATGCTAAAAATTTTATATAGTGTGTTTCCGGATTCGCTGGTAATGAATCAGTAATCAGATTCTGAGAATTCAAAATGGCGGATCGATGATGGAGGCCAAATATTGAAATATTACTGGATCTTACTGAAAAATGTATGTACGGGATTTCTGGATTCGATGATTATGAATCTGAACTCAGATTTTCAGAATTCAAAATGGCGGATCGCAGATGAAGGCCAAATATTCAAATATTAATGGATTTTGCTGAAAATTGTATATTTTGGGTTTCCGGATTCTCTGATAAGGAATCTGAACGCAGATTTTGTAAATACAAAATGGCGGACAAAAATTGAAATATTACTGGATTATGCTGAAAATTGTATATAGGGGTATCTGGATTCGCTGATTACGAATTTGAACTCATATTTTGCCAAATCAAAATAGCGGCCAAATATTGAAACATTACTGTATTTTGCAATTGTATATGGCGGATTTCTGGTTTCGCATGATGACGAATCTGAATTCAGCTTATAAAAATTTAAAATCGCGGATCGAAGATGGCGGCTAAATATTAAAATATTATTGGATTTTGCTGAAAATTGTATATAGGGTGTTACTGGATTCGCTGGTTACGAATCTAAACTCAGATTTAGAAAATTAAAACTGACGGACCTAAGATGGCTACCAAAAATTGAAATTTTACTCGATTTTGTTAAAAATTATATATAGGGGGTTTCCGAATTCGCTGATTAAGAATCTGTACTCAGATATTGAGAATTCAAAATGGCGGATCTAAGATGGTAGCCATATATTCAAATAATACTGGAATTTGCTGAAAATTGTATATACGGAGTTTCTGGATTAGCTAATTACGAATCTGAACTCATATTTTGCCAAATCAAAATGGCGGCCAAATATTGAAATATTACTGAATTTTGCAACTGCATATGGGGGATTTCTGGATTCGTATGATGACGAATCTGAATTCAGATTATGAAAATTTAGTATAACGGATCGAAGATGCCTGCCAAATATTCAAATATTACTGGATTTTACTGAAAATTGTATATAGGGTTTAGTGGATTTGCTGATTATGAACCTGAATTCAGATTATGAAAATTCAATTGACGGATCTATGATGGCGGCCAAATATTGAACTATTACTGGATCTTACTGAAAAATGTATGTACGGAATTTCTGGATTCGCTGATTACGAATCTGAACTCAGATTTTGAAATTTCAAAATAGTGAACCCAAGATGGCAACCAAAATTTGAAATTTTACCGGAATTTGCTAAAAATTGTATATTGTGAGTTTCCGGATTCGTTGATTAGGAATCTGAACTCAGATTTTGTAAATACAAACTGGCGGCCAAAAATTGAAATATTGCTGGATTTTGCTGAAAATTGTATATAGGGGGTATTTAGATTCGCTGATTACAAATCTGAACTAATATTTTGCCAATTCAAAATGGCGGCCAAATATTAAAATATTACTGAATTTGGCGATTGTACGTGGGAGATTTCTGAATTCGCATATTAGGATTTCTGGATTCGATGATTACGAATCTGAGCTCAGATTTAAAAAATTCAAAATGGCGGCAAAATATTTCAATAATACTGGATTTTGCTAAAAATTGTATATAAGGGGTTTCTGGATTCGCTGGTTACAAATCTGAACTCAGATTTTCAGAATTCAAAATGGCTGATCGAAAATGAAGGTCAAATATTCAAATATTACTGGATTTTGCTGAAAAATGTATATACGGAATTTCTAATTATTATTGTGATTTTTAATTATTTTGTTAAATATAAATATACCTAACATTTTAAAAATTAATAAATGTTAAGAATAATTTTTCTAAAAAACATTACAGAAAATTTAAAAGAAAAAATAAATGTTTCATGATATTATTTAATAGGGGGTTATCCTTATTCATTATTATCAATATTTATCTTCATATGAAATATAATCCGCAACTACAATTAGAAGATTAATTTTATATCACATTATTATATTTTTTAAAATAATCAATTTTTATATATAATTAAAACTTAAATAACTTTCCATATTTATTGGTCCAAATTTTTGTGATTATTCACTGAATGAATATTCGAGCATATCTAGCAAATTTAGAAAAAACCATTTTTAAAAACAAAATTCAGTTTACACATATTTTAGAAAATGGTTTTCAGTTGTATTAGCTGTTGCTATAATATTTTTTTTTAACCATTTACATTAAAAATGAGGGTTGGCGAGCGGAGAGAGCAGGGGCGAAGCCCTCCTAGAGTGGGTGTATATATATATATATATATATATATATATATATATATATATATATATATATATATAAATATATATATATATATATATGGCTAAACAAGTCTCAGGTCTAAGAGTAAGGCATCAAGATAACAAGGTTTTGGATTTTGTTCTAACATTCTGTCTCATATATTTTGTACATATGTATATGAGTGCTTAGGTGTAGGATGTGGTATGCGTGTATACATAAGACGAGTACGAAAGAGAGAGACAGAAACATATGAAACGAGGCGCTCCTGTCGTTGAAGGGTTGCTTGGTCGGCGGAGTCAGTCGTCCGTCCGTCGATGTAATCGACACATGTACATGAGAGTGAGAGTGATAATAAAGAGAGACAGAAAAGACTACATAGTTCATCTCCTTATTGATTTTCCCTTGCACCTCAATAAATTTGAATACAAAGTATTAGTGGATCGAGAACAATGTATAGATCATGTTTTAGACATGTTTAGTATGACTGGTGCCAAAAATATGTCCACAACGATGGAACCAAAGCTTAATCTATACGACATAAATAGTGATAAGAATGCTTGTGATGAAAATACGCCTTACCAAAGATTTATCGGATGTCTTATGTTCATAGCTATCAACAGGAGGCCCGATATATCTTTTGCATGCAGCAAATTAAGCCAGTTCAATACTCAATATACTAAAGAGCATTTTAAGTATGTGAAGAGATTACTAGCTTATCTGAAGAAAACTAAAAACTATTGTCTTATCTATGATGGTAATATTACCGATGATGACATTACTGGGTACAGTGATTCAGATAATGCTGATGATCCAAAAAATAGACTTTCGCAGACTGGATATGTGTTTACTCTAGCTGGTGGTGTTTTTCTTGGGAAAGCAAGAAACAACAAACTGTAGCCATATCTTCCATGGAGTCAGAATAAATGACTTTGACGGAAGCTAGCAAAGAAGCAGTTTATCTTAAAAAATTGTTAGAAGAAATATTTGGACCTAGAGACTGCATAAATTTATACTCGGACATAGCTGACGTTTTGACAAAAACTCTGAGCAAGGTAAAAAATCAAAAGTTTGTAAAGATGCTGAACTTGATACCCTTGGAATCCTTGGATTAGGGGGTTGTGTTGGAAATCTACAATTAATCCAAGAATCGTTAGATGGCGCTCACTACAAGATGATAATAAAGAAGCAAGAACTATATATACTACGTACACACACAATCTCGTATAATTTTGTAATCGCACATGATGCACTACCATGTAAGTTTCCTATAATAAATTTCAGAGTACTATATACAAAGTATTAGTTTATTTATACCAAATACAACAGTAAAGTCAATTAAACTTCTTTGTTTATGTGCTGTGTATTTCTGCTACATGTACAAGTGTAGATTAAGATAGTACATAGCATTGGGACGATGTCACATGCATCTGCACGCTCGACGTCAGCAGGACCCGAGCACATGCTCGATGAGCGACGTCATGTTGTGCGCGCCGGTGACGAGGACGCCGAGCGGGCAGCGCACGCACTCACGCACACACACATACTTACAACAGAGATGAATAGAGAGATTGCCAGCGCCCCGGAAAAAAGTGAGGCAGACTTTTGCGCGCGGCGCGCTGCTGCCTCTCGCGGCCGCGACATGGTACTGTACACACGCCACCTGATTGGCTGTTGAAACGTGTGTACGGCGTGGAGCGGGGGAAGCGGGAGAAGACGGCTCGGTGGCGCGGTGCACATGCACTGAACGTGTGTATGCTGGACGAGCCGGCGCGCCGCGCGCTTGCCGCCTCTGTTTACTTCTGCCGCAACAATCAGACAACGGCCGAGCGGCCTGTCAATCGCCGCTCGGTGGAACATTTTTATTATACACGAAAGTTAACGCAATTTTTAACTCAAAACTACCAAACCCAAATTCAAAAGCATAACCTAAGCCCGAAGGGGGGAAGATAAACATAAACGATTTTAGTGTTATGTATTGATATCGTAGCGGTAGTCGTGGTGGCTAAGGCGCGCAGTTACTTTTGCCCTAATCTTTTGGATCCAAGTTCGATTCACGTTCGTTTTTTTTTTTCTTTTTTTTAGTTCTATAACATATGTCAAATTTCTTTGATTATATTATTAGTTCACACACAATTTTTTTACCTCAATTTTTGTTTTCTAAAAGAATTGAAAGTTTACTTAAAATTGAGATATTTTTGTTCCAGACCACATTGCAAGTAAAATTTTCGATTTCAAAATTATTTCATTAAATGCACTAATTTTATAAGTACGATAATATTTTGGATAATATTTTTTTAACCAGTTAAGAATATTTTGAGTAAATAAATTCACTAAAAATTAATGAATTAATTATATACATCGTTATATTTATTTTATATTCAAAATAATGTTTGTCCAATTGACTTTCTATTGCCTTTTTTAAGGATAAGGAAGTATTAACAATAATTATCGTTGTGCACGCAAGTTCAATTTCCGAAATACATATTCCTATTCACGTTCTCTAATCCCCAAAAACATATGTTATTTGTTATATAAGTGATTTTCTATTAATATTATTGATTAAACGTAACCAATAAATATTACAACAGCAAGAGCAGAATAACCAAGCATCTTACGTTGCAATACAATTTGAAAAATATCTTTAATCAAAGAATAATTAGAATTCCGCTTACCTGTATATAAAAGCACGGTTTGCCACACGAATATACGCTATGGCGATGAACAAAAAATGCGGTTGTGCTTTAATTATTTTATTGAACCCTCAACGAAACTAACATGAAAATCACAAGTCAAAATCCAAACGGATTAAGATAATGAACCTAAAAGATTTTATACTTTGCATTTTTATTATACACATTTATTGCTCGAGTGGAGTAGGTTTGCAAATAATTAATTAAACTTTCAATTATAATTATTCAGTTTAATAAGAATTACAATTTTAATCGTTAATTAAACCGACGTTTAATTAAAAATTAGCATTTCAATCGTTAATTAAACCAGCGTTTAATTCAGAATTAAAATTGCAATTGTTAATAAACATTCTTTAACATATTATAAACGAAAATCGCGCTGCAGAAGGCGGAGGAGGCTCTTTTCTTTAATTTCCCGACTCCTGTGACACGTTTTTTATTTATAATATATTACAGAATAGTATTTAAGAGCTCTAGAAAATATTCTTGAGGCTTTCTGCTAGAAAATCGAGCCCCGAAACGTGAATTTGGGTCTACGTGGCACGATCCTGCTTTTGGATCGAATACGCGATCGTGCCGCGTTTCCAGACCCGATTTTTTAGCAGGAGGCTTGAAGGACATTTTTTAGAGTTTTTAAATACTATTCTGTAATATAATATAAACGCGAAAGCCGCCGCAAAAATCGGGGGAATTTAAGAAAACTCGGGTATAGTTTACACGGCAGGAACGCGCATCCATTGCAAAAGCAGGATCATGCCCCATAGATTATACTCGGAATTTCCTAAATTTCCCCGCCTTCGGAGACACGTTTTTCGTTTATAACATGTTCAAGAATGCTATTTTACCCATGTAATTAACGATTGAAATATTAATTCTTAATTATATGTGGGTTTAATTAACGATTAAAATTCGAATTGATGATGGTATAATTAATATTTTCGCAACCCTGTAGTGGAGTTGAAATTTGGGTCTATTAACTAATTTTTAACTAATTTATTACCACTAGTAATAATTTTTAGCCAGTGCCAATCGTTTGTCATTACCTAACACGCTAGCTTAATTTTTAAGCCAGCGGGATCTTGCACTATTTCCGCTAAAATAGAGTTACGGAAGCGATTCAGGCGGCAAAATTTTTAGCTCGGCAAGCACTTGCAGATATCACTGCTGAAAATTCCAAGGGGAAGATTTTTAACCACCCCAACTCCTAAATAACTAGATAATTCCTAAAAACACACGGTACTCTGAACGTAATCACTTGCGCCAGTACAAAATGGCACGAAATGCATTATTATAATTTATTACCACCCAAAACCAATTTCTAGCCACCCCCTAAAATGCATTAGCCCCTTTTTACGCAAAAAATACGATGGAAGCCAGCGGAATCTCGCACAGTTTCCGCTAAAATAGAGTTACGAAAGCGATTCAGGCGGCAAAATTTATAGAAAATAATTTTTAGCCACCCCCTAAAATGCAGTAGCCCCTTTTTACGCGAAAAATACTATTTAAGCCAGCGGAATCTCGCACAGTTTCTGCTAAAATGGAGTTACAAAAGCGTATCAGGCGGCAAAATTTTTAGCTCGGCAAGCACTTGCAGATAGCACTGCTTAAAATTCCAAGGGGATGATTTTTAACCACCCCCACCCCTAAATAACTCGATAATTCCTCAAAACAGACGGTGCCCTCAACGTAATCACTTGCGCGAGTACAAAATGGCTCAAAATGCATTATTATAATTTATTACCACCGAAAATAATTTCTAGCCACCCCCTAAAATGCATTAGCCCCTTTTTACGCGAAAAATACGACGTAAGCCAGCGGAATCTCGCACAGTTTCCGCTAAGATAGAGTTACGAAAGCGATTCAGGTGGCAAAATTTATAGCTCGGCAAGCACTTGAAGAGGGCACTGCTTAAAATTCCAAGGGGATGATTTTTAACCACCCCCGCCCCTAAATATCTCGATAATTCCTAAAAGCAGACGGTACTCTCAATGTAATCACTTGCGCGAGTACAACATGGCTCAAAATGCATTATTATAATTTACTACCACCGAAAAAAATTTCTAGCCACCCCCTAAAATGCATTAGCCCCTTTTTACGCGAAAAATACGATTTAAGCCAGCGGAATCTCGCACAGTTTCCGCTAAAATACAGTCAAAAATAGTTCCATTTCTCACCTGTTATTCATTTCTCGCCTGTCTTAAGGGTAGAAATGTCCATTTCTCACCTGTTCAGGATAAAAATAGTACATTATGTAACAAGGTCCGAAAGTTTCCCATGGGTGGGTTTACTACCAGAGCGACAAGATTTTTCATGACGGTGCCTTTACTGCCCGAGCGAAGTAAACAAAGTAATTACCCGAGGGAAAAATCTTGTCGTGAGGATGCGGTTGAAGTTAGCAGCGCTCGTTCAAGCACTTCTCTCTAAAATTCTTTTTGTGGATTTTTGTAATCTCTTCGGAGAAAAAACCATAGAAAACATAAAATATAATCAATTGAACATTTTTCCATATGTTTGTACCCAATAAAACCCTTAAAACACTAAAATAAGGGATTAGTGGGGCAAGATGGGAACCCAGCCCTACAGTAGCACACCTTCGAAAACTTCTATCTCGAAAATGAGATCTTATACCCCGCCGCATTTTTGATATGTCTTTTATAATGATAAAACAAGTCTAAAAAAAAATTTGCAGAAAAATCGCATTTCCGGAAAAAAGTGCTCCAACGGAAGAATCGCGGTCAGATGCGCGTATAACGTAGAATCAACACCTTCGGAAAATTCTATCGCGAAAACGAGATTTTATACCCCGCTAAATTTTTGATGTGTCTTTCATAATGATAAAAGAAGCTAAAAAAAATTGGCAGAAAAATCGCATGTCCGGAAAAAAGTGCTCAAGCGGAATGATCGCCATCAGATGGGCGTATAACCTGGAATCGACGCATTCGGAAAATTCTATCGTAAAAACGAGACCTTATACCCAGCCAAATATTTTATATGTCTTTTATAATAACAAAGCGACTTAAAAAAGATTAAGAGCAAAATCGCATGTCCGGAAAAAAGTTCTCGAGCGGAAGAATCGTGGTCAGATGCGCGTATAACGTGGAATCGACGCTCAGTCAACACATTCGGAAAATTCAGTCGCGAAAACGAGATCTTATATCCCACTAAATTTTGCATTTGTCTTTTATAATGATAAAAGAAGCCTAAAAAAAATTATCAGAAAAATCGCATGTCCAGAATAAAGTGCGCATGCGGAAAGACGGTGGACAGATCGGCGTATCTACGTTAAACCGACACATTTGGAAAATTCTATCGCGAAAACGAGTCCTTATACCCCGCCGGTTTAAGAAAAAACCTCCGGTCTGCTCTCTTATGCTGTATATGTCGCTCTAATATAAATGTACCTTATATCTTTACAGACATTTTTAAAAAATCATGTATTTTGATTTCTTACATCTCGGAAAACAATTATAAAATATTTTTACAACAACTCAAAAAATTACTATCATAAAGCTTCCTCTAGGAGGAAGCAAAATTGTTATTAAGAATTAAAGGCGACAATTTAAGACTTTCTAACCAAAAAACTCGGATTCAGCGTGTCAAAATATATACGAAAAACTTTGGTAGACTCGAAGATCTAAATCGGCCACGAACCATAATAGTGCCAACCGCTGAACTAATACGGCGTAGTCGTCCGTGGCCGAGCCTTACGGGCCGTATAATTCAACGAAAACAACAGAAAACTACAGAAAACACTAAAGGAACAACTCTATAAATAAGACATATAATACTTTCTTTATACAAGCGTTTACTTCTCTAATTTAAACTCACTACAATTTTTACGATGACCTTCAAGCTATTAGAGAGTTGTAGTTATTACAGGCGAGAGTCCGGCAAGACGAAGCTAGGACCAATACGGCTATAGGAATGCATGTGTGTGCGCAAGTGTGTGAGGACCGGGATGATGCGAGCCGCGCGAACGGCGTGAAATACGAGCGTTTACAGGTACAAACGCGAGAACTGTCCGAGTCCCGCACCTTCAACAGCAGCCGAGAATCACCAGTTCCTGAGACGTGAAGCCGAGTAGCTCGGACGCCCCCGAGCTGGACATAAGGCACGCTCTCGAGGCATGCAAATGCTACACAATAATGGCCCTGGCCCAGCCATAAGAAAAGCCTGCTGCTGCTGCTATGAAAAGTGCTAAGACCGAGACGTTGCCAAATGTACCGGCCGGACATGCCGGGCTGCGAACCGACAACAGCGCTGCGATGATCGATGGAGCGAGCGATGGGACGAAGGGCGCTCACTCTCTGCCTGACCGCGAGTTGAATCGTATGCGTGCCGATAGAGAAATCTATTTAACAACTTTAAAATCACGGTACTATTTCGTTTAAGGCCTGTCGGCCAATTATTATCCGCGCTACTAATCTATCATATTCTCGTGCTTTGGTTTCGTGAAGCTCGGCGAGGCTCTCGTGCAGAGCCCTGAGCAAGTGTGTGCGTGTGTGAGTGACTGAGCGAGCCGAGGGTCCTGGTGGAGCCTTGCCGTCACGGCGTCAACGAGCGAAATTCCAAAAGGTAGGAGACTATTATTTGGCCTGCGCGCGTCTTACATTCGAGCTTGTATCGCATATTTCAATATGCACGTAATTCACGCAATATTCGCTATTGCTAGTCGGCATAGAAACACTTAGGCGTTATTAGATGTAAAATCGGTACAGTAATTGTATTTGAACTATAATGTGAATAAACTCTTTTATATTATTTTAAGTAATGTATATCTTTGTGATTATTAACTAAATGTTATACAAAATCCTACATTACAAATATATGCATTACTTAAAATAATATAAAAGAGTTTATTCACATTATGGACTTTCGCGAACACTATGGTGACCCGCACTTTCAGATTCGCGTACAGCAGGAAGCGCGGGTGCGGACACAAGGGGAAAGTGAATCGGTAATTGACTTCATTACAAATTATCGACACATATTAAAATAATTGTACCCGCAACCGCCGCTCGAAGATCAAGTTTCGATGACTTATAATAACCTAAAGCCGACATATAGAGATAAAATTAATAGACGCTCGGTACACACGTTCCGCGACTTAGAATTGTTTGGTAAAGAATTCGAAGCCGCATTACTAGCAAAACGAGAGTACAAGCCACCCCCACCTAAAGAATTATCATTTCTACCGGAGCTCGCGTTTGATTCGAAGAAGCCCTTTATACTTACTGAGGGGGAAAGGGGTAGGCAAAACTCACAACGTTTTGGCAATGAACGAAGGAAGCTCGCCAAAACCAACCCAAGGAGGAAAGCCAAAATGGAACTCACGAAAACAACAGGAGAGAGGCCAGACCAACAAGACACCCACTGGTCCCGACAACAAACAGGATGGAGGCGAGACAGAACGCAAGCGGAGACCTCGAGGTGGCGGGTCTAAAGCAGACATTAAGTGCTTTAACTGCCAAGGTTTTGGCCACCTGGCTCGCGTATTCCCATCGGATAAGAGGCCCAGACTAAACCCGGAAAACAAGTTACCGGCGGGGATACAAACGCGGAAGAACGGCCCTCACGAAGACAAACCTCCGGAAAACTAGCGAAGCGAGACCAGAAGGAGATGAGAAGTCCCGCTATCGCTATAGAAAAGTCTCCAATCAAAAGCAATGTTTTGCCGACGAAACCCATGGAGAAACTAATTGACTTTTGGTGCGACGAGAATCCAAAGGACCACGTTGAGGTCATAGAAGATGACAAAAAGAACTCATCTCAGGATGAAGAGAGGAGCAGTGCGGTACCGAAGAACACCAATCTCGTGGAAGAGCGAACCAATCAGAAATCACACGCAGAACCAAAACCACCGGAGGGAGTATCTTCAGAGGGCAAGGGAGAAATTTTAAATGAAGAACCAGCTACACGGTACAACATCAGCGGAACGGTGGAACTAGGAAAATTCCGAGATGTTGTTGAGTTTTGCCACCCCCTGGGGCCGGAAATCGTAAGAGATAGGCGATTTTTCACAAGAATTGAGGTATCGGGGATATCTGCAGTCGCCTTGGTGGACTACTCAGGCGCCGAGCTACTCAGGCGCGTCGTGGACGTACGTCGGTCCAAAGTTCGCGGATAGGTTCGGAGACCGGGTCTTCGAAACACCCGACGCGCGAACAATAACATTAGCTACCGGGTCACTCGAGAGAATTTCAGGGCAAATTGGAGTCCCGGTTAGCATTTGTGGCACGAGCAACGAAATGGCCATTCGTCTCGTGAAGGCTTTAGCTTATGATTGTGTCTTGGGGATGGACGCGCTCGAATTATTCGATATATCGATTAATTTTAGGGAGCGCACGTGGCAGATGGGTACCGGTACGTGTAGGCCTTTCGACGGGCTTGGAGGGGATATGTATTTGGATAATGGATCGGTAGCTGGGATATGCGAGTTAAATGACATACAAACGGACAGACTACAAAGACTACTAGACCAACTAATACCTAGCGGTAAACCCAAGCTAGGACTAACACACCTTACGAAACATGTAATTGAGGTCCAGGGCGAAACCCATAAAACAGCGGTACTACCCCGTATCTCCTAAAGTGCGGGAAGAAATGTACCAAATAATGGATAAATTGCTCGAAGAGGGGGTAATAGAACCGTCAAATAGCGCGTGGTCGAGTCCAGTAGTTATGCACTTAAAACCTGACGGAACGTGTCGCCCGTGTATCGACTTTCGGAAAATCAACGAATTGATGAAAAAAGACGCGTACCCACTTCCAAATATGAATGAGATCTTGAGTAAACTAAGAAATGCGCGATACATTAGTACCTTAGACTTGAGCCAGGCATACTTTCAAGTACCGCTTGACGAAAATAGTAAAGAGTATACCGCATTCACGATACCGGGCCGTGGACTATATCAATTCACGCGATTGCCTTTCGGCCTAAGCAACAGCCCCGCAACGTTTCAGAGATTAATGGATGGAATTATTACGCCGGAAATGGATGGCAGAGTATACTGTTATTTAGATGACATAGTAATAGTCTCTGAAACGTTCGAGGAACATTTGCACTGGCTACGTATCGTAATAACTCGGTTAAAACAAGCAAACATAACGATGAATCGGGCAAAGTCGATTTTCGGCTGCACCGAAGTGAAATATCTGGGATATATCGTAAATTTTAACGGTTTACAACCCGATCCGTCTAAAGTGGAAGCTATTAAAAATTATCCGGTTCCGAGAAACTTACGGCAACTTCGTAGAATCACCGGAATGGCGTCATGGTACCGTCGCTTTATCGACAATTTCGCCAAAATATCCGAGCCGTTAAACTAATTAACGCAAAAGAGCAGGCGCTGGAAATGGGGGGGAGGAACAGCAGAAGGCAATGGATACCTTGAAAGAGAGACTAACCACGGCTCCCATTTTAGCTTGCCCAAATGTTACGCTGCCTTTCTCCCTCCAAACCGACGCATGCTCAACAGGTCCCGGCGCGGCACTGACTCAAGTGCAAGACGGCCACGAACGTATAATAGCCTACGCAAGTCAAAATTTGAATAAAGCCGAACGTAATTACATCGTGACCGAATGGGAGTGTCTCGCCGTAGTTTGGGCTATAATGAAGTACCGCGAGTACTTAGAAGGTTATCACTTTACAGTAGTTACCGACCATAATAGCTTAAGATGGATGTACCGTTTGAAGAACCCTGTAGGTAGGGTTGCGCGGTGGGCAATGGAGTTAGCTCAATATGACTTCGATATACAACACCGCAAAGGTAGCTTACACTACGTACCGGACGCGCTATCGCGCATGTTTGAGGATGAGTCGGAAGGCCTCAACGTGATTACCGAAACAAACGACGCGTGGTACGAAAAGAGGATTAAAGCGATAGAAACCCACCCGAAACTATTTAAAAATTGGATGGTACACGAGGGGAGAATCTACTTCCATAATAAAGATCAACTACTCGAATCACTTCAGATTGACGACCTAGACTCGTGGAAACTGGTCTTACCAACGGAACTTAGACTAAAAGCGTTGCGCGAATGTCATGATCAACCACAAGCGGGACACTTAGGAATCCACAAGACCTACAAACGACTGACTCGCGACTATTACTGACCAGGTATATGGCAAGATACAGTACAGTACGTCAGAGGATGCGAGACGTGCCAAGAAGTTAAAGTCAATCAGAATAAACCCGCGGGATTTATGGGCGTGCGCACAGTAGAAGGGCCATGAACAACAGTAGCCATGGATATTATAGGCCCCCAACCACGAAGTGAAAATGGTGCAGTGTATTCGCTAGTGCTACAAGAACTTTTTACTAAATGGGTGGAGATAGTTCCGTTAAGGAAAGCCACAGGTAAATCAGTAAAGAAAGCGTTTCAGGATACGATTTTGTGCAGATACGGCGCGCCAAAAGTGTTAGTAACAGATAACGGTACAGAATTCGTAAATAAAATGCTAGTACAAGTAGCTGAAGAATATAAAATCTTGCACATGACGGTACCACCATATCATGCACAAGCGAATCCTGTCGAACGCGCGAATAGGACCTTGAAACAGATCATAATAGCTTACCTTGATAGTGATCATAGGCTCTGGGATGAACACCTTCCAGAGTTCCGATACGCGATAAATACTGCGGAACAATCCTCGACAAAAACATCGCCGGCGTTTTTAAACTTTGGGAGGGAACCAAGATCAATAAATACCATCGAGAGAGAGGAAAACCCTAACATTCCGGTCGAGCAAATGTCAGTCAAACAATGGAAAAATCGCGTATCGAGATTACATGCCCTGCGCGACCTAGTATCGAAATTCCAATTCGAAGCGTCCGAAAAACAGGCCAAATATTATAACGCTACGAGACGGGAGGTCAAATTTAACATTGGCGATTTAGTTTGGAAACAAAAAAGAATTCTTTCGTCCGCTGTTAATTTTGTAGCAGCTAAGCTAGCCAAGATGTTTGACGGCCCGTACCGTATTACTAAATTACGTTCACCGGTAGTTGTGGAACTCGAGACGTTGGATGGCAAGAAAGTCGGCAAGGCTCACATCAAGGACCTGAAGCTCAAGGTATGTAAGACAAATAACTTATCTCTCCCTCCTACCCCTCCCGCAGATGAGCCAGTACCGAGCAAGATCCGCAATGAGGCCAGGGGAACGGCCGGTGGTTGTGGGCCGGGAGGCCAACCTACGGCTCGCCCGGGCAAACAGCCCTGAAGGGGAGGCCCTCCAGGAGCAGCGCGTCGGAGGCCCCGCTCATTAGCGGCCCAACCGGAGGCCAGCCTCCAAAACGAACACCGACACCCGATAGCCTCACCACCGGACCAAACACTCGGGCCAGAACCCTCAAACGAAGAGAAGAGAAAGGAGGAGAGAAAGGCGCTCCGGGCCAGGATGGCCACAGCTAATGAGGCGCTATGGTCCTCGTGGCCATGGACCAAGGCGGAGACCCCAAAAACATCGGAGGCGAGAGTTCAAGGGAGCCCCCACCAACCAGCAACGCCAACCCTTTCCATGAACACCACTCAGTCCCGGACACCAAGCTCCGCAGCCTCAAGCCGGTACAAACCGGTCCGGAACTGGGCGGAGTGGCCGGTGGCGCACCGCATGGAGTACATGTGCGTCTTATCCGGATGTCCCCGAGGGACTTCCGGCCATCATCCTCGCGGATACCAAACCCCAGCCCAGCAACCTCCCGTCCACGAACAATATATGACGTGGAGTGGGAAAAAGATAGGGTCGAGGGATGCTGGAACTGTGGGCAAGGACATCGGCTAAGCGAATGCCCGGAACCAACCGGGAACCGAAGGTTCTGCTTTGGGTGCGACAGAGTCGACGTGACCAAGAGGCACTGCCCCGATTGCAAGAAGCTATGGGGACGGGGCATCCAACAATACTGGAAAGAGAGTGTCGGTACCGAATGTTAAAGGGAGGGGGCGCAAGTTAAATAAAATCAATAACAATAGTATTCCCCAAGTACCGAGTTAATAACCTAAGAACGGCTCACACCATCCTCTCCCCTTCCCCCACTGCCTTGTTTCTCGCGCCAAATCAATCTACCCAAAATATCGCCCTTACTTACATATACACATATACCTGCAATATTGAATAACCATCATACCTTTCTTATATCTGCCTGCAATATCTAATATTCCTCTTGGAGTGAATGAGACGAGCAGAACGAGACCAAGGTAAGGATTATGGAGATCAGCAACGAAATGCCGAGGAACAATAGATGAAACTAAAAACGGCAAGAGAAGCCGACTAATTTCTTTTTATTTCTGTTCATCTATTTCCGGTACACTTTTAAACTCATTTATTTTCATTAATTCTTTTATGTTCGATACCGATACTTTTTTTTTATAAGCAAACTCATGGATATAACTCTCCCAAAGCTATTTTGCGGCCGTACCTTCGGACTTCGGCGAAATCCTAGGTCCGGTTTAAGGAAGGGGGAGTTATGAGAGAGTTATATATAATAGGCAAGAGTCCGGTGAGGCGAAACTAGAACTACCTTATGGCTGTGTGAATGTCAGTAAATAAGCATGTATGAGTACCGGGACAATGCGAACAGCGCGAGACGCGCGAAATACGAACGCTCCGACAAGAACGAGAGTAGCCCCGCAAGTTCAACAGCGGAGGAGAGCCTTCAGTATAAATGTTTATATGAAAATAAATGTGTATATCAATGTTGGTGTGTAGTCTGAATTTACTACAGCTTGCCTGTAGTTCAAACTACAGGAGCTTTTGATAAGGACGAATAGAGTGGGGGTAGCGGGAGAGGCATCAAAAAGCTCGGCCGGTCAGCGCGCAACGGCGCAATACACGCAGTGGCGATCGAACATCGTGTCGGCGCGCATTCGGCTGAATTCGGAGAATTAGACGGCCCGCAAGACTCGGCCGCGGATGACTACGGCCGTATTAGTCCAGCGGCCGGACCTATGGCGGATTTAGATGTTTGAGTTTACCAAAGCTTTTTCTATATATTTTGTCCCGTTGAATCCGAATTTATTGGTTAGAAAGTCTGAAATTGTCGCCTTTAATTCTTAATAACAATTTTTTTAAACAATATGTAAAAATGCGTTTTTTGCTAAACAAAAACAAAAAAAACTACTATCTTATTCTTTGAGTCATTTTAAAGAAAAAAGTCTCTTAAAGGTTTTGTGCTAAAATACACTCCATAGGCCCAAACAAATTCTCAAAGTTTGAAGAAAATGCGATGTTTTGCACGCGAGCTTGCACTGCATCCATTGTAACTTACAGTAACTCAAATAGTTCATTTAATCATATACTTTAAGCCTATAATGGTCTGTGATGGTATTAAGAATGATTTAATAACCTTTTAGTAGTCAAAGAAGCACTGATAACGCGCGCGCACATAGGGCGAGCCCTGTTATATATCGTTCGTGGCCATGGTTCGTGGTATCGTGTTAGTTCCGCGTAGATTTCACGTTATACGCCCATCTTTCCACAATCTCTCCGCATGAGCACTTCATTCCGGACAAATTTTGCTTTTAATTTTTTAAGCTTGATTTATCATTATAAAAGAGATATCAAAAATTTGGAGGGGTATGAGATCTCGTTATCGACATAAAATCTTCCGAAGGTGACGATTCGACGTTATACGCCCATCTAACGGCGGTCTTTCCGCAGGAGCAATTTTTGCGGACATGCGATATTGCCGCCAATTTTTTTAAAGCTTGTTTTATCACTATAAAAGACATCAAAAATTAGGCGGGGTATAAGATCTCGTTTTCGAGATACAATTTTTCGAAGGTGTTCTACTGTACGGCTGGGTTCCCATCTTGCACCACTTATCCCTAATTTTAGTGTTTTAAGGGTTTTATTGGGTAAAAACATATGAAAACTTATTAAATTGATTATATTTTATGTTTCCTATGTTTTTTTTTACTGAATAGATTACAAAAATAAAAAATAAAAGTTTTCGAGAAAAGTGCTCGAATCGAGCGCTGCAAATTTCAACCTCATGACACGGCTTACTAGGATGGAATACCAGCCAACTACAGTTTTTTTGTTAGAAATAACTGTAGAAGTCGTCAGTTACTTCTGCTAGAGTTCATTAAGAAAATGGAGCATCACCGGGACAGCGTTTATCAGGTAAGTATGAGTAACCTCGACATTTTTTGAGGGAACTTTCTGGACGTACTATGCCACCCTTTTTACTTGAGAAATTGGTTCATAGTGTATGTTTTTCATTTACTTTCTAGGGTGTGGAAGCCTCATTTGTCAGAGAAGCAATAGCATTGAGACCAAATAACAAGTTAATCGAATAAATAGGATTATATGGATTTTAAATACCAAACGTCTTAAATTACCGCAAACAAAATTTTATTGTCTTAAAAGTAAGATAAAACGATATCGTGATAAAATGGCACACAATCAAATGCATTCTTGAACAGAGGAAAGAAGCTCTGGTATCTTGATTTAACATTGGAGGCACAAAACAGAAATAATACAAATATCGAGAGAAGTTGAATATATTGAGAGAATACAACTTTTGAAATGAATAATTTTACTTGATTTTTTCAACACATTCCTACCCGTATTAATCGTGTGAAGCTTTGACGGGTCGTCCCTACCGCCTTGACTTAAGCGCGTTTGGTCCTATAACACCCTTCCCTATAACCCTTCACTATTCCTGCATTTGTCCAGGGTTCGTACTTGTGCACACCTTCTGTAGTGTGGGAAAACCTTAATGCCACGGAAAAACCCACGAACAGCGGGCAGCTGAGTCAAACTTGAGTATGTTAGAGTAAACAAGCTCACGTTATCCTCCTTTGCCTGCCGGCTAAACTCCATTAATGTTCTCTCAGTAGATATATATTTTTTTTTCTTCAGAAAAAAATGCCAATGCATATTTGGGAGTGGCTAGAAATTATTTTCGGTGGTAATAAATTATAATAATGCAGTTTGAGCCATTTTGTACTGACGCAAGCGATTACGTTGACAGTACCGTGTGTTTTTAGGAATTATCGAGTTATTAAGGGGTGGGAGTGGTTAAAAATCAACACGTTGGAATTTTAAGCAGTGCTATCTTCAAGTGCTTGCCGAGCTAAAAATGTTGCCGCCTGAATCGCTTTCGTAACTCTATTTTAGCGGAAACAGCGAGATTCCGCTGGCTTAAATCGGATTTATCTCGTAAAAAGGGGCTAATGCATTTTAGGGGGTGGCTAGAAATTATTTTCGGTGGTAATAAATTATAATAATGCATTTTGAGCCATTTTGTACTCGCGCAAGTGGTTACGTTCAGAGTACCGTGTGTTTTTAGGAATTATCGAGTTATTTAGGGGTGGGGGTGGTGAAAAATCAGCCCCTTGGAATTTTAAGCAGTGCTTCAAGTGCTTGCCGAGCTAAAAATTTTGCCGCCTAAATCGCTTCTGTAACTCTATTTTAGCGGAAATAGTGCAAGACTCCGCTGGCTTAAAAATTCAGCTAGCGTGTTAGGTGATAACAAACGATTGGCACTGTCTAAAAATTATTACTAGTGGTAATAAATTAGCTAAAAATTAGTTAAAAATTATCTGATACTTATTTTGGATTACGCTATACTGCCTACTGCAGCTTAATCGACCCTTGAAATTTTAATAATTTCAAAAACCATATTTTAGTCAATAATAACTCTTCTATCAAATAATCGAAACAGCATATTTCTGCGAAATATAGCCAATTATAGTCTGTAATATAAAAAAAAATTATCATGTTATAGACATTTATTACTCTAGTGGAATTGAAATTTAAATAATTTCAAAAACCATATTTTAATTAATAATAACTCTTATCTATTAAGGGGGCTAGACACCTTTATTTCTGAAATAAAAAAATTTTATACTTCTATATTTAAATGTGAGCCAATTATTTCCCACTTTTTACATATAAAAGGGGGTATATTTACCTTTCCTTAGACCTGTGTTTGAGCCTTTTTTATGGTCCAGAACCATAGTTATCGATGAAACAAGTTTTTTCACTGACCGTAAGCTTTTAAATGTTCCTGCAGAAGGATTGACTCTAGATTTAAACTAAGTACTTCTAAATGGTATAGTTTTCTTAAGAGTGCTAGGATTTTTTATTCAAAGAAAAAAAAATTTTTTATCCTCTTTTTTTATGATATTTTTCTTAATTGTTTAAACTTTTCCAACATTTTTTAATGTAAAAATTTTTTCTGACATTCAATTTTAAAACCATACACTGATAAGAAAACTATACCATTTAGAAATACTCAGTTTAAATCTGGAGTCAATCCATCCGCAGGAATATTTTAAAGCTTACGGTCAGTGAGCTTATTTTATTAAAAACAATATTGTGAGAAAATCAACTTTAAAGTTTTGATATCTCATAATGCATAAAAATATCCAAAACACGACTCCCTTTTAGTTGATATTGATATTTATGCATATACTGGTTATGAAAAACAATTTGGCATTGACTTCCTTGCGTAGAATTTTATTTTCCTTGGTATTTTTTGACCTAGAAAACAAAATCAACTTTTAGTCATTTTATAACATTTTGGCTATACGTGCATCAATTTATTTATCTTAAATACTTATCGTTTTTTTCGCCTTAGGTTAAAAACCTTTTTTAAGTCTTGTTGTTAATGTGTTGTCTTAACCTCATCTGTCAAGTCCTGCAAGGTCCCATGGTAGTCGCTTGATGATGTATTTTCTTCAAAATCACTGAAACACGTATAATATATATTTTATTATTTTATTTAATTATTTAAAACAATATGTATATATACACACACACATACACACACGTACACTAACTTGCATACACCAGGCATATAAAACAAAATTATATTTTTACATTTTTTTCATGGAAATGCTATAAGCAAGTAAATTTTAATTATACAATTATTTCTTGGCTTATGACATTTCCATACAAAAGTGTAAAAATATAATTTAGTTTTATGTACCTCGTGTGTGAAAATTAATGTGTGTGCATGTTTGTAAGATATGTATGTTTATGTATACATATACATATATGTTTGAGTAAGCCATAATTATATGTGAGTAAACATGCTGTGGGTGTTAAAATAAATTTAATTCACACACAGAAGTAAATTGAAAGTAGAAATTATATTCACAAAAGTCACTTCTTCAATAAATTACAAATTTGGTTCATAAATACATTTCAACGTCGACTAATAAATTCAAAATCTGTTCAATAATTAACATAAATTACAAAGGGAGTTTAAATTACATTTATTTGAATAAGTTGTAGGTGAGTAGTGTGTCAGCAATTCCAAAATATGAGTGCTGTCAATAATGGAGTCGTAGTCTCTCACTAGAGACAACTAACCTGTGATATTTGAATATGTCTTCGAGTGTAATGAGATTGTCCGTTGAGAGTTCCTTGAGTTTTTCCTTAAATTCCCTCCTGGGCTCACGCACAATGAAGCTGTCAAAAATGAGGAATGGCAAACAACTGTAATTGAATTGCTGCCTTGAGTTTTGCTAATTCACACATGTTCACTGTTACACTTGCCCCCGGTGCCAACACGTGGTTAGCAACATAACCTCTAGTATGGTGAGAGTTTTTACCTTGCAATAGAGTCGATTTTACTAATCGTCGTTGCACCTTGAGTATTGCGTGAGTGAGGAGTGATGTGAGTTTTCAGTGAGAGATTGAGTAGAGCCTGTTTGAGTTGATCCAGTGTTGAGTTGAGCCAGTGAAAAACTTGAGAACAACCGATGAGATTTTGCAGGTGCGCAGCGGAGAGATGCTCCTCGTGGCACAGTTGATGAAAAAGAGAGCGAGGCCTTGATCCACTTCCTTCTTCTTGGTCTTGACGATTCACTTCGCGAATCAAACTAATTCCTCTCACATTTACATGTGAGAGCGCGAGAGAGACCGAAATAGCGCGAATATACCTTGTTAATCAGTGTAGCGTCCCGGCTGTTCCGCCGGGAGGCCGCGAGGTGCTGACGCGCCGTGGCAGCGCCGTGAGTCGTGCCGAGCTAAGCGTAACCGCGGGAATTCAAATTATTGAATTCCCAAACAATATACAATATGCATAATATACGCATGTCTAATGCACAAAAGCATATATATTATATAATATACTTACATAATTTAAAATGCACCTGCTGCATGCGAATCATCCTGGAGCTGCTCTCTAGCTTGTGTTCTCATAATACGAGCATCCTTGGTGTTGGCTTCAGTCTTCTTTTCTGCAGATATAAGTCTGAATTCGTCGCTTGATTCCATCCATTGTACTGCAGTCAATCCAGGAGTGCAATCAAACTTCTCCATGATATTTAGAATACCTGTTTTTCCTTGGTTGAAGCAGATTACAGCAATGTGAGTACCTATTTCCAAAACTTTCAAGCCACTGAATGAGGTTTTTGGAACTATTTTCCACACGCAGTTGTTGAAACTCTCATTAGAGTTTTGCGTAAAACCTCCAAGACACTTCTGGAGAAGATCTGAACTTGATAAGTCTTCATAAATTGGTCTCACCTGATCCATGATGGCCAGTGGAATGGCTACTTTATGTTTAAAAGTCTTGAGTTTTTTGTTGGCCTTTGCTTTTTGCCATTTACACCAGCTGATAAGTCCTGATGGTCAGAATTGATGTTGAGGGCTCTGATCGGTAGACAACTGATGATAATATGTAGCCCAAATAGCATTTCTCATACCAGTGACAGAACCTGAATGGTCTCTGATCGCCTTTCCATAATAGGAAGATAAGGTTCCGATCACCTGCCCTGTCAAGCGACCTTTTCCACCCATTGGTTTTCCATCCGATAGAAGCTTCTTTCCTGATGCCTTCTTTATGTTTCTTAAACGAGTGCCCATCCTCTTCTGGACATGCCCAATGCACTCTATCTTCTTTACTTGTAGTTTGTCACCATAGGGATCCGCTTCTGACACAGACTTGAACACTTTAGAGTCACCATCACCGATGTAATACTCATACTTAACTGCATATTTTTCTTCAGATCGTGAGAACATTTCCTTTATACCATCTACTTCCATTTTTCCAGCACAGCCCTGATGGTTGGCCGTGCAATTTGGTTCGTGCTCTTCATACCATTCTTCATATTCCACTGTTCCTTTTTTTTTCTCCCAAACTGAGCAAGGTTTACAGAAACTATTTTTAATAGTAACATCTAAAACCTTGCCAGATCTGTTGCCAATAATGCTGGCAACACCTTGTAAAGAAAAAAAGCCTCTTTTCCTCCAAGAGCCGTCACCAGACACAGTAAGTCCAGTATTTGGTGGTGTTAATTTTAGTTCTTCTTTCACTGCTGTGTCCATGGACTCTTGAGCCGCTTCTGCACAAATATTACCAAGCTGCTCATTAATTTTATCATGAGCAGAATGAGCCACTGGTTGTGATAAATCCATGATTCCAGAGAAAGTTGATAGTCCTGTGTGACCGTGGCCAAGTGCACGCGTGGCTAGCACACTTCTTCTAGTTATTTCCCATGCATTACTCATGGGGCCAACTTTCTTGGAAGAATTTATTCCTGCAATTTGACTACATCTGTCACACACTATATCAATTTTGAATCCAAACCCTTGAAGGCTGGATTCGCTTATACAAACAGGCCCATGGCACTCACTGCAACATATCACTTTTTCCAGTTCAGGAAACAGAATGCTGATGTTGATAATTCTATTCTTCGTATTGCAGTGAGAAGATGTTGATGTATTTCTCATTTTTGTAGCTGAAGTTGATGTTCTTCTCCGCTTTCTCTCATTTTCTTCTTTGTGGATATTCCCTCCAAAAATTTTTGGTCTCTTCTTCACTCTTCCTCTTGAGTATTTGGCGTCAGGATGAGTGCTGGTAAATCGTCCTCTGGCATCTCCTGCCATTTTTAAGCTTTGTTAGAAGTCACTTTAAATTTTTTTTTTTTTAATCACTATTTTTATATTTCACAAAGTTCACAACTATATAAACACAATAATTATACTGTGCAACAAAACACACGAACCTCAAATTACACAAAAAGAACACTTTTTAAGTAAAAAGCGACGTAAAACGAATCTAAACCATCCGAGTATTCGATTCAGCTGACACTTGTGTTTACAAAAATTAAAGAGCTAAAAGTAGGTTACCGTGTCAAATGCTTACATGTAACATACGTATGATATGTGTGTGTTTCTTAGTTCATGGTGTATCATAGTCCAACTGTCCAATTATCTATAGTTCAACATAGTTCATGGTGTACCTTAGTCTAATTATCTATAGTTCAACATTAGGCCTTTTACAGCCAAAGGAACACAGAACACGATATAAGGAACAGATGCAGAAATACCATTGGTTACTATATCTATATATATATATATGTGGAACAGCGCTTATTCCTCGCTGTTCCTCGTATATATAGATATACTAACCCATGTTATTTCTGCATCTGTTCCTTATATTTTTTTGAGTGTAACGGGCCTTACTGTTGTTCATGCCCGATTACTCCAAATCGTTTTATACAATAAAACTGTGGTATATTATTTGATAGATATAATAATTATTCTATGTATTCAATTTTCTTATATATGTATGGTTTATATTCAATTGTTTTATATTATTAGAAATATTTCGACCATGAAAAGTATGAATTACACGTAATTATATACACGGATTGATTTTTGTCAGTTATTTCTGTTATTTTTTTCTAATAAAATTGATTTATTTCTACGGCGTATTTATTTATATTTATAAATATATTAATGTAGATTTATTAAAAAGTATAAAATATATTAACAATTAAAAGAAAATAGAATTCTACCAAAAAATAAATGTATGTCGAAAAAACTGTATATTGAAAAAAAATGAAATTACAGTGAAAAATCGATAAATAGTTTAATCAGTATTTTATCAATATCTTAAAAAAAAAATAGATATCGTTTTCGGGTAAAAAGGAGCATATTCTATGGATGTTTCCCTATAAGAAAAAGCAAAAAAAAATCGATTTTTCTCAAGAAAAAAGGTGTCTAGCCCCCTTAAATATATAATTAATATAATTATATACATACTTTTACAGCGACCTAATCATTTTACTCGCTTTCTCATTCTTTAATTTTTTATTCTATTTAAATGTATCAAATAGTCAAGACTTCTGATTTTTGTGACAACTTTTAGAAGTACGTAAGTAATAAAACATTTCATAGGCTAAGTTTTCATTAAACGGCGTTAATCATATGAGAGAAGGCAAACTCTCTAACATTCTTTTGAAAAATCTCTTATATTTACATTTCGTACTTTTTAAAATTGTTGCAAACAATTTAGAAAGTCCCAATAATCTCTTAAATAAGACTAATGTGAAAAATTACGTTTTGAAGCTACGTTTAGTATTTTTAAGGCGATATTCTAGTAAGAGAGGGACAGATTCCTGCACACAAGAGAGGTAACTAGTCCAGCTTCATTGAAAGATTTTTATCTAATAATATCTTTTCATATCTATTCACGAACCAGATTTTGAATATAAAAAGATAATGGCCGAATCCATCTCAAATCAGGTGGTCCGCGTATGCCTATGTCACCCATCATTTTGGGATAAAAGTATTTATTTTCTTCTCTAAAATTTATTTCACCCGTATATTTTAATTTTTTGTTACAACAAAATTTCATGCGTTCAGCAATGCCGCAAAATTCCGAGAAAATCCTTACTTAGGAATAATTTTTTCAATGTAATTTTCAAACAGCTACTGCTTCACCAGTTTTTTAAGCTTTTTAGCGTGTAACACATAATTTCACTCAGGTTTGAGCCCTCTTTCATGGTCTGTATGTTATTTTAAAAAAAAAAAATAAAAAATACCCGAGTTATGCACTTTTTACTGAAAAATGCAGTTTTTAGAAAAATGCATTTTTCCCGAAAAAGCCTATTTTTTTCTCAATTTTCTTTTGTCGTGATAGAGAACGTAAATGGCTATCTAGGCATGTTTGTGAGATTCATGGGTTTTTTGCTGGGATAGCGATCACTAATGAGATAACACACAAACAAATTTTTCACGCTTAGCGCTTATGTATAGTGATATAACACTGATATAACATAAATTTAAGTGAAGCTAATTGCCTAGTGTAATATTTAATAATTGTTATGACGCTAATGTGCATAAAGGCAAAAAACAATCTCATGTCCTTTTTATTAAAGGCCCAAATCGAAAAAAGTTGTCAAAAATAAGAGATTATAACAATAAGTCAGACACTTATTGCAGTCTAAAAAAATTCACAGGTGTTTTGTCCAGGGTACTAGATTGGACTCATCAGTGATGATCTAGTAGCCGTCATCAGACACCTAGCGCTCCATCGTAGCGGCCAAAGGTTTATAGACTGAGCCGCTCTTTGAATTTTTTTAGACTGCAATAAGTGTCTGACTTATTGTTATAATCTCTTATTTTTGATAACTTTTTTCGATTTGGGCCTCTAATAAAAAGGACATGAGATTGTTTTTTTCCTTTATGCACATTAGCGTCATAACAATTATTAAATATTACACTAGGCAATTAGCTTCACTTTAATTTATATTTAACGCGGTGCTTGTGTTAGTAACGCACCGACAGATGGAGCCTCTCTTTTCCACTAGTGAAAAGAGCGGCTCAGTCTATAAACCTTTGGCCGCTACGATGGAGCGCTAGGTGTCTGATGACGGCTACTAGATCATCACTGATGAGTCCAATCTAGTAGCCTGGACGAAACACCTGTGAATTTTTTTAGACTGCAATAAGTGTCTGACTTATTGTTATAATCTCTTATTTTTGACAACTTTTTTCGATTTGGGCCTTTAATAAAAAGGACATGAGATTGTTTTTTGCCTTTATGCACATTAGCGTCATAACAATCACTGATATAACAGTTAATATAAAGATGTTTATTTTTGTGCGTATATAAGTCATATACAGGTATGTACATATGTACGTATTTTTTTTTTTATTTATGTCTTTTAGATTTTTTATTTTTATAACTACCTTTGTTTTTCGGTTTCATTATTCTTACTTCAGTAACGGGACGATCAGCGGTCTTTGCTGTCAAACAATGTACTTTATCCTTGCACGTTTATTTAATCCATAAATGAGTTTTTTTAATTCCAGGATACTTAGCTTTATTATGAATCACAACCCAGTTTTCAGCGAAGTCTATTTGAAGAACTAAATGATGTGCGTCTTTTTTAGCATTTTCTCTTTCTGCTTTTATAGCTTTGCGTTGTATATTTTTTACATACATGTGAGTACTAACCCTCATGGTCCAAACCGAAAGTTCATCTTTAAAAGCAGAAATTGACACTGTTTTTTTAATCAAGTTACCGTTATCACACAAACCATATGTAATTTCTTCTGTGCCTTCTATATTTTGCAGTTTTAGAACATGAAACGTAATTCCGTTACTGCCTGGACACATTTTACATTCTTGTAAATAACATAAATCAGATGGTTCAGAACACATTGTTGCGTTTATTATTTCTGACCGAATTTCATCCAACACTGTAACGTTACTCCCTCTGAAATTAATTGAGCTCGTAAGAAATAAATCATAATTTACACAATAGATACAGAGACAAACTTCTTTTATGGGGCTAAGTAAGACATATTTTGGTCGCAAACTATAAAACTTCGATTTACCAATACTCAATTCGGGATAATCATTTTTAAATGTTTCATACGTTGCTTTCAGACTTCGAGTAAGGAAACATTTAACTTTCTTCTCTTTTTTATCATTTATGTTAACAGTAATAACGTCACTCTTATTAGAACTCTGCCTTGAACAATTAAAATCGTCATTTATATAATATTCCATAACAATTTTTTAGGTCCTTTCATCAATTGGATGGCATGTGTACGCATCTGGTTCCGAGTAAACTCCCTTTTCTTGTGCAAGACTTTTCGCTCTTTCTATCATGTACATTGTTATGTCTGGAATACATGTGTATTACTTATATACGCACAAAGATAAACATCTTTATATTGACTGTTATATCATTGTTATATGACTACATATAAGCGTTAAGCGTGAAAAATTTGTTTGTGTGTTATCTCATTAGTGATCGCTATCCCAGTGGAAAACCCGTGAATCTCACAAACACGCTTAGATAGCTATTTACGTCCTCTATCATGACAAAAGAAAATTGAGAAAAAAATAGGCTTTTTCGAGAAAAATGCATTTTTCTAAAAACTGCATTTTTCAGTAAAAAGTGCATAACTCGGGTATTTTTTATTTTTTTTTTTAAATAACACACAGACCATGAAAGATGGCTCAAACCTGAAGGAAATTTTGTGTTACACGCTAAAAAGCTTAAGAAACTGGTGAAGCAGTAGCTGTTTGAAAATTACATTGAAAAAATTTATTTCTAAGTAAGGATTTTCTCGGAAATTTGCGGTATTGCTGAACGCATGAAATTTTGTTGCAACAAAAAAAATAAAAATATACGGGTCAAATAATTTTTGGAGAAGAAAATAAATACTTCTATCCCAAAATGATCGGTGACATAGGCATACGCTGGCAACTTGATTTGAGATGGATTCGGCCTAATAGAGAGTAATAATGCACCTAAAGATATTACTATTACCAAATACTATAAAGGAGGGGTGGAAAACAAAAATGTTATCAAGTCGAGTTAGTCTTTATCGCAATAGTCAATGGAGTCCAGCTTTCTATGAAGCTGGACTACTTAAGAATATCGCTTTAAAAATGACAAATGTAGCTTCAAAAAGTACCGAAAATTTCGCATTGTCTTATTTCAAAGATCATTATAATTTTCTAAATTATTTGTCTATCTCTTATATGATTATTTACGTACTTCTAAAAGTTGTCACAAAAGTCCTGACTATTTGATATAATTAAATAGAATAAAAAATTAAAGAATGGGAAAGCGAGTAAAATGATTAGGTCGCTGTAAAAGTATGTATATAATTATATATCTTATAGAAGAGTTGTTATTAATTAAAATATGATTTTAGAAATTATTTAAATTTCAACTCCACTAGAGTAATAAATGTCTATAACATAATAATTTTTTGTTTGTATATTACAGACTATAATGGACTATATTTCGCAGAAATATGCTGTTTCGATTATTTGATAGAAGAGTTATTATTGACTAAAATATGGTTTTTGAAATTATTAAAATTTCAACTACACTACAGGGTTGCGAAAATATTAATTATACCATCATCAATTAAGAATTCAAATTTTAATCGTGAATTCAACCCGCATTTAATTAAGAATTAATATTTCAATCGTTAATTACATGGGCAAAATAGCATTCTTGAACATGTTACAAACGAAAAACGCGTCTCCCAAGGCGGGGAAATTTAGGAAATCTCGAGTACAGTGTACGGGGCATGATCCTGCTTTTGCAATGGATGCGCTTTCCTGCCGTGTATACTATACCCGAGTTTTCTTAAATTCCTCCGATTTCTGCGGCGGCTTCGTCGTTTATATTATATTAGAGAATGCTATTTAAAAACTCTAAAAAATGTCTTCAAAGCCTCCTACTAGAAAATCGGGTCCGGAAACGCGGCACGATCGCGTATTCGCTCCAAAAGCAGGATCGTGCCACGTAGACCCACGTAAATTCACGTAAATTCACGTTTCGGGCCTCGATTTTCTAGCAGAAAGCTAATATTTTAATAAATAAAGAATATTTTCTAGAGCTCTTAAATACTATTCTGTAATATATTATACACGGAGAGAAATTTTAGAGTAAAAATTACCAAGGTGCCTTGGTAGTGCATGGATAGACTGTCAAAAGCCGTGATATTCCCAGGTTTCTAATACAATTTATAAGTTTCCCAGGAAAAACTACCATAACCACTTAAAAAAAATACCAAATTATCGGAATAAAAATTACCAGACACACTGGTAAAAATTGAGATCTAGTCATTTTTACAAGGTAACCTAAGAATTTTTACTAAGAAAACTGATAAATTTTACCAAATAACCTGGTATTTGTGTATTCGCGCATGCGCACTGCGCATTATTGTGTTTCAGAAGATTGATACTAGAGGCGTGCGCGACGTTAAAATGAAAACAATACACATATTTTCAGTAAGTAATAACGGCGATTCAAATGACTGTTGGTAACAGCTTCCGTGGCGCAGTCGGTAGAACGTCGGACTCTCAACCCAAAGATCGTCGGATCGAATCCCGCTTCCGTAAAAATTTTTTTCAGTTTAATGTTTTTTCATCCTTGTTTCTGTTTCTATTTCTATATTAAAATACTATATATCCATCAATATGGATAAAAAAAGTTCATTTTTTTAATTTAAATTAACTAAAAAAAAATTTTACCAAGGCACTTTGGTAAAAAGTTTGAAATTGTCAGTCTGTCGATCCATTACCATAGAAACTGGTAATTTAGTCTCGAATATTTGTAATTTTCACTACAAAATTTCTCTCCGTGTACGAGTATATAAAAAACGTAAATTAAAGAAAAATAAACTCCTCCGCCTTCTGCGGCGCTATTTTCGTTTATAATATGTTAAAGAATGTATAATATGTTAATTAACAATTGCAATTTTAATTCCGAATTAAACGCGTATTCAACTAACAATTGCAATTTTAATTCTTAATTAAACGCGTGTTTAATTAAAGATTGAAATGCTAATTTTTAATTAAACGTGGGTTTAATTAACGATTAAAATTGTAATTCTTATTAAACTGAATAATTATAATTGAAAGTTTAATTAATTATTTGCAAACATACTCCACTAGAGCAATAAAGGTTTATAGTAAAAATGCAAAGTGTAAAATCTTTTAGGTTCATCATCTTAACCTGTTTGGATTTTAACTTGGGATTTTCATGTTAGTTTCGTTGAGGGTTCAATAAAATAATTAAAACACAACCGCATTTTATGTACATCGCCGAATCTTATATTCGTGTGGCAAACCGTGCTTTCGGATATACAGGTAAGCGGTATTCTAATTATTCTTTGATTAAAGATGTTTTTCAAATTGTATTGCAACGTAAGATGCTTGGTAATTCTGCTCTTACTCTTGTGATATTTATTGATTACATTTAATCAATAATATTAATAGAAAATCACTTATATAACAAATAACATATGTTTTTGTGGATTAGAGAACGTGAATAGGAATATGTATTTCGGAAATTGAACTTGCGTGCACAACGATAATTATTGTTGATCCTTCCTTATCCTTAAAAAAGTCAACAGAAAGTCAATTGGACAAACATTATTTTGAATATAAAATAAATATAACAATGTATATAATTAATTAATTAATTTTCAGAGAATTAATTTATTCAAAATATTCTTAACTGGATAAACAAATATTATCCAAAATATTATAGTACTTATAAAATTAATGCATTTAATGAAATAATTTTGAAAATCGAAAATTTTACTTGCAATGTGGTCTGGGACAAAAATATCTCAATTTTAAGGTGGTGTAATAGTCCTACTTTACCACTAACCCTGTTTTATCGGCGGAACATGTCAAAATAATTAATATAAATAAAAGGATAATGATTTGCGTCTTAAACAAATTCACTTGCCCTGCGTAATCCTCTAATACATCGTTCTACAAAGTTTTGAGACAAAAAAACGATGACACCTTTGTTTATTTTTGGAACGAAAATTAACGAAAATTAATCAAATTTCGTTCCAAAAATAAAAAAAGGTGTAGTCGTTTTTTTGCCTCGAAACTTTGTAGAATGATGTATTACACCATTACGCAGGGCAACTGAATTTGTTCAAGGCGTAAATCATTATCCTTTTATTTATATTAATTACTTTTACATGTTCTGCTGATAAAACAATGTTAGCATAGTGCGACACCCCCTTAAGTAAACTTTCAATTCTTTTAGAAAACAAAAATTGAGGTAAAAAAAATGTGTGTGAAATAATAATATAATGAAAGAAATTTTACATATGTTATAGAAGAAAAAAAACGAACGAGAATCAAACTTGGATCCAAAAGATTAGGGCAAGAGAGGCGCAGACTAAGCACCGCACAGTGCACTATTTGGACCGATTTTGTGTCAAAATCGTATATCTTGCTTTAAAAAAATGATAAAAATATAACTCTAACGGTTTTTCAAAGGTGATAAGATATGTCATCGAGAAAAATTATTTTCATATATATGGGCGGTATTTTGCACCTTGTAAAAAGAGTTCAAAGTCACGATTTTTGAGAAAAATTTTGGTTTTTACTAATTTCAAGGTGAAAAATTTTTTTTTGGCATTAAACAATATATGTCATCTTGTAGACCTTGGTTTGACAAATTCAAAACCGTCTGGAAAAAGTCGATTAGAGCATCTTCATTCTAAGAAAAGAGCAGCCAAAATCAGACTATTCGATATTTCTCAATAAACTCATTTCAATGAAGGTAAACTTGTTTTAATACTTACCCTCTGAAAATTTATGAATGTTTAACCATAAGAAATATCTACTTTGCAAATAATACAATAGAAAACAAATTTTTTTGTGTATGCTTATGCCATTGATATAAAAATTCTTAAAATCATTTTTGCCTGTGTATGTGTGTGTGTGCGCGCGCGCGCGCATGCGTACGTGCGCACGTGATTTGTATGTGTGTGTACGTGCGTGCGTGCATGCGTGCGTGTGTGTGTGTGTGTGTGTGTGTGTGTGTGTGTGTGTGTGTGTGTGTGTGTGTGTGTGTGTGCGTGCGCGCGTGTGTGGGTGTGTTTGTGTGTGTGTGTGTATAGTGGCTGAATTGATTGCGCAGTAACATTGTATATATCTAAAATATTTTGAATTTCCAATATTTCTAAGATAAGTAATGAAAATAAAGCTTGCAATATAAAATAATATTTCTATATATTGCTTCGGTCATAGTGTTAAGATGTATGAATGGCGAGTTACATGAATGTCAAGTAAATAAATACAGAACGTTGTCACGCGCGGTTGAAAACAAATACGCTCAGTTTTTGACCAACTTCTGAAAGAAATTGTCCAAGAGCACCGTAAATTAAGATAGGCTATATTTTAGAACTTTCTGGTTCTGTTTCATTATTTCTGCTATAGTGATAAGCTTCACTTTTTGTAGTTCAGTAAATATATGATATGATCGCATTAATTAATAGTGGTACGGTTAGCTCGAGTGGTGGTTAATATTTTTAAATAATTTTTAAACATTTTGTATAAACTTTTATTTTATATAGCTAAATATACAATGTAGAGCTATATCAAGGTAATTATGAATCTAAAATAGTATAAAAATTGTAAATCTAGATTCAGCATAAATTTTTGCTGGCTGTACTATATATAGATAGAACTATATACAAATATAATAAGTACATAGAAACATGCATTATTTTTATTATAATAAAATAAAATGTGATCGGTAAGTATCTGAAATCTATTTTATGATTTTTCTAATTATTTTACAATCATAGTAGACCTTCAAGAGAATAAAATAAATTAATATTCAAGTACAATTATCTCGAAAACTATGACAGTTTATACATTTGTTATTGCCTTTATTACTACGTTCGTTAAGAATCTTCGTTAAGTGGTAACATTAATCGTTTAAGCAAGTGTATTAATAAATTATTTACTAAAATCGAATCGAAGAGTTGTTGCAGATATGATGGTCACGATAAAATAATTTGTTCGTTAATTATTCCTTTAAATTTAATAATTGCTTTTTTCACTTTTTTTTTAGTATGAAGTGTAATTATACAGTTGCTAATGATAATGTCATAAAACGACCTAGTCGTCCGCCAAAGAAAACAAAAATTAGTATTAATTCGGGTAGAAATCGAGTATGAATAGACGTTCAACAATATACTGACGTGCGAATGAATTACTATCGTCTAGGGAATATAGTTTAGACGTCAAAACTAGCTGCTAAAATCAGAGAACAAAAAAACCAACCTCAAATGAATGTAAATTTAACGGAAAATCAAGGCGTACTTAGCGGCAGACATACTAGTGAAAGTGCTTTAGCATTTTATTTAGAAAATAATTACACTTTCAAAAGCTATAAAGCATTGGTAAGTGATTCTATACGGAATAATTTTCATATTTATCCAGCATATGAGTTTGTTTCAAAGGCAATGACTGATTGCGTTCCAAAAAACTGTGAAGGATCAGAAACTTATATTGTTGTCCCTCTCCAAGACATGCTAAACAACTCTGCTGAAAGATTATGTGAGAACGTAGCATTGGACTGGAAAGATGAATGTTTAACGCATTTAGAATTGACAACAACTCTCGGATTTGACAGTTCGTCAGGACATTGTAATCCACAGCAGCAATACGAAGACTCGTCAAATGAAAATCCTAATCCTTCGCAATCTCTGTTTGTGAGTAGCATTATTATTATATGCTTAAACAATTACTCAGATGATAATTGTTCATGGATTAATCCGACACCACAAAGTGTCAGATTTTGCCCTCCTTTACGCATAGCTCTGGAGAAAGAGGACAAAACTGCTACCATGAAAGAGCATGAACGCCTGAATAAAGAAATAAAGAAACTTACTTCGCATAGATTTAGACTTTCCAATAATAAACTTGTTAAAATCAAGTATAAAGTTTATGAAACACTTTTGGACGGCAAATGTTTAAACACTATTATTGGAAATAATGCCAGTAGTCGATGCCCTATATGTAAACGAACAGCACACAATTTTATAAACTTAAATGATCACTTCACCCCTGATCCTTCATCAATGAAACATGGCCTGGGATTATTACATTGTGAAATCAAAGCATTTGAGAGCTTACTTCACTTATCTTACCGGACCACTATTTTGAAATGGGATGTAAGAAAACACTTAACTGGTAAGTTATTGCAAATTTTTGCATTCTTATGTACATATAATTTATTTTAAATTTAATATTTGCATTTGTGACGTATAAAAACTAACTCTTAATCTTTATTATTGTTTAAATTATTCTATTGAGAGAGTTATAGAAAAACATAATTACTTATATTTTCAAGAATAACACACACGATCACACTCAAGCTGAAATTCTTATGAAACCATATTCTATGTACAATTGTGAATGATAAACATGATAAGGTAAAATAGCCAATACTCGAACAACGTGAAAAGTGCGCCCTATACCGGGACAGTAATCAATACTATTAATAATCTAATACATATGAACTTAAATCATAAAAGTAAAAATTCTTTAATCATGTTTAAGTTCTAATTTATTCAATTACATGATTTATTTTTATCCCAAAAAGTTATGAATTTAAAAGAAAAAATAATACAAAGTGCTCTTTTATAACAGTATCAATCATGCATGAACTTGTCATTTTGCTTGCTTTTGACCGCGTTAGTATAAATTTGTAGTCTCTCAATTTATGAATTTTCTCTGAATAATGAACAAAATAAGATTTACGAGGGTCATTTGACAAGTACCTAGCCTCACCGCCAGATGGTGCCACTATCGCACCAGAAATACACTACAGTGCAGTATCTTCCTGTAAACGGTTACAGACGAAATTTAAGCCGGACCGGAGTTGTAGTTTATTTTTGAGAGCGTGTGAAAGCAAATGTGTACGTTGATTTTTGAAAAAATGGAGAAAGAACAATATCGGTCGGTGATTCGATTCTTGTTTTTGGAAGGGAAATCGCGCAGTGAAATTAAAGAACGCCTGGATGCAGTGTATGGGGATGCTTCTCCTTCGATGTCGACCGCTAAATTTTGGTATAACGAGTTTCAACGTAGTCGTACGTCGGTTTTTGATGATCCACGCCCAAGTGCTCCGAAAACAGCCACTACGGAGGAGAACGTGACAAAAATACACGATATCGTTTTGTCAGACCGCCGATTAAAGGTGCACGAGATAGCTGCGATAGTAGGCATCTCAGAAGAACGCGTGTGGCATATGCTACATGAAATTTTAGGCATGAGGAAGCTGTCAGCAAGGTGGGTGCCGCGTTTGCTGACGGCAGACAACAAGCGCATCCGTGTGACCAGTTCAGAGCAGTGTTTGGAGCTGTTTAATCGCAATCCAAAAGAGTTTTTGCGTCGTTACGTGACCGTCGACGAAACATAGATTCACTACTACACTCCAGAGACCAAGGAGCAGTCAAAACAGTGGACCTTACCCGGTGAACCTGCTCCGAAGATGGCGAAGACGGTCCCGTCGGCCGGAAAGGTGATGGCCACTGTTTTCTGGGATTCTCAAGGTGCGATTTTTATTGACTATCTGGAGAAGGGCAAAACGGTCACAGGACAGTACTACGCCGAACTATTGAGCCGATTTGACGCCGTATTAGAAGAAAAACGGCCCTATTTGTCTAAAAAGAAAGTGCTTTTCCACCACGAGAATGCACCGGCTCACACTTCTGCACTCGCCACGGCTAAATTGGTCGAATTACGCTACGAACTGCTGCCCCATCCACCGTATTCTCCAGATTTGGCTCCGTGCGACTTTTTTTTGTTTCCGAACCTAAAAAATTCGCTCGCCGGGAAGAGATTCCACTCCAATAACGAAATAATCGCCGCCACGGAAGCCTATTCTGCAAACGAAGAGAAAACATTTTTTTCAACGGGGTTAAAAAAATTGGAACACCGCTGGACCAAGTGTATTCAACTAAAAGGAGACTACATTGAAAAATAAATTTTATTTTTTGTAAAATTTTGGTGTTTTCATTTGTAGGCTAGGTACTTATCAAATGACCCTCGTATACATACTTTTAGTACGTTTATAAATGAAATAAACATTTAATATAACGATTTCAATAATTATTTATTTCGAAATTAGCTGTCCCGCTTTAAAACATATTTGGTAGGGGAAGGCGGGGCATGACGTGTCAGGTAGGTAAGTTTGGCACCCTCATATTTTTAATATTAATGAATGCAAAAAATGTAATTTTTACGTAAACCTAATTAGATATGCTTTTAGAATTTTCCTCTATACTTTTGAGATTATAGATAATGTTTAACATTTAATTTAATAAGATTGAAAATCGGTGCTTAGAAACAAGGTTGACTTCATTTTTAAGTCGCTTGGAGCAACGAGAAAATGATTTTTTTTTCTAAATGAGACCAAATCTATTTGATAGTTTCAACTTTTATCTTTCAAGCCCTGTTCTTGTTATTTTCAGAAAATCTTTATAAATAATATAATTAAAAAATGAAAATGGCGGGGCACGCGTGGCACACTCGGGCGTATCAGTGCGCCGCGGCGGCCGCCGAGCGAAGTGACGTAACCTACAAACCAAAAACGGAGCAAGATAGGTTAATAACTACGCAGTGCAATAATTTAGTTTTAAGTAGTTTTTAGTTTCAATTATTACATTAATAAGTAAATAACGATTATTTCGACTGCGTATTAAGTTATATTTAGAGTAGAAAAAAGCCACTTGAAGACTTAAACACAAATCAGCTTGATTTATCCATTGTTAATAATAATTCAGCTTCCGTAAATAATGAAAATTACTTTAGAGAAGTAATACCTAAAGAATCAATTGTAGATACTCAAACTGCCTTTTTCAATGGTCAGGTAGTTCAAATATGCTACATAGATGAAAATGATGCGAAATCTTTAAATTTAACCTTATTGTAATAATAATGATAATTTGTTAATCAAACAAAAGTATTATGTTGTGATCATATTTTATAAGAAGGAATTTATAATATAAAATCATTTATTAAAATGTAATAATTTATTTTAAAATAAAAATGGTTATGTTCCTTAATAAAAATAAAATTTTAATTTTCAATAGACTAATTAATTATTTGATTTTTGAAAATTTTATTATGGCATAATTATTAAAGTATTAATTACTGGAAAAAAGAATTGAAAAATACCTATAGTAAAATATTAAATTTGACCGTGCCATGCGTGCCCCGTCGGGTGCCACAATCCACCCGCCGGTGGGGCACGTAGAGCATTTTTTCAGAATTTCTTTTCTGTATTTTATCAATAATTAAAAGAAAATGAAAAAAAAGTTAATAGTTTATTTTATTTTATTTTTTTCTGATCTAATTATTCCGTTTTTGTACATTTTGAAATAATACACGGTTGAGTTGTTATTTTTAATCAAAGTTAGGGTGTCACACGTGCCCCGCCCTCCCCTATGTAGTTGCCTATACTGGGACTGTATTTCCATAGAATCTTTTACCTTAATTTCGCCATAAATACTTGTAGTACCGTATGAATAACCTTATTTTTTACTTAATGTATGTGACAAGGTAGAACTCTGAAAACTTCCTATAATCGAGTTTTACATATTCACTAATAGTTCGATTAACCCATAAGGTTAGTATTGCCCCAGTATTAGCTTTCTTTGTCCCACTTTAGGATTTATCTCAAAAATCGTGTCCCACTCTGGGGTGAATAGACAACCTATTAAATGTACTTTTTTAAAACTTTTATAACATTTTAACATGATTTTATTCCCGAAATCAAACGAAGTATAAACTATCTGTTGTAATTTTTATTTCACCAAAAAACAACAATTTACTATTCTTAAATCATATGTATAAGAGTTGGCTTGTCGTAAGTATCCCAGTAATGGTTGCTTTACCTTGGCATTGTTGATAATTATTTCAAAAAATTAGTTATATTTATAGAATATAAACATTAAACAATTTAAAGTTTATTACATTTATATTTTGCATTTTTTTCAATTTTATCTTCAGTATCAGTGATTTTTACTGTGTAAGAGGAAGCTTTGTGATGATGATTAAATATATTTTTAACCATTTCAAATTGTTTTACATAATGTTTTGAAAATATCTGTGTAAATGCGTGTGTATGAGTATTATAGCTCCTCACTTATTAAATTTATTTAATTTTCATGTTAACAATTTACATGCTTATTTTGGTGTTTACGTATACATAGAAGAATTTGAAAATCTGAAGTCTGTTGTCCAGAAAAATATCTTAATTAATCTTAAAGTGAGAGTGGATCAGGTATTGCAGGGTCATGGAACAACAAATACAGAGAATATTGCTCGAAAATGTTTCAATAATCATGCTCTCTTTTCGGAAGCTCTTGAAATAAATAAAGAACTTGTTACTAATATTGTTAGAATCATATCAGCATTTAAGTGTAAAAAACTATTAAAGCTCGAAGTACTCGAAAAATTTTGCTGGGAAACCTACTGCTTATACTATAAGTTGTATCCATGGGCTCGTATGAGCCCAACCTTGCATAAGCTGTTGAAGCATGGATGTGATATTGCTCGGCAACTGCCCCTTCCTGCCGCATATTATGCCAAAGATGCAAACGAAGCTTGTCATAAGTTATACCGCACAAACATGATTCATCATGCTCGTCAAAATTCAAGACAAAATCGATTACTTGACATTTTCAACCGAGCCATTTATTTATCTGATCCAAAAATCTCACTCATTTTGATAAAATCACGCATGAAAACCGAAAATACCACAAAACGAAATTCTAATATAGATGTATTTATCAATCATGAGTAAGTGGAATTATATTAATTTCTGATTTATTGTAGCCAATGGACAATATTATAATTCTACAATCACACTCTTCTGATAAAAAAAAAATACATAAAAATGAAATTTTTTTGATTTTAGGAAAGCTACTGTTACATACGATGATGATATCCAGTGAATTGAGCTATTGAAAATTATTTACAATTAAGAATCATATAATGAATATCCAGTAAATAGAGCTATTGTAATTTATTTGTCTAATTAAAATTATAAATCATACTTATAATATTTAAGATGAATATTATTAAGGTGGTGTAATAGTCCTACTTTACCACTAACCCTGTTTATCGGCGGAATATGTCAAAATAATTAATATAAATAAAAGGATAATGATTTGCGTCTTAAACAAATTCACTTGCCCTGCGTAATCCTCTAATACATCGTTCTACGAAGTTTTGAGACAAAAAAAACGACGACACCTTTGTTTATTTTTGGAACGAAAATTAACCAAATTTCGTTCCAAAAATAAACAAAGGTGTCGTCGTTCCTTTGCCTCGAAACTTTGTAGAATGATGTATTACACCATTACGCAGAGCAACTGAATTTGTTCAAGGCGTAAATCATTATCCTTTTATTTATATTAATTACTTTTACATGTTCCGCCGATAAAACAGTGTTAGTATAGTGCGACACCCCCTTAAATATTATTGTAAATATACTGTAAATAAATAAACTGTTCATTGTTTACTATCACAATACATGTTATTAACCCTTTTATATCTTAATGTCAACTAGAGAAAGACCCCGCACAAAATTTATGTAAAAAAATGATCCGGTAAAATTTAATGAAACGTGGAAAAAAGATCTTCAGATCCTGAATAAAAGTTCTTATGGACAGAATCCCCCGAAATAAATTGCCGAGGAAATAGAATTCGCTAAATGTAAAAAAAACGCTAAAATGACGCAGAGTTTAGACCTTTAGCGAATTAACTATATCGTCTCGGCAATTGATTTTGGGGAATTGCCCGAAAGAACTTTAGTTCAGGGTCTCTAGATCTACCTTTCCCCCTAGTTTCATCCAATTTTGTCATGACGATTTTTTTCCATACATTTTGTGCGGGGGGGTCCTTTAGTTTTGTGTTACATTATCCCTTATATTTTAAGATATAAACACCTAAAATATTTTCAAATATTTATCATATAAATTTTCTTAATTTTTATTGAGTATGTGATTAAATGTTAATTAATTAATAAATTATGAAAAATAACTATAAGTTCTTAAGAACATATTTTCAATATATTTTGTATTTTTCATTAAATTTTAAATCAATTAAAAATGATTTTAAAAATTTTTATATCTATGACAAAAACATACACGAAAATTTTTTTGTTTTTTATGATATTATTTGCAAAGTAGATATTTCTTACGGTTAAACATTCATAAATTTTCAGAGGGTAAGTATCAAAACAAGTTTACCTTCATTGAAATGAGTTTATTTAGAAAAATCGAACAGTCTGACTTTGGCTGCTCTTTTCTTAGAATGAAGATGCTCTAATCGACTTTTTCCAGACGGTTTTGAATTTGTCAAACTAAGATCTACAAGATGAGATATATTGTTTAATGCTAAAAAAAATTTTTTCACCTTGAAATTAGCAAAAATCAAAATTTTTCTCAAAAATCGTGACTTTGAACTCTTTTTAGAAAGTGAAAAATACCGCCCATATATATGAAAATAATTTTTCTCAATGACATATCTCATCACCTTTGAAAAACCGTTGGAGTTATAATTTTATCATTTTTTTAACGCGAGATATACGATTTTGAAACAAAATCGGTCCAAATAGTGCACTGTGCGCCGCGCAGCCAGCCCGCGCGTGAGATGGTGGGAGCGAGCAGTAGTAGCCGCGAGAGACAGATGGTCACGCAGCAGCAAGATAGGCACCGCGCGGAGAGAGAGTAGTGGAGAGGGAAGCCGCTCTGCCCGACGCGCAGTAGCCAGGCAGGTGCCGCGTGGGGAGAGAGAGTAGCGGAGAGGTAACTAACACTGGCCGTCACGCAGCAGTAAAGCAGGCTCCGCACGAGGAGAGAGAGTTAGAAGCATAGCGCGTACGGATATGGAATAGTGAAAGGCATAGAAGGGAGAGCGCGTCGCGATAGTGCGCAAGGTATCTCCGTTTCTAACTTAGTTCAGGAGAATTACCTTCAGAGACCTCCTTCAATAAGGGAACAACTGAATCGGGCGTTTTCCCATTTGCATCCAGAGTATCAAGACTACCTGTGGGATAAAAAATTAGATAGCTTCGAGGCGATCGAGAAATTTGGGAGAGAATTCGAGAGACGTGAGGCGATTAAGGAGAGATACTACTCTCCGTCTCGTCGAGACAAATCGAGGATTCCAGGTACAACGTATAGTGGCCCACACCGCAATGCCCATTAAGTAGCTGCAGTGGGAGAGTCTTCCAGTGGTGATGATAGCAGCCAATTGGAAAGGGGAAGGAGCAAGAAGAAAAATAAGAAAGATCGAGCAAAGGTGACGGAAGGGGAAGTGGTAGCAATAAATAACCCTGCCACCCCTGGACAGTGCAACGGGAAGGGAGTCAAAAGCCTAATCCAAACAACTCGGCGACCAAACAATTCACCACCTGGAGGGAAGACTCAGGGGAGCGAAACAGCGAAGCAGACTGGATTTACCAGTCAACCTGCACCGTACTGTTCGCCAACGGAGAACACACCACTCGCGTCGGGGGGACCGAGTATGGGTCTATGCTTTATCTGCCAACTCGTAGGTCATCGAGCAGCAGACTGCCCAAAACGAGCTTGTTATTCATGCGGGCAAAAAGGTCACTTTGCTCGTGACTGCCCAGCAAGGCAAGCGAAGCAGTGCCAAAGGCGGCAAGGAGGGGGTAATACTAAAGGAGTGCCCTAGCTGCCGCCACATTGTCGCAGCGTTGGGAAACGGGGCCGCAAGGACGCAATAGAGGCCCCTGCGTCCTGCGCAAGAGTACCCGGGGCCCAAAGCGCAGCGATAGAGCTGAAGGTAGACGTCGACGATGTGGAGTCGGGGTCAAGTGGGGGTAAGACTCGAGTAGTCATATCGAGTAGAGAGTACATCAAAACCTTATGTGACGGTTTCGAGTAGAAATGAGCCTTGTGTTACGGTTCGAGGAGAGGGTGAGAGGAAACTTAGTGATATGGTTTCGAGTAAGAGTGAGCTTTGTGTTAAGGCTCGGGATGAGAATGCTAAGAACTCTGGTGTAACGGATTCGAGTGAGTCTTGTGTTACAGCTCGAGTAGTGAAGAAGGAAGGAATTTGCGTAACGATTGCAAGTAAGGAGGAGCCTGGTGTAACGGCTTGAGTGGAAGATGGCGGAGAAGGCACGTCAAAGATGACAGAGCAAGAGTCATCGAAGGAAGCTGAACAAGAAGAAAAGGATCAGCAGTCGGACCCTATTCTGTCAGAGAAGAAGAAGCCCTGGGTCAGTTGGCAGCCTTCCAGCAGCGAAGATGACAATGAATCCGAGAGCGGAAGCGAAGACGAATTAAGGAAGAGTAACGAGATGGTATCGGAGGTGCCCCTAGAAGAATGGAAACTTCCGGATCCAGAGGAGGAACGTGACCGAGCGATGCTACCACAAATCCAACAAGCCGTCGACATCATGTTGGGAGCAACATCAGGACCAGCAACTACGAAAGCCGAATCGTCAGCACAGAGTACACCAACCCTGCCGTTGCCTGGAGGAGCATTTTATGTCTAAGTGTTGGGGAGGATGCTATTCCGGAGAATAGCGTATGACTAAAGGAGTTGGTGGGGGTCGAGGATGTGGTGGAGGCAGCAGCACTAGACAACAGGAACTTTATTCCAGTCATGGTCGGAGGTGAACCGTATCTTGCACTATTAGATCCTGGTGCTACGATATCTCTAGTGGGCTAACGACTTAAATAAATATCGAGATCGCTTACGAGAGTCGAGTGGACAGGTGAAAAGGGTGTCAGAAATGTCCATGAAAGTCCAGGGTAACTTAGGCATCTCAATCGACGTCGATGGCCATTTAGGGACACTGGAGTTTCGAGCAGTCGAGGAAATTAACCACGATATCATCCTAGGCATGGATTTTGGGGTCGAGTGGGATTTATCATTGCGGTTTCGAGCCAAACAGTGGAAGTGTGGAGGGCGAGGGGCGTGGCATTCCTTTGCAGACAATGTCGAGGACTCCAGCCCGGCGATTATGGCCAAATGCGCAGGCTTAGCGGAAATAACACCGAGTGAAGCAGATCGAATCAAAGAAATCGTCGATCGATTGGTTCATAAACCGGCCACAGACTTCTTGCCAACCACACACCTGATAGAATATCATATCGAGCTGACAGACTACACACCGGTCCGCCACGCTCCTAGGCGACGATCACCAGCGATGTGAGTGATAGCCCAAGAGGCTGTCCGAGAGATGCATCGACCGGGGATCATCGAGAGATCTGCAAGCGCATGGTGCCACGCCCCCGTAATCCAGAAGAAATCAGATGGAAAATTTTGATTTTGCATTGATTTCCGAGACCTGAACGCTAGGAGTAAAAGAGATGCATATCCGATAACGAACATGGACGGCATACTGGATAAATTGCGAACAGCGAAATACATCTCGAAAGTGGACCTAAAGAATGCATATTTTCAGATCGCCCAAGATGAGGAGAGTAAGCAGTATACTGCCTTCGCGGTCCCAGGGTCAGGACTTTGGTAATTTAAGAGAATGCCATTCAGGCTGACAAATGCGCCATTGACGTTTCAAAGAATGATTGATGCATTATTCGTCCCTGAAATGGAGCCGAACGTATTCGGATACCTAGATGACATCATTATCGCGACCGATACGTTCGAGGAGCAGCAGAAATGGCTGAAGATCGTGCTGATAAAAATTCGAGACGCAGAACTCACGGTGAATTGGAAAAAGTAGTTCGGGTGTTCGAGGGTGAGATATCTGGGGTACTTATTGGATCGAGATGGGTTGAAACCAGATGCGGAAGAGGTTGAGCCTATCTTACAATATCCAATCTCCAAAACGAAGAGGCAGTTGAGACGATTTCTGGGGATGGTCGGATGATACTAGAGGTTTATCGTAGGTGAGATCAAACTGCCCTGAAATTGATCAAGAAAAGGCAAGCGTGGCAGTGGAATCCCGAGCAACAAGAAGCATTTGAACAATTAAAATTCGCGTTCAGGAAAGCTCCGGTACGGTGCAGTGCGACGCCAGTAATGATGCCATTGGGTCGGTATTATCTCAAGACTTCGAGGACAGAGAGCATCCGATAGTATACATCCATCGTTTCCTGTCTAGTGCTGAGAGAAATTATTCAACCACGGAGGAGTGCCTTGCACTGGTTTGGGCGATCAAGGAGCTCCGCCCCTATCTGGAAGGGTATAAGTTCAAGGCTATTACACAGCGCTCTGAAATGGCTACAAAAGCTAAAAGAGCCAACAGACTGCCTAGCCCGCTGGGCCTTAGAATCACAACAATGGGACGTCCGGATCGAGCACCAGAAGGGACCCCTGCATCGTGTACCTGACGCATTATCGAGATTGCGGGAAAACGATGCAGAGGAAGTCGAGATCGCTGCGTTTGAAGAGGTCGCAGACCCATGGTACATAAGACGAATGGAAGAAATTCGAGAGAATCCGATAAAGTACAAATCCTGGAGGATAGAGAAGGAGTTAATGTACAGAGACGCGACCCGATATTAGGGCCAGTGACGGATGAAGAAGACACCTGGAAGCTGGTAGTGGCAGAAGAATATCGAGTTCGAGTCCTCGAGGATGCTCATCGTGAGGTAACAGCTGGTAATTTGGGAGTGGAGAAAACGTATGAGAGGATCGCACGAGAGTACTACTGGCCTGGTGTTTGGCATGACGTCTACCAATTCATCCAGGAATGTGATGATTGCCAGCGGTATAAAACCGACGAGACAGCGCCAAAAGGATTAATGTTATGTCGAGTTATCGAGCGCCCCTGGGCTGTGGTAGTTTCTGATTTCATTGAGTTCCCCCAAGGAAAAGGTCAGTATAAGTACACTGTCGTCTTGCAGGACTTATTCACTCGCTGAGTCGAGATGCGGCCGCTACGGACCGCCACTGGCAAAAATGTGGCAAAAGCTTTCGAGGGTTGTGCTATTTCAATGGGGAACCCCGGATTAGCTTCTCACCGACAACGGAAAGGAGTTCGATAACAAGAACCTGGAGCGAGTCCTCGAGGTATATGGAGTAACGCGAGTGACTACGCTCCCATACCACCCCCAAGCCAACCCCCAGTGGAGCGCAGCAATCGGACCTTAAAAACGATAAACGCTACGGTCGTCAAAAATGACCATCGAAACTGAGACCAACACCTCCACAAGTTGCAACACGCTATGAACACAGCTGTCCAATTGAGCACTCGAGTTTCGCCGGCATTCCTGTATTATGGCAGGCAACCTGCCCAGGTGAAGAGTCTAAGGAGAGTGGTAGAGGTTAAGGGTCCGAAGGTGCGCAGCTCACCCGAAGTTTGGGTGGACCGAGTGAGAAAGCTGGACGCATTGCGCGATCTCGTGACGAAAAACATAGAACAAGCACATCAGAGGCAGGCCGAATACTATAATAAGAGCCGCCAGGATGTCCGGTTTCAGGTTGGAGATATGGTCATGCGTAAGATCCACATCCTGTCGAGTGCAGCACAGAAATTCTCCGTCGAGCTCGCTCCAGACTGGGAGGGACCCTATGAGATTCTCGAGGTCGAATCCCCAAATATCTATATGTTGGACATGGGGGGAGGGCGCAGAAATATAAAAGTGTATGTGAGGGAGCTGAAGAAGTAAGCAGAGGGCCGACGGACAAAATGGGGTACTAATAAGTAGAATCTATCGAAGTACTAACCTTAATGGCGAGGCTAAGTGTTGACTGTGTTGTCGATCATGTCGTAATTATGTTACTCAAGGGTCGAGGCTGGAGAATTTCCCTCTAACGTGTGCTACTTTCAGAAAGATGTCGAGAATGGTTGGTAGTCGTCAGTTCACCCCACCCACCTTCAGGACCTTGAGCCCCACTGCGAGCCTCTCTCCGCTCCAATCCCCACCCGCCAGCAGCAGCCACGCCGAGTAGAGAGAACCCTGCTGGGCGATCTGAAGCCAGAGGAAAAGTGAAAGGTGGCAGTGGCTCAGGCGCCGATAATTCTCAGGAAGAAGGTGGTAGATAGAGTGGTGTCCCCGGTGTTCGAAATCGACACCGAGCCAATCGAGGGGAAGTCCACCACACCTTCAACTTCACCTGTAAGGGGACTGAAGCGCCCGGCGGCAGGTGAGACAGATGCAATGATGGAGGAGATCCTTATCGACTTGGGAGGGATCCGGGGGTGATGGAGGGGAAAGGGGGAGGGGGAGTGGGGCGAATTTCTTAGTGGGTGGACGGTGGCGGAGGTGCACGAGTGGCTAGAAGGGGGCGAAGTCCCGCCGCAAGACACGCTATTGCTGCACGAGGAAGGCTGCCCAAGCCAACCCCTTCCACATTCACGCATCGAGTCTGGGGTCGAGGAAAAGGGGGGATCGAGACCACTTCGAAGTCCACACTTCGTGGCGGAGCAAAGGCGATGTGAGAGGAGGTATTCAGACGTTGCCCTTTCCAGCTTTCGAGCCCTTTTCTGCAGGAGTCACGGAGTGAGATGACGACGTGCCATCGCCGAGTCCTTTCATCCGCGTCCCCAATTGGCCGAAGGGGAAGGGCCGCAGGAGGCGTTTTAACCCGCGGCGACTCGAGAGCGAGGGGGAGGACGACGCTGTCGACCTTGGGGAGGAGCTATCGGCAGCCCCGTCCATGGCCGAGATAGCCACCACGCTGGGGATTGCTACACCAGTCGGAGAACGGCACCCCCGCCAGTCCCGCTAGCAGATGGTAACCTCAGAACTGTGGAGGGAGAGGCGCGCCTGTCGGCCTTCGATCGGCTGGGTGAACTAGCTAAACCGCCACCCCAACAACCGTCTCCTGACCGCTACCCTAACCTCCGCTACTACCCGGCTCGCAGGGTACTGTTTGGGCATATTCGTCGCGTGCCCGTGGTCCGGAGCGTAGACCCAGCGGACGTCTGCTTCAATTGTTAGCAGAGGGGGCACACGCGATTCGTGTGTACCGCGGAGAAGAGCCTCTTCTGCTACAATTCCGGCCGACAAAACGTGACGCTGCGCAACTGTCCACGGCGCAGGGATGAGCACATCAGTTACCTCCGCGACCAGGAGCTAAAGCGGACCAGCTCGTCGGGAGACGCGCGACCACCACCTCGAGCCTCGCAGAGTCCCTCTGGGAGAAAAGGGGGCCGCCAGGACGGCGGCCGTCCGATGTGGCTGACCGAAGTCCCTTCCGGGGGTTCAGGTAGGCGACGGCCGAGCCGGTGGAATCAACCGGCAGCGCCGGTGAGACCACCGCCCCCACTCGCAGCAGCAGTGAAGCCACTACCACCGCCCCCATCACTGGCAGACACCAACCAGGAGCCGCGATCACCAGGGCGCCAATCCTGGAATACTTTGAGTCTATCAGCCACCTGCCCGGAGACCTGCAAGCGGTATTACTTCGGGCCTTCATGGCCCAAGGCCAATAGAGGTGAGTGGATCGTGGTTCGAGCAATGGTAGTAATGCACTGGAGTGATAGCAGGGGGGGGGGCAATCGGGTCGGGTAAGCCGTTGATTAGGAGATAATCATAGTCTTAGTGAAGGGGGGTATTGTGACGATGGCATGCATCTGCACGCTCGGCGTCAGCAGGGCCCGAGCACATGCCGGTGACGAGGACGCTGAGCAGGCAGCGCACACACTCACGCGCACACGCACATGCTCACAACGGCCGACTCGAGCGGCAACGCGGGCACACGCGAAAGAGCAAGGCGTGGGGGAGAGGGCGGCGGGAGAGATCGGGCGCGTGAGAGGATCGAGGAACGTGGTGAGCGACGTCGAGAGCCGACATCGCGAGCGCGCGAAGCGAGCGGTAGCGGGAAAGGCGCAGATTAAGCGCCGCGCAGCCAGCCCGCGCGTGAAAGATGGTGGGAGCGAGCAGTAGTAGCCGAGAGAGGCATCGCGCGGGGAGAGAGTAGCGGAGAGAGAAGCCGTGCTGGCCGATGCGCAGCAGCCAGACAGGTGCCGCGTGGAGAGAGTAGCGGAGAGGTAACTAGCACTGGCCGTCGCGCAGCAGTAAGGCAGGCTTCGCACAGGGAGAGAGGGAGAGAGAGTTAGAAGCATAGAACGCGCGGACATAGAATAGTGAAAGGCATAGAAGGGAAAGCGCGTCGCGATAGTGCGCGCGAGGACATGGAATAGTCAGAAGCATAGAAGAGGAGCGCGCCGCGATAGTTAGGCCGCCGGGTATCGCGACAAGTGATGTAGGGGCCGCGCGTGCTCGTGCGCGGACCTATCATGACTCAGATTAATTGCGAGTCATAGATTTTCGCACAAAATAGGACGAAGCCAGGGCGAGAGCCAATGAACAGCAGCCACGTAAAAGGAGGGGACTAGAACGGAGGGCTTAAGCTTAACCGAGCTGAGGATACGCGCTCTCTTGATCATCAGCCAGCACCAGCAGCAGTCGCACTTTTATGCACTAGCCTGTTCATAGTTGAGTGATTTATTAGTACCGGGAGTAGTTGTAGACGAGGAGTTTGGTAGGAAAGAAACGAATCGAAATCGTAAATAGCTACGAGACGAGGACATCGATGCACTGGAGTAACGTGGACAGGTTGAGGGGTAGAATTCCGTGTAGATTATCCGTGGATCGAATTGTGTCGTATTCGCCATGAGCACGGAGATCCCTTATGGGGAATTCATAAAAATATAACATAAATGTTAAAATAACTATTGTTTTCTGCATGACTTTTGTCAGTATAAAGATATATAAGTAAATGATTTTTTTGTTTCAAAAGACAACATTATTTTGTTTGACATTAAAATAAAGTCTTCTTTCGTATCTATTTTGAGGCTACGCTGCTGACATGCACCGATATATATAGGTGTACTTGACTGTCCCACAAAAGTTTTCAGTTCGACTACTCGAAGCGCTTCCGTAGTTTCGCTTATCCCCTCCAACCGGACGCACGGAGCGAATAGTTCGAGGTATAGGTGCGGCGTAGCGGATTCTCTTTTCAACCGTCGAACGAGCAGTATCGCCTCTCTAATTCTCTCATCTTTTTTATTCTACAGACTGGGTGCTTGCCCTTTTTCGTGTTCCTCATCTCAAGAGTAAGCTGTACTGGGGGAGTATTGGATGCGTGGCCAGTGCGATCGACATTTGATAGTGGCTTTTGCCATTTTCTTCAGTCAAACAGCTCACTCACCCGCAACAGGCCGAGTCGGCGTCCCTGGATGCCATTTTGTCTCTCACGGTGCAGAATAGCCACGCTGGATTTTCCATCGTCTTTTACAGTTTGGCTTTCTCCACTCACGTAAAGGAGCAACAATTGTCTGTGCTGTAAAGTTGGAAGACTGTTAGAGCGAGATTTACTTTATTCACCATTCGTTGGATTTGGAGTTTGGAGCTTCGTGGCCTCCATGCAGCGATTCAGCCATATTTAAACAAGTACTCAATTCAGAATACATACTTGTCCTTCAAAATTTTATTTTTATGCTGTGTTTTCTTTTGCCTTTTCATTATCACATTTGTGAGTAAATGACATAGTTTTTGGCTTGTATTTTAACTTCTGTTTTGTCTTTAGTTACTTCAACGTTTTTGTATTTGCTTTAAGTGATTGGTTTTTACTGTTTTGACTCATCTTTTTGATTTTGATTTTATTTTCATGATTTTAAGTAAGGAATTATGCTAGCTAGCCTTTTACTTTTTGGGGACCTTCGATTTGGATTGTATTAATCTATAGCAGTACGAGTTCGCTTTATGACTCTATTGCTATTAACTCTACTTTATTTTTACTTGGCATTTTGATCTGGTTTTTTTTTTTTTTTTTTTTTAAATTACAAGTATCTCTTTGTTTATAGAGTCTCTCGTATTTGGTAATACTAGCTAATCCTTTGTGTATATAGTAGCCACTGGCCTTTTGATATCGTTAATTATAATTCTGTTATTTACATGCTTCACCTTTATTATTCTCTTCTTGGTTCAGTTATAATTTATATTATCCCGCTTTTGCTCCATATGAATTCTAAGCTTCGTTTTGTTTGTAAATATTAATCAGTTGCCTTAGCCTGTAATTATTCAGCAATACCTTATATACTTTTTGATTCTTTCCATAACTAAATTTCAGTCTGGTTTTTTTACATTGATCCACTTTTTAGTCTTTGCTCTCTCGACAGTTTTTTTGTTTTTCTTTTTCACACCTCTGTTGCTTTTCCCCGTTTTTTTTTTGTTCAGTCTCTTATTAATCAATTTTCGAGGGATCCAGGCAGGGGCTAGGCATCTTTTGCCCAGTGTGGTTCTTGCGGCCCTTTGGGAACATGACGAACTTCAACTGACTTGAGTGACAACTGGGGTGTCTTCTGCACATCGTGGGTGAGTCTTGTCATAGCTTCCCCTGCTCTGCTCCTGTGGCCTGACCTAGTTGGTGGTGATCCAATTTAAGGCTCTAAGATCCTAGTCAAGCTGTGGGTCTCCTTCTTAGTCGTGCCAGGGCACAAAACCTTTGGTCTAATCATAAACCATTCAGTATTTAAATCTCTTAGACTATGCTTGTTCTAGCGCCTGCATCTACCAATTTGGATTCTAATCACAGTTCGTTTTCAAATCGCAGCCATAACCTCAATAGTTCACAACCCCCTCCTGATAACCCCTTTGAACCTTCTTTTTCGGACCATTCGTCTCAAAAGGACAATAGATATCCATCTGACTTCGAGGGCCCGTTTTTGGTCTTCATTTTAGATTCTAACCCTGACAACAATATTGGCAATTTACACATCCTCTCTATTGGCTCGAGGATCTTTTCTGCGGGTTTTCGCGCCTCTTCCTTACAAAGGGTGGGTAAGAAAGAAAAATACTCCCTGACGTTCAACTCCTCTTCCGAGGCCAACGACTTTGTTGATCGGGGAGTTCTTTGGGTGGACCCTCATTAGCGAGCCTACATTCCGGACGTGGGGCTGTTTAATGTGGGTGTTCACCTGTACATCCCTCCGGAAATCTACGTGGAGGAACTGGCCAGTGGTATTGTTTGCCCCCAGGGTGAGTCCATTCCAAAACTGTTGAAGTGTGGTTAATTAAGAAGAGACCTATTTAATGCAGTGATACACTAAAGAGTTTATTGAGACTTAGTTCACGGCGCTACCTTGCGCCACGCGCGAGGTGCTTCTCGTTCGGCGTACAAAAGTAGAGAGAGAGAGAGCAGCGAATCGTTCGCTGCTCCTCGGCTTAGATGCTTACTCACGCACACACTATAAGGAAGGGGAGAGGGACATGTTTACGTTCGGACTCATACGACATTGCGCGCTCTCAATACAGTCGCGCGCTCACACATACCTACTGTATATATTCATGCGCACAATATAGATGTATACTATTTTCAACACGCCTCCTTACATATATCGACGCCTGCCACGAAGACTAGCACAACTCAGACTGCGACGAAAACTAGCACAGCTCAAGGTTTGTAACGAAAAAAAGCACAACTCAGATACTGAGACGAAAAAAAACACAGCTCGTAGCGCTGAAACGAAAAAGAGCACAGCTCGTGGCGCTACAATGAAGAAAAGTACAGCTCGTAGCGTTGCGATGAAAAAAAGCACAGCTCGCAGCATTACGACGAAGAAAAACACAGCTCGTGGCGCTGCAACGAAGAAAAGCACAGCTCGTAGCGTTGCGACGAAGAAAAGCACAGCTCGTAGCATTGCGACGAAGAAAAACACAGCTCGTGGCGCTGCGACGAAGAAAAGCACAGCTCGTAGCATTGCAACGAAGAAAAACACAGCTCGTGACGCTGCAACGAAGAAAAGCACAGCTCGTAGCATTGCGACGAAGAAAAACACAGCTCTTGGCGCTGCGACGAAGAAAAGCACAGCTCGTAGCATTGCAACGAAGAAAAACACAGCTCGTGACGCTGCGACGAAGAAAAGCACAGCTCGCAGTGTTGCGACGAAGAAAAGCACAGCTTGTAGCGTAGCGACGAAGAAAAGCCCAGACTCAAAAATTTTTTACAATAATTTTAATTTTAAGAAAGCACTCAACATCCACATAATCCAGGATGGTGTTGTTTTTTATTAGCTGTTAATTAAATGATAAGAACAATTCTTACGTAATCTCAAGCACTGCTATTTATTACATATTATTTTTAATTAACTGATAAAAGCGAGTTGGATTGAGAGCGGTAACACTCAAAACTCTTCATAATAAAAAGCGCTGCTGTTTTTTTTTTGTGAAATTGAATACTTAAAATAGTTCGCATTAGTTGAAGCATTCTGTCACGGCGATGCCCGGTGTAATGATGTCTCATCATTACTTTTTAAACAGGAGGGTAATGAACCACCACATAACTTGGAGCGCAGCTGTTTAATTTTCCGATTTAATATTAAATTTAGAGGAGTTCACATTAGACCTCATTTACCCCATGAGCAGCGATCTGGAATTTGGCTCCCACGAAGCAAGAAATTAAAAAATTCAAATATCAATAACAGAAGCAGGCAAACCCACGTAAGTCACGGTGCCCGCACATTGCATTATTTATTGAATTAATTAATAAAAAATTTAAAAATACAAACAACAATCGATCCCACGTATTCCAGGGCGCCAGAATCTTATATTATTTATTTAAATAATTAAAATAAAACCGCAAGTAGGCAATTCCACGATGAGTCTGACGTTTGGATCGCTCCTACTGGAACGAAATTCATTTTTCTTGCTTCCTCGTAGAGAAAGTGTTGTCATCGTGATGAAAACAATTTTGAGATAATACAATTGAATTTTGTTATGAACATAATATTTGAGACGATTTATGCTATTTGCTAAACAAAGGCCCGTGTTGCTCCCTCAACTTCAAGTTCAATACTTTCATTTTAAAAAACAAGCAGACGGTGTACATCCATGAAACCCAGAACGCTGCGTTTTTTTATTATTGTGCAATTGAATAATTATAGCAACTTGCTACTAAACAACCGTGTAGTGATCCTTCGTAATGTAGCCCAAAATAATGTTATTTATAAAACAAGCAGATGCTCAATACCTACAAAACTCAGAGCGCTACGTTTTTTTATAACTTTTTAATCACACCCATGCCAAAAGTGACTCATTACTGACCGCTGCACCCACAGCAATGAGCGATTGTCAGTGAAGATGTGATGAAAATTTCGTATACACACCATGCGAAGTAGTAAAGAAGCCTCACATCTCACGCCTGTCACCCTCAGCTTCGCCTCATATATTTGTATAATCTGGGGCCTTCTTTACTTTACTTCCCCAGATGTGTAATATACTATTCATTTTATCTTTTATTTTATTTTTACTTACTCTTTTATTATACCGTCATTCGAATAATAAAAGAAAATCGCGTTCTATTTTCGCTTCTATTTTCTATTCTCATTTTCGTGAAGCCAAACACGACATTTTTTATTGAAAAAAAAAACAAGCGCTTAATTGTCTTACAAATCTGAATTGCATAATAGTTTTTATAACACGTGCGAGAAGCGCCCATTTATCGCACGCAAGTGTAAAATAAATCGGCGTTTTCACACGTTGTGCTATAAAATATCATTCGAGTCGAGAAATATCATACAAGTGCGATAAGTGAAAATCACTTTTATTGCACTTGTATCGAAATATACTATTATTTTCTTCAATTAACGAACGCGACTATCAATGAAATAAAGGCGTTCTATCCCCTTCAAACTCAGCACGTAACAATTTCATCAAGACAAGAAGCGAGCTTTGAATCCTTGCTGAACTTGGTACCTTGTTTTTTTTCTACTGTATAATATTGAATGAAGAAAGAAGCATCAGTTGCATTAAAATCGAGGCGCCTATGACTTGAGCGCGTAGTGAGTTCTTAAGAAAGGTTATCCACATTACACTGAAATATACAATTTGGACTTCATAACAAGTGAGATATAATTTACTAGCCCATTACATCGCCACTCGTGCAATTGCATTGAGTATTGAGGTAAGCCACTTAACAAATATTTTTATTACGAAATATTATATTAGCTGTAAAAAAGAGGTTATTTTTTTATTCATTGCGATAATTTTTTATTCCAGTTAAATCTTTTGAATGGCAAGTTAAATTAAATGTGTTTAACATATTACAAACATATCGAGAACATATTGCATATTATTATCTTATTTCAATCAAATGATAAAATGAATTGCAAAAATTATTTATTTCAATTTCTTTTTACTAATTATTAGTAAAATTTAATAACTGTTGCGCGAATTTTGTTTTTTTAATTTATAAAATATATTTTAATGTTAATATGTGTACGTTTGTAATATATAAATGAATTTAAATAATGTGGTTAAAAAATTATAATTTATCAATGAGAACATTATTTTTTGTTTAATGGAAAAATAATTGCAACTATCAGGTATCAAATACTATCGTATTCGCTGCAAACTGAATTTACTTAATTTCAAATCAACAGTTGGCACTCCCTAGTTCGCGCCAATTTCAAGCCCTGCAATGGAACCCCCACTCCATGCCTACGGGCATGTATATAAGACATGCATGTCTCACAGACGATAGATATTTTCTTCGTGTATTCGTTCCTGCAAGTTCAACGCAACGATCACCAACCTCTACGTCAAGAAAAAGAATTTAATAATTTTTTCACTCAATGTAGACAATTTTATTACAATAAGTGCTTTCAGTATAGATTGGTGATTAATAGGAGTGAATATGGATGGAGACGAAAAAGAATGTAAGTAGTACTTGCTTCGATGTACGTGTTAAATTGTTAATATCATTTACTCGAGTATTTCGTATGGTTGGGTACTGCCCGAACTAATGTTTTAAAAAGTTGTTATTTGTTTACCACACCATAACATTTATATAATACGTTAGAAACAGCATTACAAATCGATAGTTAATTAAATGCACTTTCATAACCTACAATGTCATACAATAAAAACAACATAATACATGACGAATTCGGTGGCAAGCAGAGGCACTCGTTATTTTTTGTACACAAACACAATTATGAAGTATGCGCTGCGAGGGCAGGGAATGCCGGCTTTACCGGCAAGTAGTGGGTCCTCCGCTGGAAGGACTTTCCTACGAGGTAGAATGAAAAAAGCGGTCTCTAGGCTAATAATGTCTGAGATCGTTGTAGAAAACTCGAAAAAAATTTCTTTTTCTTTCCAGTGATAAGTATAAATGTTTTTTTTTTACATAAACATCCGGTTTCTAAAATAATTTTACGGTTTTTCTCATGGTGAATGACGCCGAGGACATGAAAATTCTTTATTTCAAAATGTATGTTATCCTTAATTTTTTTAGTCTTTTCTCGGTGGTTAGTAAATTATTTTTTTTTTTTAAATAAATTTTTTTGTACCTTCTCATAATCATACTAGGAACGAAAGATTACTTTTTTCACATTTCATGGACTGAACTAATTATAATATTAATACAATTAGGGGGCTAGAGAGTTTTGCGATAATAGTCTAATTAAAGGGAAATCTCAATTGCAAATTTTAAAACAAATATACAGACAAATAATCAGCTATTAATATTTAGATGACGATTTTTCGTACATTCAACCTGCTCAATGTATTGTACAAGTTATTGGAAATTTTGAGAGGGAGTTTGAGAGCAGTCACATGCTTCTGGGTAAATATTTTTTTCTAAAATTATTAAAATTATTACTGAAATAAAAATGTAGATTTACGCAGTAAATATTTTCACAGATATTAGCTACACGTCTGACAAGACTGTCGACAAAAAAAATTAACGAACGATGCAACCAATCCTGCAAACACGACAAATAATGTAGAGTCAAATGATCCGAATGGTGACGCTAATTTTTCAAACGCCTCCGATCCTGAAGGTAAATATCCATTTTAAAAATTATTTTTGTTTTGACTTGTCAAGATATTTTATTTACGATTAAGGTAAAAACCGTAAAAAATATGCTAATTAAGTACATTCAAGCACATCAGCTTTTCAGTAGTATAACAAAACATATAAGTGGCGCGAGAGAAGTAAAAAGCAGACGAAGCCCTAACTCCCGCGATACAATACATTGCTAATAATAGAATTTCAATGTTTAAATGGCATAAAAAAGCACTTTGCGTTAGTATACATACAGTAGTTTAATTAATGATAAGCGTATAATCGACGATTTTTTGAAGAAAAAATGTTAATTCTAATGAATAATAAAATGAACAAATTACATAATAATAATATAAACCATTTAATTTTTTTTATTTTCGTAACTGTTAGTTTCTCTGTATGAGACACTTGAAGAAGCTTTGCCTCAAACATTAAATTCAGATGAGACAAAAACATTTTTGAGATTACATATCAAAAGAAAAATGAACAAAAAAAGCATAATCTCGAGGAAAAAACAAAAGAGGGAGTCGGAGTGGATGGATGTTAAATCTAAAGATACTCATGCGCGAGGAACAGAAGGAATAGGTCGAAAAGGGCTGATAGAAGCTAAAACTTCGAAATCCGGATGCTCTAACGACTGTCGTTTTTCATGCAAGAAAAAAATATCTATGAAAGACAGAGAAGTCGCTTTTAAGCAATATTGGGATTTAACAGATAAAACGAAACAATGGGAATGTCTCAACCATTGGGTTCGTATAAAATCATCAAACACAGATGAAGACTCACTAGAGCTTGCAAAAATTCGACCAAAAGACAAGGACAAAACCTATTACGATTTTACTTTGCCCTCTGCTGATGGGCAAATATCAGTATGTCGGAAGATGTTCCTCGAAACATTGGGTATAATGCAATTTCATTTTTAATTAAGGACAATATTTAAGTCATATTACATTATTCATGTACATAGAAATGGCAAATATTAAATTTAAGTATAGATGCATTTTCTTGTAATTTAAAAATAAATAATTGAATTCGGACAAATTAAAAAAAAAATTATAAAATATATTTTTGTTGACAGTTTTTACACTGAGAAAAATGTTGTTGAAAAAATTGCAATATTTTTATAGTAGTGAAGGGACGTACTCAAGCTGCACAGGAAATTAATATATTTCATAGCAAAAAATTACAATAATTTATAGTAATTTTTACTACATTGTTGTAAAAATTACTGCAACTTATTGTAATTTTTGCTATAAAATATAATAATTTCCTGTGCAGCTTGAGTATGTCCCCTCACTACTATAAAATATTGCAATTTTTTCAACAACATTTTTCTCAGTGTATGAATACTACTATTTTACTTATTTCTTATCTTTCTTAATTTTATATTATTGCTTGTATTATCCATTATTCTAATAACATGTGTTCATCTAGATATTTCCTATCAAGTAATCAGAACAGCTCAGAAAAAGAAAAAAAGTGCCAATAATACTGGAGTAATCGACAATGACTTGTGAGGAAAACATTCGAATCGTCCATTTCGTTACCCTGAAGCAGTAAAAGATTCTGTGCGAAATCACATAAGACAATTTCCAGTTATGGAATCGCAGTACTGCCGTGCATCTAGTCAGCGTCAATATCTGGAAGAAGGACTCTCTGTCGCAGCGATGTACAGAATGTATGTTGAAAAAATGAGTAACATTAATGATTCTGAAAATAAAAAAGAAACAAGTGAGGAAGAAGAAGAAGTAGAGGAAGAAGATGGAACTGATGAAGAAAGAGAGCCAAACCAAGAAGCAGATACCCACAAGAAAGAGCAAGAAGATGCTTTAACTAATCTTAACATAGCAAGTCTCAGCATGTATATAAAAATATTCAACTCTGAATTTAATCTTGCTTTCTTCACACCCAAGAAGGACAAGTACGTAGAATTTATTTATTATTTCTAAAACTATATTCTTAGTAACGAACGCAAAAGTTTTATAAATAAATTCGCAATATCAAGCGGGGCAAGAAAATTGTAAAAATAATTATTAAGAAATAATGAAATAAATACTTATAAAAATCATAATCAATAATTAAATGACCGGGCGTCAAAAGCTCAATAACCCAATGACTCTACCTGTATATTTCAATAGCAATAAATAATTTAACGAGTGAACGCTTAAACACAAGTGCTTGATAACCCTATGATGCTACTTATTTATTAGTAAAATAATAAAAAATGAACGATTGGTCGTTAAAACGCAAATGTTCTGTAACCCAATGACTCTGTTGATTGAAATAGTAATAAATAATGAAACGAACGAGCGACAAAACGCAAAAGCTCTATATCCACGCGTGACTCTGCCTTTTTATTTTATAATTAAAAAATAATTAAACAAGTCAAAACCAAAATGCAAGCGATAGGTTGTAAACATCTTTCTCAATATTCTACATGCTTGAAATTTGTAGATGCAAGATGAGTAAATGTGAAGCTTAAATTAATTGTAAGCGACACTTAATAAAAAATCGTTAAAAATTGTATTTTGCTAATAGCTGACATTTAACTTATTGTTTATTCCAAAGCTACTGAACTTCTTTTTCGTCATTTATTAGTTAAATATAAATACAAAACCGAAAAAGTAAAACACTTTAAGATTATTTAGTATTCTTTAAATAATAGTAATTAGTACTCTTAAAATAATAAAATAAAAAGAAACTTTAACTGTTTTTGTACCTACACGATTCGTACCTACGAGATTCCTTATTTAGATTGATAAATATTAATATTTTATTCCGAAATTTGTCTTAGGTGTGAAAGATGTGAAGCATTTAAACTTATGTCTCAAGAAGATAAGCTAAAACATGAAAGTATTCACAACAAACACCTACAAATGAAAACAGAGGCAAGGAAACTGATGGAAAATGATAAGAAAAGAGCTAAAACCGATAAAACAGTCTGTTGTACTAATTATCACTTGCAAAAGATCTTAAGTACGCTGAAATAAGTATTATGTAAGGGCACAGTTTAGTTTGGAACGAAATCCTGGGTAACCGGGGTTCCAACGAAATCGCATCGTTCGTTTTGCAGTTTATTAGATCAAAGGCTACAGCTGGCACTAAACAGTTCGTATTTTACACAGACAATTGCGCTGGTCAGAACCGTAATAAGAATATATTTTCAATGTATGTAAAAGCACCTAATGAACTAAATGTTGAAATAATCCATCGGTAAGAAAATGTATATGGGAGCGTCCAGCAGAAACGGGCCACCGAGCGCGCGCGGTACCTTTTTTCGCGTAAAAGGCGCTCTGTTTAACTCGTTCATAATCCTATGCTGCGTCTTTGAAAGAAAAACCAAGGACCTATATCGATAGATTTTTTCCTGCTCTTTCCAATGGTGCCATTGTTTTTATTGCGAAACGCTTTCTTCCGGACGAAAACTCGAGTTGAATATTGAAAGCCATTTTTCTCAAAGTATATCATGTTTTTTTTTCAAAATAAACTACACCATTGGAAAGTACAACTCTTAAGCTTCAAAACCCTATCTTGGAGAAGTTGGAGAAATAAAGGGTTTAAAAGTAACAACATGAAAAAGACAGCGCCGAGGGTCCGCGCGAGCCCCTCGCGCCCGTGCGTACGGCACGTTTAAGTGCACGCTCTATTCAATTCGCTAATAATCGTGTACCAAGTCTCTGAAAAAAGAACTAAGGACATATATCGATAGATTTTTTCCTACTCTTTCCAATGGTGCTATTATTTTTGTTGGTTTAAGAAACTCAGGAGTTTCTTTTGATAGAATGAACACTTATAAAAATTGCATAGCCGAAATAGTTTGTAAAAGTCCAACAGCGAAATGCTATTTAAATATGTGCGAAAATTGTCCTGGTGTCGAACCTCTAAAAAATGATCTAGAATTATTATTCGTAAGCTCTGAGATTAATGAAATAAAGTTTCAAATGTGGAAAACTACCGATAGATCAACATTGCAAACTGAAAACGTTTCTAAGTCTTCATTTATCGATATTTTTTTTCCTCTTTTGTATAAACTTAAGACTCATACATTTATTTCTAAACAACAGTCTTCTTATTTTCAATTCTTAAGAGAATCCTTATCTGAAGGAGAGTTTTTAATTTCTCTAGATTTTTTAGAAAACTATGCTTTTATAGCACAAGATGCAGCACAATCATTTCATTATAATAATAATCAATGTAGTTTAGCTACAATAGTCATTTACTATAAAGGATCAGAATGTAAAATAGAACACAAAAGCATGGTAGTTTTCTCAGATAGTTTAATTCATGACGTTGTTGCAGTTTATCTAATACAAGAAATTATAATTAATTTCCTTAAAAAGTCTTTCGATTTAGTTAGAAAAGTTATTTATTTTACTGATGGAGCTGCGCAACATTTTAAAAATAAACGCAATTTCCAAAATCTTTTTCATCATTATGATGATTTTGCTGTTGATGCTGAGTGGCATTTTCATGCAACAGGCCACGGAAAAAATGCATGTGATGGAATAGGTGCTTCCGTGAAAAGCAATGCCAGACGAGAAAGTTTACGGAAAGTATCCGACAATTATATATTGACGCCCCAAGATTTATACAAATGGGCAACTGAGTATTTCAAAAATATTGAGTGCTTTTTTTCATCAAAAGACGATTACATAAAGGCTACAGAAAAGCTACAAAACAGGCTAGCCTCAGCTAAGACAATACCTGGAACTCAATTGTTTCATTGTATTAAATTATTAAATGATGCCAAAAAGTTAGAACTTAAAAGATTTTCAGCGTCAGAAGATTCTCAATTATATCCACCGATCAAAAAAGAAAAAGTACTTAAAACTCAAACAAAGAAAGAAGCGGATGTCGCAAAAAGGACAATTCTTATAAAATCAAAAAAATGTAAAAAAATTAGAATTTAAAGGAAAAGGTAATATTGTTATGCCAAATTAAACAATCTATAAGGTTATTTTAAATTTCTGTTTCACTGCTTTCAGTGCGTTTATGGATATTTTTATGTTTAATATATTATGTTTATCAAATTTTGTTATATAAATGAGCAAAGTTCATTGTAATATTATACTA